>CM030360.1:325086307-325512885 GCA_017893485.1 Hemerocallis citrina | reverse complement strand
TTTCTTTTTTAACGACCTTATGCATTTTTTTTGTCATTCGACGACTGCAGCGTTTCATCGAATTGGATGGGCAAAATATGCATTTTGCCATTTTTTACATTGAACGACTATGGATGCTCTTAGTTCTTTCATTGGGGTGACCTTGTTTTATGTTGTCATGGTTATTTAGATATTGTTTGATCTTCTACTATGTTTGCTTTTAACTTAGAATGTAGCAGGGATGGCGAACGGGCCGGGCCGGGCCCAACCCGTACGGGTTGGCACGTATATTGGGCGGGCTCGGGCCGGGCCGGGCCCAACCCGTACGGATTGGCACGTATATTGGGTGGGCTCGGGCCGGTTTGGCCACTTAGCCGGGCCGGTCCGGGCCGGGTCCAAACTTGATTTCGGTGGCCCGCCAACCCGTGAACCCTTTAGGGTTCAACCCGGGTCGGGTCGGGTCGACCCACGGGTTGGCCCGTTTATATAGATAATTTTTTTTTTATTATTGTAGCTTAAAATAATAATAATAATAATAATAATAATAATAATAATAATAATAATAAGTAAGTAAGTAATAATACTAATAAACATTAAAAATCGTAATAATAATAATAAGATTGAAAGAGTGAAATTGGCAACAAATTTTGAAATATTATTCATATGAATTTAAGTTATACAATTTTCACAATTTCTAATGAATTGAAGAATTCAATTCACAAATAAGTTTTATACAATAACATATTTCTTATATACAATTTTAATTGACTACAATTTTTCTAATTTAACATAACAAGCAAAGATATAATACAATTCCTAACGTATCGGTCGAGCTGCTATTACAAGCAAAGCAGCTATTGTTGTTGTTGTTGTTCTTCTTCTTCCGGTGAGTTGCTCCCACTTGTGGACGTTGATAGTGCTTTCCCTTGTGTTCTATCTTCAGCCTTCAGCCAGTCTTCTGTGCAAACGAGCATCTCTAACGAGTCGGGCTTCAAGCGATTCCTGTAATCAGTTAGAACCCTGCCACTTGAAGAAAATGCACTCTCAGAAACAACTGTAGAGACAGGAGGAGTTAGTAAAATCTTCAGCCATAATTGACAGAATACTAAAAGTGTGTTCATGGTCTTTCCACCATTGTAAAATATCTAGTGGAGAAGTAGAAGACTCAGAATCTTGTTGGTTATACCAATTTAATTCATTTGGTTGATTAGTCTTAGGTTTTTTTGATTGAATTTGTTCAAGTAAATTAAATGTTTAATCACCAATTCTACTTTTACCCTTACCTTTAGAAGTACCAGAAGAAGAACTAACTACAAAAGTTGTACTACTAGAAGCAAAACGTCTATCATAATAATCATACAAGTTATTTAACGTAGATTCAAACTGAACTAAAAAAGTAGCGCAATCAATTACTAATTCTATGTTTTCCCCAAGTAATGCAAAAAATATTTCTATCAAACTCTTCGTACCTTCTAATTTGATACGAGGATCTATAACAGTAGCAACACAATCAACATAGGAAGAGGAAATAATACGTCAAAAATTTTTGGAATGCAGGTTTTACAATCTCACCAACATTGATATCATTTAACATTTCGTTAAATGTTTGCATCATGCCTAACTAATTCAATAAAATTGCTACTAGAAGTAGATTCTTCTGTTTTTGAAAATTTTAAAGTTGCGGTTTTTACAAAGTTCTAAAAATTTCAACAAAGATTCGGCAAAAAACCCAATCGGGGGGAGTCATTTCAAAATTGTGCATATTTTTTTGCGATACAAAAATTATTTACAACTGCTTTATATTCGGTAAAAAACATTTAGTAAATCAAAAGTAGAATTCCATCGGTGTCTAACATCCTTTGGAAATCTTCTAAAAAGGAAACATTCTAACCTACACCAAGCTTTCCATTCTTGTAAAATGCTTGGACTTAATACAGTGAAATGTACACAATTTCTAATTTTAACTATACTATGGATCTGTCTAATTTTAATGCATCTTGAACACATAAATTTTATAATATGACATGCACATCTAACATAAAAATATTATCAGATGGAGGATTTAATACGGATTTTAAAGTAGTAATTGCTACATTATTGTTAGATGCATTATCAAAACTAATACACATAATTTTATCGCAAATATGAAAAACATCACAAAATTTCGAAATACGATTTGCTATTTTCAGCGCCCACTATGGGGATACGGTAACGCCGCAAGTGATATGATTCTTTTTTGAAGAATCCCAATACATTGTCGATCCAATGACAGATTATTCTCATCGTGGAATATTGTTGACACCCGTCCCAACAATCCGAAGTTAAACTAACCCTACAAGTTAAACTCCATAATTGCAATCAAAGCGTCCTTCATTTCGATGTACATTTTAAAACAATCCGATTTGCAAGTATTTCTCGGAATTCTTCTAAATGAGGGTTAAGGCCGTTTGATTAAAATTTTCCAAGTCCCTACTCTCGGGATAGGAAAATGTAACTCTTCCTTAATGACTATCGGGTCATTTCCCGACGAACAAGATCGGGATCATAAGGGTGGCTATCAACTAGACCGGGTCCTAGGGTTGATTTTTTGTTGGCCTTGTAGTTCAGCAAGAAGGTCTTTATGGTTATGTTGGATGTGCCTACTAATTGTACCGGTGCCGTCACCCCTCTTGAATTTGTATATTTTACCACATATTTTACAAACTTTCAAACCTATACCCGGAGTATGTTCGTCCGGGATATAGTCGTAAAACTTATGTCAATCACTAGTTTATCCTCTACTTTTCCTACTACTACGGGGTTGTGTGGTTTCGGTGGTTGTTGTTGTTCTTCTTCTTCTTCCAATTGTATGTCACCTACAACCTCGTCGTGTGTACCCCATTATTGGGTAGGAGGATCATGGTATTCTTGGACGGGCTCACTAGTTGGGACAATTGGTGGCCTACGGGAAGAAGAGGAGGAATCTTGTCCGGTACGACCGCTGCCGCGTGATCTAGACATAATGTAGTAAATGTGCTAAAGTATGTAAAAAAAAATATACAATGTAGGAACAGTGAATTATAAAAAAAAATCTAAAAAACAAGAGGGTTGATATAGAGAAGATAAAAAAACCAACAATAATTTTAACTACAACGCAACAAAAATATAACGAGAGAGGTATGAAATTTTGATACCGTTCACCGTGGAATACGCGTATGTAAAAAAAAACCGTGAAAATAACAATAGAATATAACTAGAAAGAAGCGCTTTGCCGATTCCACAATTGAAGAGTTGAGGAGAGCTTGAAGGAGATTTGACGAGGGTTGAAGAGAGTTGAAGACGTTGAATACGTTGAATTTTGATTTCGATACGATTGAAAATTGATCGTGTATATGCCTCGTTGTAGACTTGCTTGTTGAATACTACAATTGTTGAAAAATTCTTTAGAAATGATGTATAATATTAGAGAGAGTAAGAGAGTAAGGTGTGATTTATTTAAAGAGATTTTTAGGGGTATTTATAGGCTCAAAATGTAAAAAAAATCAAAAAATAAAAAACAAAAAAAGCCAAAAAACGGCTAAAAAAGCCGTTAACAACGGCTCTGTTTTCTGCCAACGGACCGTTCGACCCGCGGGTCAACGATCGACCCGTAACGGGTCGAATGTTCGACCCGTATGGGTCCAACGGGTTGTAACCCCGCGGGTCGACCCGCGGGTTGGAGCGTTCTCAACGGGTTCGCGGGCTGGGTTACGCGGGTTGGAATTCGCGTTTTCTTCGACCTGGGTCGACCCGTTACTGTACACGGGTTCGACCCGAACCTGCCAACCTCTTAACCAGGCCGGGTCGCGGGTTGACCCGGCCCAGTTGCCATCCCTAGGAGGAGGACAAACTATAGAAACGGCAGACCTATGGTTGGGGGCATATCGAGCAGGAGTTTCTGGTTATTTTGGACTTGTATTTCTAGCCTCTTTCTATGACAAAGTGGGGTTATTGTATTTTGATTGTACTTTATGTACTGAACTGGAGTAGATTAGAGTTGTAATATTGGCTACTTTATGTTTCGTTAACTTTTCATTAATGAAAACGGTGACCCCGCTCACTTTTTTCTCTTTAAAAATAAATAAATAAATAAAGGAAGGAAAAAAAAACTTTAACTAAAAAACCGAGGACATCCACATCTATCCTAACCCAACCCCCCCCCCCCCCCCCCCACCCCACCCCAAAAAAAAACCGAGGACATCCACATCTATCCTACCCCCCACAATTGCTTCATCAGTTACCATTCTATCCCTCAATTGATTGGTTAATTCATCTGTTTCCATTGAATGTGTTCAACCTAGGTATTTTAAACAATTCTCTTGGTTTTATACTGTTATCCTTAAGATACTGAACTAGGAGGATATATATATTGCCTTTCCCGTATCTTCCTGAGATGATTTTCTTTAAAAAAAAAAATGAGCCTCGGTTTGTACTCGTATTTTACATTGTTACACATTTTCTTTTCTGTATCGAAACCTTTATTTCTCTCTGTCACTGAAACATATCCTTGGACCTTTTTTGCATGCTAGGTTCGAGAAGCAATGGAGGCAGTTTCAGAAAGCAGTAGACCAGATACGAAGCTGGTTCTTGGCGGAACAACACTTTTTAACTCCTGACGATATGTTTGAATTGCTATTGGGGTCTTCTAGCTATATTTAACTTCATCTCTTTTTCCACAGTAAACAAAAAAAGATCAGTGATGCCCCATGGTTTGAGTCCCTCATTTACTATTGAAAATTCAAGCTGCTAATGATGAGCTTTGCCATTACTGAAGACAGCAAATCAACAATCAGAACTGTATTCTTTATCCATGGAACTACCTTGATATTTGACAATCGAAGGAGTCATTGTTGGATATATAGGTATATTCTCAATATAATAGAATATTATTGTGTATAATGTTCTATGGGGGCAACACGTGCTTTGCACGTGTTATCTGTTTAATTGTTGGACCGGGTTAAGTGGGCATAAAGCCAGTACCCTAAACCCAGTTCATCTCATATAAAAGCTGGTCTAGAGGTAGTGCTCTGTGATATTCCAATATTGATAAATAGGGTATAATATCTTAAGCGGCTATGAGATAAACCCTAACCCTAATTACTCATCTTGATCTCTAACAATCTTAAGATATTACACTTTTATTTTTGAGATCAAGAGAGTTTGACTTCGGTTTGACGGATCTCACCAGAGGAGTCGATGCCGCTTGCTCTGTAGCCGTCAGCACCATCACCGACGCCCGCCCCCGTCGCTGCCGTCATGAGCTGCGCCGTCGTGAGCGCTGTCGTCGCACGCGCCGCTGTCTCGACCACTGCCGTCGATAGCGTCACCGCTGACCACCACCTCTGGGCGCCGCCGCTGGGCACCGACGTCACTGGCCCTCTGCCATCGCAGACCACCAGCAACCTCTTCTCACTTCTCCTCCATTTTGAGATCGTGAGGGATCAGATCTGTTGAGGGGAAATTGGGAAAGTGAGATCCAATGTTTTCATTGGTTCACTTTGGTGTTGCGTGTTCGGTGTGAAGAAGGGATCCGTTCAACTCAAAACCCACAATCAGTTGAGTGGGTAATAATTCGGTGTTGTGTGTTCAGATCCAAGAGCAGATCCCACTCCCACTTAAGTCAGATCGGATTGTTTGGCTTCTGATTGACTTTTGATAGGGATCATTATGTGTTGTTACTTGATTCGTATGTGAACAAATAAGGATTCTCATTGGTTGAGATTTTGCGTCTCGGGTTTGGGTGGAGCACGAGATTTGCTGCAGCATATTTCTAAATATGATCCAACCCCCTTTGTTCCTTGATTTTGATCAAGATACGGTCCACTCTAAACTTTAAGATCTGTGTTGATTTATTTAACTTAATTTTCTATATTATTGCTTATTATGAAGTTTTACAGAAAACTCATTTCTTTACTGCAATTACATAAGTAGTAATTATTCAGAATAAACCCTTTAGATTTTGGAATTTATTTTTTGTTCTTTGAGAAAGAAAAACTTAATTGGGTATACAAGATTCCGAAACTAGATACGTTTGATAGTTCTGAATTTAACTGTTGAAAGAGAAAGCATAATATGAGATGTGGATGCAGTTGGTGAAAACAATAAGAATGTTGTTAAGACTAGATCCAAATATGTTTGGACTGGATCAGATCTAAATTAAATATAAGTTCTTTAGCTGCATATACAGTTTGAATAACTGTGTTAGCTATGTGCTGCAGATCAAATATTTATTTTGGTAAGATAAATTATAGCTGTTGACTATAAAATTGAATCTCCAGTTAAATTATTGTGAATTAGATACTGCTAATAATTTTGTTTAATTAGCTAATCTTTAACAATTTGATGAATGTAGGAACTTCAAAGTTACTTACAGATTGTGTGTATTGGAGATGATGGTTTTGCATCACGGTATGATAAGTCTGCACTACGCAGGCTTCTCCATCGAATTTGGAAAACACTTCTAACTTGAAGTGTCCGTGTGATTTACTCTAATCTTTCTTAGTATTTTCATGTGACGAATGTGTTAACGTTGTGCGTTTGATCACATAATTGAGAGTTTTAGATCATAATTATTCTCATTTTGAAACCAGCATGGTTTAAATTATTTAGTGTGCCTTGTCATACTATGTGTATAGATATATTGGGTAATACATCGTTTGCAGTTTGATGAGATTGTATGTTTGCTTTTCTAATAAAAATTGATATATAAGATGTTTAACAAATGTCTGTAACTTAGGAGGGAACATCTCTTAATATAAGATATGACTCCATTAGTTACATTTTGTTCTTTCTCGTTCGTTGTACTATGTGTGCAAAGTTGAACTATAACATATTAGTCATTATCTCGTTTAACATTTCGAAGATGATGAAGAACGAATAAAGAAAATTCTGCTTACTGTGTTTGAGCAAGTGAACATTGTTGGAATCATTAGAGAAAGCAAACAATTTTGTAAAAGGTGGTAGTGTAATTTTGTTTTAACTCTTATAATGTGCATATATTGTCAATCGCATGTATAAGTTGAGTTTAACAAATGAGACAATTAATAATAATAGTTCTAATTGTGTATTGTTCCTGAACATAGCAAATTGGCTAGGATTTGAGAACTATATATTAAATTATTTGTTCTTGTTAAAACTCATAACTGTGATAAATGACACTTCATTAATTATGTCAAATATGGAAGTTGTGCTCAGATTATGATCACTAGAAAATCATTTAGTATGGTCTCTAGGAGCACACAACTTCTTGAGTCAATACATTCTGATATTTGTGATCTCAGTAGCTTTGTGAGTAGATGAGACGATAACTGTCATAAGTATTCAATCACCGATGTAGATGATTATTGAATGTTTGTCATACATATATGGAGAATGTAGCACTCGCTATTTTGATGAATTAAAATCTAGTTAAATACTAAAAATCAAAGGTTCAGATTTGATAGAGGTGGTGAATATGTTTTAACAATTTAAGAGAAGTTTGCATTTGACATAATCTCTACTGCACTCTACTTACAACAGTTAAACGATATTGATAAATATTAGAATCAAACACTTAGTGAAATGTTAAATTCTATATTATTGACTGTTGTTTGTCGTGTGTAATTATGAGTATTGTGTTGTTAATCGTATCTCTAATGTGTTACCATACTCTAAATTGAATACACCTTGTAACTCATGGTATAAAACACACAATTTTGTTAAAGTAAAAATTTTGTGTTGTGATACATCTGTTAGAGTACATGATTCTAAAAGGCCTAAAGTAGGACCTACAACAAATATTTGTGTTCTTAGAAAGTGCATAATGTAGTTCGGTGGACAGATGTTGGATCTATCTAATTTGTGTTAGAAGAATCTAGACTTGCAGAGTTCTTTGAGGATGTGTTCATCAAAGATAAATGTATGAAATAATCTAGTCCTACAGACATGCTCAATGATTCACAGTTGGAATCGAGAACTAGTCTTACTGACACTTAAAACCTGAATGACAAATGAGTTAAGAAGAGTCTTTAGTAGACAATGAGATGATCATACAATAATACTTTAATTTAGTTGATATGCCGAAAGGGGCTAAAAATATAGTAAGTAAGTAGGGTTTTGTAGAAGAAACTTAATTTTGATTGTTCAGTAGCAATTTTAATACTTTTTAGTAGCTAACAGATTGACTGAGAAAAAATGGGATAATTTATTTGATGTCTACTCACATGTTTGTCATATTGCTACAATAAGTATTTTTCTTACCCTTACATCTATTGTAAATTTTGTCATTCATAAAAGATATTTAAAAAGTTTCGTACTTGATTTTTTGTACTGAACAGTTTTGTACTGGAAATTTTTGAACTAATATGTTTAGTGAACAAGATTTACAATTTAGTAAAATCATCGTATGCTTTAAAACATGTAATATAGCTATCGTATAAATAATTTGATAAATTTCTCAAAGAGCCTAATATATAAATTAAGTAATTCAGATTGGTGCCTTTAACTTTGTGGTGTGTCAAATATAATGGCTATTATTTACTTGGTTTTATTGACATATTTGTTGATTGGAAGTGACATCTCTATTATAAATGGAGTTAAATTGTGCTATCCGAATAAATTTAGCAAGAAATACCTAAGTGTTGTGGTCACCATATTATGTATAAGGGCGAGTTTTGGTTGGTAAGGGATAACCCCTAGTCAAACTCGATAAATTAATAATGTGTTTCAAAACTGGGGATATAGTGATTGAAAGTGTGTTTTGAAACACCTTATGATTATGATAAAAATGTTGACACCTAATGATGGTGCAACTATGAGATATGTTGAAAGTCTCGTGCATACAAAGATCTGCAATAAAAAGACATAGCCTTTGAGGTAGGTATGATCTGCAGACTCACTAATAATTCCATACACATTTGAGTGCCCTTAAGAGGCTAATGAGATATTTAAGTGGTACTCAAGAGTTTGCTTTATGTTACTCAAAGTTTAGTGAAAGTCGACAACTAGTGGATATGTGTTCACACTAGTAGGAGCACAAAAAATTATGGAGATTAATAGGCAAACAAGCGTTGCGTTCTCATCGGAGAAATCAGACCTCTATGTGTTATCCTCTGCAGGGAAAGAGGCTGAGTGGATTGAATGACTTATTGCTAATCATCCATTTGAGAAGTTTAATGTAAATTCTCTAATTCTGTTATGCGACCATCAAGATATAATGCAGTGTAGCTTATAACTAACTCTATCAAGATATAATGCAGTGTAGCTCATAGCTTATAGTTGAACATGGGTATAGTTCAACTATGAGATATGTTGAACTATACCCATGTTTTACATATACATATCATTTCTTTGGGGATGGGTATATTCCGTTGATACTTTTGGTGCAGATCAGTGTACTTCGTCAATTTCAGGTATCATGTAACGATTTTGTTGTTGTTTTTGGGTGATTTTTTCCCCCTAATATACTCATGCGGCTAATACCGTTGAATTAAGTTATTTTCCATAATAAAATGTGTTTATTATCTCATTCCTCTATTAAAAATAAAAATGAAAATCAGATAAAAAGAATGTGAAAAGTTGTTTTGCTAAGTATATTTTAATTATTTACAAAAGGAAAAACAGTTTTGTAAGGGAGAGAGAGGATGCTTCGACATATAAAAGCAAAGGGTCTAACGGTTTAGGATGATCAAAATTTTATGCATTTAGTGCTGAAATAGTGAATCACAATAAGTTTACATGTATAGTACACCGAATCGCAAAAAAAAACGTCGTTATATTTATCTGCAAATTGGTGAAACATAGGTATAATTTGGTGAAATTACCCATTTGTATGACAACCCCCCTTTCAATTCTACAAGATTTTCTGGAGCCCAAATGTAATAAGCTCGGCCCATTTTGAGCCCAAACACGGCCCAAATCAATCATCTCGACTCTATATAAAAAAACACTCGTCCAAGTTAGGGTTTCTCCCTCCTCTACCAATTCATCGTCTTCCTCCTCATATCGGCGCTTTCTCAGCTTCCAAAAATCACAGCCATGGTAAGTCAAACCCCAAACCTTAGTCCCCAATCAACCCTTCACAGTCTCCTCATCTAACCCATCTCTATCTTCTCTCTCAGATCATCCCCAAAAGCAACCGCCATGAAATCTGCAAGTACCTATTCCAAGAAGGTGTCTTGTACGCGAAGAAAGACTTCAACTTGGCGAAGCACCCGCTGGTCGACGTGCCCAACTTGCAGGTGATAAAGCTGATGCAGAGCTTCAAGTCGAAGGAGTACGTTAGGGAGACGTTTGCATGGGAGCACTACTATTGGTACCTGACGAACGATGGGATTGAGTTTCTCAGGGTTTACTTGAATTTGCCATCGGAGATTGTGCCGGCGACGCTGAAGAAGTCGGCCAAGCCGCCGTCCAGGCCGTTCGGGGCTGGCCCACCTGGCGATCGCCCCAGGTTTGTGCGAAGTCGTCGAGTTTCGTTGAATGAGTTGTGTTATTATTAGTAGTAATTGTATTGCATTCGCTTTTGTAGGGGCCCACCGAGGTTTGAGGGAGATAGGCCGAGGTTTGGGGACAGGGATGGGTATAGAGGAGGGCCTCGCGGTGGTCAGGGGGAGTTTGGGGGGGATAAGGGTGGCGCTCCCCCGGAGTTTCAGCCGTCGTTTAGAGTAAGATTTTTGATTTGTTTGTTTTAGCTTGTCGTGTTGTGTGTTATGTAGAAATACTGATGTGTAAGGTATATGGACGGAGCCAGAAAATTTAAATAACTTTTGTCGTAGATATGTGTACATGTATATAAAAGCGATGGAGAAGAAACTGAAAAGTAAAGTAAAATACCATTAATTTCAAGAGATACTGTCCTATTTCATTAAGAAAAAACACTTGGAAGTAGAAAAAACTAGTAAAATAATTAAACTAAGCTTTTAGTTGGAAATAAAATGAGAGAAATCCATATTTGACTAAAAACTAATAGAATTAAGGTGGGCAAATGAGTGTAATTAATTAAAGTTTACCCAATCTAATACTACCCTATGCACTAAACCAATTATTAAGGTCGGCAATTGAATTGACCACCTTAAGATGTACCTGATCCTCCCCTGTTGTCAAGAATCCCCAAATCTTCAGCTTAGGAAAATATGATTGTGTGTTCTCATTGTTATGAAATCTTAAAACAAGGGTGGATTAGACATTTATCCAATTAGACTGTAGGAGTCGTCATAGATTTTTGCCTACGTAATGTGATACTTTTTATAGATACTAAGAGAATCCACCTTTGATGTCTGCACCATTAATCAACAAATGGGCATAACTAGTGAGTGTGAGAAAGAGAGTTCACGCAATGGGAAGAATTCATGGAACTGGTCAAAATAAATTATTGTCTATGCTCTTATAGTATATTCTTGAGCTTAAAATTGTATATTTTCTTGATATAATCTTTACAATTTTTTTAGTTTATATTTTTATATAATTTTAGTATTTGTTTGCGTTAGAAATTGAAAAGTAAAACAAATGCAATAGTTATATTACAGTGTTAGCAAATTATTTTTGCGTTAACAATTTTAAAGTAACAAAGTGATCAGGTCATCATCTAAGCAAGAAACATTACTTGTTGCAAGTTGGACATGGAGTACACTTGACATTTTCCTTCTCAACTATTTTGTTAGTAGTAAAAACCATGGTTTTAAAGATTTGTCGATTCCGATACAATATGGCCTATCCGAATCGTTTTTCAAGGGCCCGCTCAAATACAACCCCTAAATCTCCATATCGACGAGATGACTCAGCGATCGGCCGAGTTAGCAATTGGATCGGATGGATCGGCACAATCCCAACTCAAAACCACCGATCCTATGATTAAAAAAATTTCAATATTTGAATTTTTTATTTATGTGGGTCCTCTTATCTAAGCAACGAAAATGTAATTGTGTGATGGACATCTTTTCATGTCTAGCTTATATTTTGTTTTTTCCTTGTATGCTGATAAAATTTGTATTATTTGGTCCTATTTCTACTGTTCAATATATTAATAATTTTCTGAAACTAATTAAAATATTCAAGTCGGTATTTGAATATTAAAATTGTACAAAGAACTAATCAAATTCATTAATTCATTTTTTAAATTAATTATTATTTTAAAAAAATAATACAAATATGAAAACATATTAGATTTAAAAAAAATTAAAAATGCTCGAACCCAAAAAACGGATATACCGATCCAATACAACCATCTGGCCGATACCGATTCTGATCCAATTCCAAATATTTTGAGAAACCCGATCCCTAGTTTTAAAACCTTGGTAAAGATATATCAATGAAGTATATATTGAATGCTTGTATGAAGGTCTAGATATTCTAATTATATTTTTATATTTCCTACTTAATTGTTAAGCAGTTGAACACCTCAAGAACCGATGCCAAAATATGGCATACCCAGAACGGAAGACACAAAACAATAGGTCCAATTTAGCTGCGGATTTCTTACAAATAGACTATGTTGTTCGTAATTCTCTTTGTTTGTGAGGGATAATTCTAATTAAATGTTGGATTGCCTCGTGAATATCCTCTTCTTTGTCAGATAATTTTCATAGAGTTTTTATTGTTTCTTGAGGTTTTTTTTGTTTTTGCAACATGTTTTAAGTTTTATTATCTATTATAGGGAATTATGTAGCTGTCCTAGGCACAAGATTGTTCTCGAAATTCTTGCAACTGTAAGGAATATAGGAGTGTAGGGGAATCCATAAATCACATATACTCTTCTATTCATTATCAATCATATCAGTGTTTTTTTTATTTAGAAAAGTGAAATGCTAAACTCTCTTCCTCAAGTTCATTTTATGTATCCTAAAAGTTTCTTATATGCATACCCTATCAGGCGACCTTTTGGTAAATTGGCACCAGGATAACTTGTTAACAGAAATTTTGGTTAAAGTTATGTTTAAAATTGTTAAACATTTACCAAGTTATTTAATAAGACTGATTGGAGAAAAGATATCTTAGCTCTGACCACAAAGATTTGGGATCATAGAAATGAAGATGAAATGGCCGAACCTGTAAGATTTGAGAGATGAGCTTTGAGATATATCCTGCTTGTGATTTTGAAACCACTCTTTTTTCATTTTTTTTGCGAAATTTTGGGCCAATTGATTAAAATGGTTTACTTAATCTCACGACGGTCATCAGAGACTTTTATCTGGTGTCTATGTTGATGCAGTACCAATATCTCTGATGGTATCTTCTGAACTAATGTTCCAATGTTCTGTTGTTTTCTATGCAACTTTTCATTGCTATAACCTCATATTATATTGCTCATATAAGATGCATATCAAATAGCTAAAGTCAAATATGGGGAAACATTCTGATTCATGATGCATGCTTTGAAACCTTAACACCTCTTTTCTTGTTTATTTTGACAATAAATGAACCTGGTGATAAAAAAAACTTATTTGTATTTCATGATGGTAATCTGAGACACTAGACCATTCTCAGGGATGTCTTTGTTTTTTGAAGAAAAGTGATGTTTATTTTTATAAACCAGAATTCTCTTTGGTTGTTCTCTTTCTATCTTCAGTGTACCCATTTTAATTATTTATGATATTTCTTTTTATTATTTTACTATTATTGAAGAAGTGACTTTTATCAGGATTTCATGATGGTAGAGAAAATCTGTTGTTTAAGTATGGTTACTGTATAACAATATTGTTTTGAACCGTATATTAGTTATCTGATTCTTGATTATCATTTTTAAAGATTATTTAATCATTTTCTCTTGCTTCAAAATATTTATTTCTTAATCTCGACAAGCTTATAATTATCACCATCTTAATCTACTTATTGGCTCAATCATTGGAATCATGTAGGGAAGTGGCAGTAGACCTGGATTTGGTCGTGGTGGTGGTGGTTTTGGTGGCCCAGCACCTTCTGCGGAATAGATCTGCCGTAATGTTTAATATGCTTCTTAACTTCATGTTCAGAACTCTTCAATTTTGTGAGAAGTATTGTTTAGTTTATATTTGAGGGATTTTGTTCTTTTCCTTGCATGTGAGATTGAAGCTCTCTGCTGTTGCATCTTCTATTCTGATGTTGAATTATAATTCTAGTTTCCTTGGCTGTTCAATTTTTTTTCCAACCTTTTTACAGCATAACATGAAGCAATTTAATGATGTTTGCAGCAGCATTTTTTAAAGAAGAAAGAAATTTGTTTGTTTGGGATGCTGCAAAGCAGCAAATGAAGCTTTGTTCTTGTGTTTTTTATTTCATCTGCATCATTATATTGAAGTTTGTTTGTAAGCAACAGCAGTATTTACTGTTGTAAATGCAATTGAAGTTGCAAGTTGAGCTGCATTGTTGTGCAGTGCAAGTCACTAGGAAATCTTGAAAGTGTCTCAAGTTGCCTGTCGATCCATTTTTGTTTGCATGGTGCTTGTTCCATATGAACTGTAGAACCAGATTCTGATTGATGTTACCGCTGGTGCAATTATGAAATGACTTGGTGCATTTGACAGCAAATGTGTGTCTGTTGTTGCAATTTAGTGATACATTCTTCAGTTCTGACCATTTGTTAAGATACATCTCTCTGTTTGGCCAGCAGAAAATGCTAGAACAACCAATGCTGCTGCTTCAATTGGGTATCAAAATAGGGAGGATATTCTTTGTTCTTGACCTTTAGGGGGCGTTTGGTATGCGGTAATGTATAGGATTACCCTCTTTGAGTATAGGATTACCTCTTGATTACCTGGTTTGATAAGACATATGTATAGTTTTGTAAATAATCTTAAATTTTCAGGGTTATCAAAATAATTAGTTTGAAAGGATAAACATTTTTCCTGAAAATGGTAGGATTTGTTAATTTTTCCACATAAAAATGAGTGGGATTATTCCATACCAAAAATACTTTCAAATTTCTAGCTTATTATATAACCCGCTCTTATCATATAACTTTTGAATTAGGTTGTTGAATAATGTCCACGGAAGGAACATTTTAATTCGTTGTTGTATATAAATAAATGACGACTTATCAGGTATGTGAGTCAATTAATTATAATTAATCCATGTAGCTTATATTAGTAGATATATATATGTTCAAGAACAATTAGCTCTACTAACAGTGTATCATGATAACGGCATATGGAACCCACTATCACAACTCTTCACACTTGACATAATAATTATCATTTGTGTTGGGCTTAAGCATTATTATTAGCTGTGTCAGATTCAGGGGTGACCCATTGAATGTCGATTATTGATAAAATATTTTGTATAGACGCACATACCTGTCGAATATCATTATACAAATGTACCCAGGTGTATTATGCCTGGTTACATTTGTAAAGAGAGCCATAAGAATATGGTATACGGATTTGGTCCCAAATGGATAGCATGGATCAAATCTAGTTTATTTTCAGGCACGTCTTCCATTTTTATCAATGGGGCGGAAGGTCGCAAATTTAAACTCAAATGCGGTCTCCGCCAAGGAGACCCTCTATCTTCGCTCCTCTTCTCTCTTGTAGCTGACGTTTTTAGCAGGCTTCTCAGGAACGCTTGGAATCTGAACATGATTGAAGGGCTGGGCAGCTCCCCCTACTTTGAGGGAGTGCTCAACCTTCAATATGCGGACGACACAATCATTTTCACCAAACCTAACTCTCACTCTCTCCGTAATCTCAAGCTTCTCCTCTACTGTTTTGAGATGGCTTCTGGTTTATCAATTAATTTTCAAAAATCCTCCGTGCTCTGGTTAGGTGGATCTCCCAATCGCCAAGTAGAAATTTTCAACTTTTTTAACTGCCCAGTAGCCTCTTTCCCGACCACGTACCTGGGCATCCCCCTTCGTTGGGGCAAGCTCCATAGATCGGATTGGCTCCCTCTTGTTGACAAAATTGAGTCTAGGCTTAATGTTTGGACTAGTAAACTTCTATCTAGAGCTGGTAGGCTTACTCTTATTAACTCTGTAATTTCATCCATGCCCCTTTATCTTATGTCTTTCTACTATTTACCTTCCTGGGTTATCAAAAGGATTGATCAAATTCGTAGTAATTTTTTCTGGAACGGTTCTTCTTCCTTTAAACCAGGGTCACATCTGTGTCAGTGGAAACTGATCTGCTCTCCCAAAGAGGAAGGGGGCCTCGGGGTTTTAGACCTTCGCGATCATAACATTGCGCTTTTAGGTAAATGGTTGTGGAAATTCCACAACCATGATCACTTACCATGGATTAAGATGATTAGGGGTTATCTCTCCTCCACCAGCCAATGGTGGGAATTTCCGGAATCCTCTTGTCGCATCGCTTCCCCCTTTTGGAGAGGTATTTGGAAGGTAGCTTCCGCTTTTCATTGCGGGGTTTATCGTATTTGCTATGACGGGTCAAGAGCTAAATTCTGGTCTGATCTTTGGATCGGTAACTCTTCACTAGCCACGGCTTTCCCCTCTCTTTAATTTGGCGGTTTATCCGCTGGCGACCATCGAGGATTCTTGTATTCTATTCGACAATGTTCGTTTCTGGGTTATTCCTTTCACTATTGATCTTCCCCAATCTTTGACCGAGGTCTTTGATGACCTCATCTCCTTGCTCAACAATTTTGAATGGAAATCTTCAGAGGGCATTGGTTGGCGATGGTCTACTTCAGGATCGTTTTCAGTTAGATCCTTTTATAAGTTCCTTAACTCTAGAGGGGTTAGATCCCCTGTAGCTAAATTTTTCTGGGATATTTCGGCGCCTCTAAAAGTGATTATCAACTCTTGGCTTGCCTTTAATTTTAAGTTACCCACGGTCGATATTCTTAACAAAAGGAACTTAGCGTTGGGTCAGCTTTGTGCTCCCTGCACTGAGCATCCTGAAGATGCGAATCATCTTTTTACTCAATGCTCCAGTGTTATCCCGTTGTGGAAGATTAGCTCTCTGGCTTGGGACACAGGTGCTATTCCACCTGATTTATCTTCTTGTTGGAGCTTTAAACCCTCGAATCCCCAGTTCGGTAAAGTTTGGATTCTGTCGATTCATATCATTATTTGGATTATTTGGAAAGAGAGAAATGCTATCTTATTCCAGCACCGCAAGCACTCTAGAGTCGCTATGATTGATGATTTTCTTTTCCTTTTCAATCTTTGGTCGTCGAGTTGGAAAACTTCGGATATTATTGTTCTAGCTAATCAGAAATTAACTGATGCTTTTACTTGTCTTCATAATCTTCATAGCTTATAACTCGAATGCTCTTTTCCTGCATTGATTATGTATTTAGCTCACATTATTTCGTTCGCTTCCTTTTGCAGACTTGATCACTGCTCTCATTACCGCTCGCAAATCCAGGTTTTGTGCTCTTCCAGAGGTTCTTGATGCCTGTTCGGTACTTCCTTTCCGAGCGGTAGATGTTGGGTTTTGATTTGGTCTTCCAGCAGTTTATCCCCTTTCTGCTTATGTTAATATTATGAATTTCAATTTTTGTTACTGATGCTTTCGATCATCAGTTTATGTTAGTGCTTATATGGCCTCACTACTTTTTTTGTACTGCCTGTTATGGGATAGTGTTTATTACGAGGTCTCTCTCCTCTCCTAGTTATTTACCTGTGTGCTGCGGTTTTGTTTAGAGCCTCTAGCTCTCTAAGCATCCCTTCTGTTATGATGGTGTTTAAGCTACAGGGATGCTTTGTGCCACTCTTGATGAGAAGGCTTCTATTATGTTTTATTCGGCCATTGCTTTTGTTGGTCTATTCTTTTTCGATTGAGCTATATCGGTAGCTCGATGCTGTCTCTGTAACACTGCTGTGCTTTTATGCTCTCTGAAATTTGTTCTATTTTGATTGCTGCTCTAGCTGCTTGCGATTGTTTGGTTTTGCTCAGGTTTCTTTCCTTGTCGCTCGATCCTATTCCATGCGCTGCTTCCCCATATTTGGGCTCGCGGTTTGCTTCTCCAGGTCTGGGGATGGTTGCCTGTTTCGGAGTGGATGGGTTGTTACTGTTTTCGCTGCCTTCCCCATCAGCGTCTTTGATAGATTAGTGTGTTTGGCTGCGTTCAAGATTCTTGCCCGGCTCCTGTTCGTCTGGTCCCGTTTGGTCTCGTTAGCTATGCTTCTCTTTGTAGCTGTTTTCTTCTGTTCTTATTGTTAGCCCCTTATGTATTATTGTGTTCATTTTACAGCTTGTAAAATTGCTTTGTATCTGACTTTTATTGAGTTTATATTATGATATTCTGATGGCTGGGGTCCTTAGGACCCTATCCGGTTCATCAAAAAAAAAGAATATGGTATACGGTGTAATGCTATTTAAAGTATAATAGCATTAAACTGTATACCATTATACATTCCACATTCTATAATGGAGTTTAATAAAGGTTTATCAAAATGTGGAACAATATCATCATACTCATTTTTGGGCATAATTATTTGAGCATAATCTCAAGCATAATAAAAATAAAATGTTTGCTTATTTTATTTAAAACTTATTGAAATATGTGGAGTTGAAATTTGCTTCTATGAACTTTATTGTTTCATTTGTATATATTTAAGTACCTATGTTTCGTGTTAATAAATACATTTCATTTTTTCTTTTTGTTATGTACTTCGTCTAACTGGTTGAAATATATTTGAATCATAGTGTAATTTTTTTTAGTAATCTATTTGTTAATTTACTAAAATTTTATAAGATATATATCAGTATTGTTTTTGCGCATGCATGCATATACATCAATTACTAAATTAGATAACTTTTATATTAATTTATTTTTAAATAAAGCAAAATTTGTATTTTCGGTAATGTCTACTATAGAGATGGATTGATGGGAATGAATTGTTCTATACCAAACACGGTAATAAAGTATTCTCAAGATATGTAATGTCGTATACCAAACACAGTATTGCAACATTCCTGAAAATCTTCATTCCCACCCTCATATTCTTGGTAATTCTCCAATTCGCGTATCAAACGCCCCCTTAGAGAATCCAGTCTTGCATGCTATATGTTATAAAATGTATATATAGATAATACAAATAGTATTTAGTTGTTTTGTTGTAGTGACGAAATGACAAAATATAGCAAGGTTCTGCAATTTAACGGTTCCAATCAAATATTTCATAGAAAATCTAACTTCTTAGAACTTTAAGTGTGGAGTTGAAGAGATATTTACTATTTTCAATATAACATGTGCAAAAAAAACATTAAAATTCTTAAAATCTAAATTTCTAAGTAAACATAGAAAGAATGGGAGAGAGAGATAGGGAGGGAGAGAAAGAGAGAAATATGAAAAAGTGAAGAGAGAAGAGAGAGATAGTAATAAAGTAATAAGTTTTTTTAGCTTTGGGGGAAAAATTTTGATTTTGGGGTTTGAAATTTTGGAGGAAAAATATGTTTTGTGAGGTTTGATCTAAGCCTTTGATTTTAAGGGGGATTGATTGTGAGCCACTTGATAGCTTTCTTTGTAATTTATTATATAGATTATCTCCTTTTCTCTACAGTAGAATGCTATAATTGATAATAGGTAGCATTGGTATCGGGTCGGGTCGGGTCCTTCACTACCCAGACCCGGACCCGGACCGGTAAGGATCGGGTTCGGTTCCGGATCCGAGTCCGGATCCTATTAAAATATTCCTACCCGTTTGGGTAGGAGCGAGAGTGTGAGCGGAGAGCGAAGACGGCGAGTGGATGATTTTAACTAAATGAGAGAAGAAAAATGCATGAGTTTTGAGTTTGGACGAGAATGATTTAGAATTGAGGATGAAGGATGGGAGGGATGAGGATATAATATTCATTTTTATGTTGATTTTTTGGGTTTTTTTTAACGGGTCCGAATCCGGGTCGGGTCTCTTTTGAGCGGACCCGGACCCGAAAGTACAACGGGTCCCATTTTAGGATCCGGACCCGGACAGGCCGGGTCGGTTCCGGTCCAATGCCGGGTCTGGGGTTCGGGTATTTATACCAATGCTAATAATAGGTATAGCAATATGCATAGTATTGTTTCGTCCCAAATATTTTATAATGGATCGAATGAAACATGATCAATTTTAAATATATATATATATATATATATATATATATATATATAATTAAAAAAAACCCAAGAGAAAAAAAACACAACGGATGTTTCGTTCGTGAAAATGGAGGGCTTTTTCACAAATTTTTTATGTGAATAGGATTATATAGGTTGAATTACATATGATTTTCTGTGGGATATTTGATTTGGGACTGTTGGGTTACATTAAACTGAATTAAAAAAATCCCACATGAAACATGTGTGTGGAAATGGAGGTCTTTTTTTGAATTTTTTTGACATTTTCTGGGATTCTATGTGTTGTAGAGCATATGATTTTCTATGAGATATTTGATTCGGACCGTTGGATTGCCCTAAACCAACAACTAAATTGAAGAAGAAAAAAAACCCAAAAATCCTGAACGTCCGAGATTTTTATTCATCTAAAAATATAAAAAAATAAAAACTTTTTGTCGGACGAAACAACATGTTTCATTCATTCAAAATTTTTCGATATATTTTGTCATTTCGCCACTATAGCAAAATAACGAAAAGCTATTTCTATTTATCCATGTATGCATTTTATAGCATGCACGACTGTGGATGCTCTCAAATATAGCATTCTACTGTTGCAAAAAAAGGATAATATGCATATATAGTACACGCTGAAGTGCTAAAAAAATGCATATTATTCATATATAGCAGACAAATTGTGGATGCTCTTAATGCCTTCAGAAAGTTTGTTGTGAGGCATTTCAACCTCCCGTCGCTACTTATGTTTGATTGCGGAGGTTGCCTTCTTTTGAATAATTTTTTTGTTCATGACCTTTGGGGGGGGATCCATGATGGGGACCAATCAAGGCAACAACATGTATTAGCCTAGATGAAGACTATAGTCTAGTGCTTGTTCCGGCAATGTTGAAAAATATTTACTTGCTATTCAGATTGCTTTTTTTCTTCTTCTGAAGGAATGGCTATTCAAATTTGTTGCAGAGAAGAAACAGGCAAGTCTACTAACATCGTGAAGTAGTTCACCTCAAAAACACTGTCTCCTTGGCGTTTCTCCCCGCTTTATCATTTTGGTCATCATGTAGTTAGCTATCATGTGGGCAGCTAGCGCATTTTCTTTTGTGTTTTAACACATTAATTGTTAGAAAATGAGTGTTTTAGACACCATTTACGAACCGATTTTTGAGCAATTTTTTGAGTAAGATCCTCAATGAATTATTGAGAGATCTTGATTGATTTGTGTTCTCCTTCGTGAGTAGATCAAAATCATATATTGGTTTGCTAAAATCGGTTAAGGGGTGAATGAGAAATTGTCTCTCAAAGTGAGACGTTTTCATTCTTGAAATGGGTTAAGAGAACATAGTCCCACATCGGAAAAATCAAAGGAAATAGAAGAGGATATATAGTAATCTCCTTCTAAGCATTGTAAGATAGCTAGAAGAGAGGCTCTCTCTGGCGTGCGCAGGGGGGGTGCAAATCACGGACCGGATTACATGCGACTTGTGTGCGCCCGCACGACCTGCGGACACAAATATCGGACCGACTTGACCCCAACCCGTGCAGAGCCAGCCTTGTCTGCCGTTACTTTCTTCCCTGCACAAAACATTAATTGAATAACAAACTTAAAACAAATTTTGGATTTCTTTGATTTCCAGATTTTGGATTTCTTTAATCTGGAAAACTTACACTCGTGTTGTGTAAATTTCAGAATCAAAATGACTACTGCATCGAACAATGCTGCTGTGTCTGAAACGGTCTACGTGCCGGTTGTTGATACGACGCAAGAACCGAATGCTGCTGCGGCACGGGTGCCAATGCCCACCGTTGTACCTGTCTCAGTCTCCCATGGGAAGAAACCTGAGAAGTTCAACGGGCATAACTTTAAAAGGTGGCAACAGAAGATGATGTTCTATCTGACCACACTGAATCTTGCAAGATTCTTGAACGAAGATGCTCCAATTCTTAAGAAAGATGAGCTAGCCAAGTCATTGCCGCTGTGGATGCTTGGAAAAATGTTGATTACTTGTGTAGAAATTACATAATAAACAGATTAGCCGATTCTTTGTATAATGTATACATTGACAAAAGAACAACTAAAGAACTTTGGGAATCACTAGACCATAAGTATAAAACTGAGGATGCCGGTGCTAAGAAATTCATTGTGGGCCGCTTCCTAGACTATAAAATGGTAGATTCTAAAACAGTGATCAGTCAAGTTCAAGAACTACAACTAATCTTGCATGAGATTCATGCTGAAGGTATGAACTTAAGTGAAAGTTTCCAAGTGGCATGTATAATTGAAAAATTACCACAAGGTTGGAAAGACTTTAAGAATTACCTAAAGCATAAGCGAAAAGAAATGGGCATTGAAGATCTCATTGTCAGGCTTCGCATTGAAGAAGACAATAGAGGATCTGAGAAGGTTGGACTCGTCAGTCATGCAGCTAAGGCAAATGTAATGGAACATAAATAATGTTCTAACAAGCACAACAAAGGTCCCAAGTTGGGGCCCAAGGGAGGGATCTCCAAGAAGCCAAAGTTTCAAGGCAAGTGCTTCAATTGTGACAAAATGGGTCACAAGTCCACTGAATGCAGACTTCCCAAGAGGAACAGGAACAGAGAAGCAAACTTGATTCAAGGAATTGCTCAAGATGTTTCCGATATCAACCTCTCAGCTGTTATATCAGAGGTGAATATGTTAGGTTCAAACCCAAAGGAATGGTGGATTGACACTGGAGCTACTCGACGTGTGTGCTCCAATAGAAGTATGTTCTCCACTTTCGAACCATTAGAGAATGGGGAGAAAATGTTTATGGGTAACTCGGTTACTTCAGAAATAAATGGTCAAGGCAAGGTGATCTTGAAGATGACTTCTGGAAAGGAACTGACTCTGAACAACGTTGCATATGTTCCTGAAATCCGTAAGAACCTGGTATCTGGTTCGTTGCTTAATAACCACAGTTTTCGTTTAGTGTTCGAGTCGAACAAATTTGTTTTGTCAAAAAGTGGAATGTATGTTGGTAGAGGATATATGAGTGGTGGAATGTTCAAACTCAATGTAATGACCATGGTCAAGAATATGAATAAAGCTAGCTCTTCTACTTATTTGCTTGAGTCTTGCAATTTATGGCATGGTAGACTAGGACATGTTAAGTATGATACTTTGCGAAGACTAATTAACTTGAATCACATACCAACATTCCAAATTGATTTCAAATACAAATGTGAAACTTGTGTTGAGGCAAAACTAACAAGATCATCGTTTAACAGTGTTGAAAGAAACACCGAACCACTTGATCTAATTCACACTGATATTTGTGACTTGAAAATGATACAAACAAGAGGTGGTAATAAATATTTTATTACCTTCATAGATGATAGCACAAAATATTGCTGTGTATACTTGCTTAAAAGCAAGGATGAAGCTATAGAGAAATTTGCTCTCTATAAAAATGAGGTTGAAAATCAACTCAATAAGAAAATTAAGGCACTAAGAAGCGACCGAGGTGGAGAGTATAAATCGCCATTTGCCGACACATGTGCTAAGCATGGGATTATACATGAAACCATAGCGCCTTATTCTCCTCAGTCCAACGGTGTTGCTGAGAGAAAGAATCGTACATTGAAAGAAATGATGAATGCAATGTTAATAAGTTCTGGTTTGCCACCAAACTTGTGGGAAGAAGCTATTCTTTCAGCTAACTACCTTTTGAATAAGGTGCCCAAAAAGAAAGAAGAGAAAACTCCATATGAATTATGGAAAGGAAGAAAGTCATCCTACAATTACTTGCGAATGTGGGGATGTCTTGCCAAGGTGGCAGTACCTCCACCTAAGAAAGTGAAAATAGGACCAAAAACAGTTGATTGTATTTTTATTGGCTATGCACTTAACAGTAGTGCCTATCGGTTCTTGGTGTACAAATCCGATGTCACTGAGATATCAAAGAACACGATAATGGAATCTAGAAATGCATCGTTCTTTGAAGATGTATTTCCATGTAAATCAAAGAAGGAACCAAGTTCCTCCAAACGAACACATGAGACTATCAGTGAAGATAGTGAAGACCAAGATGAAGAAGTTGAGGAGGAACCTCGACGCAGTAAAAGAACAAGAACGGAAAAATCTTTTGGTCCGGATTTCTTGACCTTTATGCTTGAAGGAGAATCCCAAACCTTCAAGGAAGCGGTAAACTCTAGTAATGGTCATCAATGGAAAGAAGCCATCAAGAGTGAAATTGATTCTATCTTGCAAAATCATACTTGGGAACTAGTGGATCTTCCACCGGGCAGTAAACCTTTAGGTTCCAAGTGGATCTTCAAGAGAAAAATGAAACCTGATGGATCAATTGATAAATACAAGGCAAGACTTGTAATTAAAGGATATAAACAAAAGGAAGGTCTTGATTACTTTGATACATATTCTTTTGTGATGAGAATAAATTCCATTAGGATGGTACTTGCAGTAGCAGCTCTACGCAATCTTGAAGTACATCAAATGGATGTAAAAACAGCTTTTCTTAATGGAGATTTAGATGAAGAAATCTACATGGAACAGCCTGAGGGTTTTTCAGCTACAGGACATGAAAAGAAAGTGTGTAAACTGGTGAAGTCATTATATGGCTTGAAACAAGCTCCAAAGCAGTGGCATGAAAAATTTGACAATGTCATGATGACAAATGGCTTCAAGATCAATGAATGTGACAAATGTGTATATGTCAAAGATACAGAAAATGGATATGTCATTATATGTTTGTATGTAAATGACATACTTATTATTGGAAACAATGATCAGATAATTAAATCTGTTAAAAACTTGTTAAACTCGAGGTTTGACATGAAAGACATGGGACTAGCTGATGTTATATTGGGAATTAAAATCACAAGAACATCAAACGAGCTTATTTTAAGCCAGTCACATTATGTTGACAATATTCTTGAAAAATTTGATAAAGATAATTCTGAAATTGCCAGAACTCCAATAGGTCTAACTTTACATTTATCCAAGAATAAAGGGGAGAGTATTTCTCAAGTAGAATACTCTAGAATCATAGGCAGTTTAATGTACTTAATGAGTTGTACAAGACCAGACATAGCCTATGCAGTAAGTAAACTAAGTAGATACACGAGTAATCCTGGAAGCAAGCATTGGCAAGCAATTATAAGAGTACTGAAGTACTTGCGTTTTACTTGTAACTACGGGCTGCACTATACGAGATACCCGGCTGTACTTGAAGGATACAGTGATGCGAACTAGATATCGAGTGATAATTCAAAATCCACTAGTGGCTATGTGTTTACACTAGGTGGTGCAGCAGTTTCTTAGAAATCCTCGAAACAAACAGTGATCGCTAAATCCACGATGGAATCAGAATTTATCGCATTGGACAAATGTGGGGAAGAGGCTGAATGGTTACGCCACTTCCTTGAGGATATTCCAAGGTGGACGAAGCCTATGCCTCCAATCTGCATATATTCAGATAGTCAATCTGCAATTTGTAGAGCACAGAGCAATATGTATAATGGTAAATCTAGACATATTCGTCGAAGACATAATACCATTAGACAACTACTCTCTACTGGGGTTATCTCTGTGGACTATGTAAAGTCAAAAGATAACATTGCGGATCCACTAATCAAAGGGTTAAACAGAGAGTTAGTTGATAAATCATCGAGGGGAATGGGACTAAAGCCCATGAAAGAATAAGTCGATACAATGGAAACCCAACCTAGCTGACTGAAGATCCCAAGATCTAGGTTCATAGGGACAACTAAATTGTAAAGACCAAGTTGGATCACTGTGGGGATTTTCCCATATCTATTCCCATGATGAAACAGTGATGCCCGCAAGGTAACAGGTTAAGCTAGGCTTTTAATGATTCTTATGCGTCGGATATCCGAGCATAGTAATGCGGGTTACTCTTAGGTAAGAAATCACCTATGTAAAAGGGAAGAAGGGCCGCTTCCAAAGGAATAATATAGGGCAATATTCCTGTTAAACTCTTGTAGAACCAGGCGTATGTTCATGGCCAAAACGAACATAACAATGAGAACTAAAAAAGCGTTAGAAAGATTTCTGTGTGAGATATGTCATCGTTTACACAAATAACAGAACAGTTCAAAGACATCGCGCCTACTGTTTAGTTAGTAAAGTAAACATATTTTCATAAGGGAAGGTTCAAAGGATAACACCTACCTATCCTATGCAGGAATCAATCGTTGAATTCTATCCCAAGTCTGTCGTGTCAGTCTGTCCTGTCTGTGGTCGTCAATTTTCATTCATGTGGGGATTGTTAGAAAATGAGTGTTTTAGACACAATTTTCGAACCGATTTTTGAGCAATTTTTTGAGTAAGATTCTCAATGAATTATTGAGAGATCTTGATTGATTTGTGTTCTCCTTCGTGAGTAGATCAAAATCATATATTGGTTTGCTAAAATCGGTTAAGGGGTGAATGAGAAATTGTCTCTCAAAGTGAGACGTTTTCATTCTTAAAATAGGTTAAGGGAACATAGTCCCACATCGGAAAAATCAAAGGAAATAGAAGAGGATATATAGTAATCTCCTTCTAAGCATTGTAAGATAGCTAGAAGAGAGGCTCTCTCTCGCGTGCGCAGAGGGGGGGTGCAAATCACGGACCGGATTACATGCGACTTGTGTGCGCCCGTACGACCTGCGAACACGAATGCCGGACCGACCTGACCCCAACCCATGCAGAGCCACTTTTTGCTACAGTTTTTCTTTTGTAACGACTGAAATGAATGCTGTCTGCCGTTTCATTGCTGTATTTAACGTTTTGTCTGCCGTTACACTGAAGGCAGTAAATGATGTCTGCTGTTACAGTGTCGGCATTCAATTCGTTGTCTGCCGTTACAATGAAGGCATTAACAGCCTTGTCTGCCGTTACGGATTTAACCCAAGCTCTATAAATAGAGGCCTCCCCTCTACTTTCTTCCCTGCACAAAAACAGATCTTCTTTCTCTCCTTCTCTAAGTTTTCTTCTGTACTGTTCTTCGGTTCTGGTTTTATTTGTCAGTCGGTGATAGGGTTCAAGCGCTTATACTCAGTTCGGGAGTGCTACGTGGTGCCTACGTGATCGCTCCAAGTCGTTGCATCCTGGGAGACAAACGCCTTCGTTCATTCCAGCAATCGGAAGAGGCGAAATCTGTTTTAAGGACACTGTGTGATACACAGGCCTCGACTTCTCAAGTTGTAATCTTCATTTGTTCTTGTAAGTTGTTTATTTAATTTTTCCTTTTCTTTTCTTTCGGTATTTCCTTCTCTTCTATTCCCTTCTATGTTTTCTGTGCCTCTATATCTTTTCTTTGTAAAAAAGAAATTTTGTAAACATTAATTGAATAACATTAATTAGGTATCCGAAAAATGCTACGTGTACTATTTTTTATGTACTCAGGTAGTACTAGACTCATGAAAATAAAGTGCATGTAAAAATATCAAAGAAGTGAAAAAAAAAAATCAAATGCTTGGCCACTCCCATTATAATAAAAAAAAAGTATTTGATAAGATTTATGATTTTTTTTTTTTGAAAAAATGTGGAGTATGACCACCCTGTTTCATTAATAAGGGGTTAATAAAATAAACTCAGAGTACTGAGCCAAATACAAGGTCCTATAATCAAAACAAAAGTACATAAACTCCACCCCAAACATGGGAGGTGGGATAAAAGACGAACAGAATGGGCGCAACATACATGCGTCTGAACAAAATACATCATATCCCCCAACAAACCCTGGGGCAGTGGGGATCAATCAACAGTAATAGGTCAAGCTAGCAGTCAGTCGATCGTCGGGCCTATCTGGACTTCATCATCAAGATTTATGATGTATTAGCTGCTTAGTTATTTCATTGGGGAGATCTTGTTTTATGCTGTCATGGTTATTTAGATATTGTTCGATCTTCTACTATGTTTGCTTTTAACTTAGAATGTAGATCATGTCACGATCTTCCTCTTCTTGTTGACGAACTTTGCACGTCCCATGTTTGAAGACAAGACATAGAGTGCAACAACAAAGCCTTTAACTAAAAAACGGAGGACATTGACATCTATCCAACCTACCCCCCCCCCCCCCCCCCCCCCCCCCCCTCTTAACTAAAAAACGGAGGACCATCTATCCAACCTACCCCCCTACCCCCCCCCCCCCCCCCCCCCCCCCCCCCCCCCCCCCCTTCTTATTGCTTCATCAGTTACCGTTCTATCCCTCAATTGATTGGTTAATTCATCTGTTTCCATTGAATGTGTTCAACCTATGTATTTTAAACAATTCTCTTGGTTTTATACTGTGAGATACTGAACTAGGAGGATATATTGCCTTTCCCGTATCCTCTTGAGATGATTTTCTAAAATACATTGTTACTCGTTTCTTTTCTGTATTGAAACCTTTATCTCCCAATGTCACTGAAACATATATATCCTTGGACCTTTTTTGCATGCTAGGTTCGAGAAGCAATGGAGGCCGGCAGTTTCAGAAAGCAGTAGACCAGATACGAAGCTGGTTCTTGGCGGCACAACACTTTATAACTCCTGACGATATGTTTGAATTGCTGTTGGGGTCTTCTAGCTATATTTAACCTCATGATCTCTTTTTCCACAGTAAACAAAAAATCATCAGTGATACCCCATGGTTTGAGTCCCTCATTTACTATTGAAGATTTCAAGCTGTTAATGATGAGCTTTGCCATTACTGAAGACAGAAAATCAACAATATCCGAACTGTATTCTTTATCCATGGAACTACCATGATATTTGACGATCGAAGGAGTCATGTTGACTAATCGCAAAAGCATCAGAGATAGAGAAGCTACAGGTCAGTAGTGCTCTAGGAGGAAACTGACCTTGGCTAAAGGTTTGTAGATTGATAGCTATTACAAGTAGGAAGATGTGGAGACTAGAGAATGCTGCTACTCGATCGATCTAATGAAACTTGCGAAATACTTGCCTAAATGCCTAATGCTAGTTCTTCTCAAATGTGCTAAACAGTTCATGTAAAAGATACAAGTTCTTGAAGTTGGCATCTTCATATTGTGCAAAACATTTCAGTACTAACAGTTCAGGGTGCAGCATGGGTATTAATTCTAGTTTTATCTTTGTGTACTCTTGGTCGTCTAGTTATACAATCTGTAAGCTTATATAAACATGTGTTTTGTGAAAATGCAGGACAGTGATTTTTTTGCATGGTAATCTCGGGTTTTAGTTCGCTTCCTTGCACCTTTCACTAGCAGTTTCCTCAAGAGAAGAATGAGTTGCAATGTACTCCTAATCACATCCCAATTGAAACTAATTCATTTTAGTCCCACATCGGCTGTGATGAGTAGTGAAGGGAAGAGGTACGTGCTATAAATATGCCCCACAGGCTGCTTAAACAAATCATACCTTTCTCGGCCTTTTGGCTAAGATCAAGTGTAGTATCTGTTCTTATCAGTTTAATATCTGATACGTGGGCCATTGGCTCACAATGATATTAAATTAATTTTTCATAGGGGGAGGGCCCACCCACAGTAGCTTGCTACTGGGGCCCTCGAGCGTTGTCCATGCGTGGCACTACAGCACGGGCTTGGCGCACCCCAACCAAATCTCAATTCAAAATTTTAATTTAATTAGTCTGTGAAAATTTTATTGATATTTACACAATTAATAATTAGTGTAAGCTTGAAAGTTGGTCTATTAATACATCTTATTGTTGAATTTGTTTACAGGTATAAATCATGTATAATACTCGAGATCAAAACGTGGAGAAGAGAAAAATCTACAGAACAGACATTGAAAGAGCTGTGAACACAAACACTAATTGAAGTAGCCAGCTCTGATGAGCAGATGTACAAGCAATGGATGTATTTTGCTTTTGTGATTGGGAGGATCCACCAGATCCTGGTGTCTGAGTCTCATTGCAGACGCCAAATGTGCCATTCACCTGATATACGGACTCGGTATATAAGATTGTATATACACAGAAGAATCGGTATAAGAACAGCGAGCAATCAAAGCATTATTAAATCAAACCTTGCAATCTGCAATATTGTTGCAGCCACAAACTAAATGCCCGTTGGCAATGTCAATGGCTTCTGGAGCTCCCCCACCATCGCTTCTCTGCATTCTCACAACAAAAGAATCAATCTGGAACATTAACTTCTGGCCCGAAAGACAACTGACGACCTGTTTGATTCAAACATGTACATACCTTGTAAAAGTCTACAGCTATGAAGTTGGGCCACCGATTAGCCGATGCATTGTGGCATGTATTCATCATGCTTTCAAGAGGGGCTGAGTTGTGCTTGCAAGCAGTAGCGAAGTTGGGTGCGTCGGGGAAGTAGTTCATCAGTACTAGTGACCTTGATGTTGTGTTCATGGTTGCTGACTCTGCCCGGTTCGGGCAGGAACCCTCTGTCATTCCTCCGTTTCCATCTGCAATTAACATTTTGGAATTGTTTGGTTTTATGGAGTTGGTAATATAGATAGTATGATTTTTAACCTATTGTAGTTTGCAATACTATAGATTGGAGCATAGAATACGGTTTTATAGGTGTGGAAATTATATTCTAATATTTGATCGGTAGAACGTAGTTTATATATGTAGCATGAACTCTTTTATACTTAATGACATGTTATGAGTTAAAAGATATGGACTTTTAATGTCAAAATTCTCTTTCCTATATTTATAGTTTAATGTCGAAATAATTATGCTTAATGTACTACACTCTATGTACTCAAGATATAAGGACGTGAAACTCATGTAAAACACATTATCATTAATTGCTTGCCGCATACTTTTTTATCTTGTAGTACAAAAGTAATTAATAAAAATATTGTAAGAACGTGAAGCATATAAAAAACAAATCATCATTAATTATTTGTGGACTTCATACCTTTTATCTTGTAATACAAAAATAGTTAATAAAAATGTTGTAAGAACGTAAAATTTATGTAAAACACATTATCATTAATTGCTTGTAGGCTCCATACTTTTTATCTTGTAGTACAAATATAGTTAATAAAAAGTATTGTAATGACGTGAAACTTATGTAAATTACATCATCATTAATTGCTTGTGGGCTCAATTTTTTTCTATCTTGTAGTACAAAAATAGTCTGCAAAAGTGTTGTCGTTCATATAACACTATCTTTTTTGAGAAAAGAAATGATAGTTGTAGTTGAATAAAAGAAATAAAGTTACATTAAATGATAGTTGTAATTTGTAAAGAAGAAAAAAAAAGAATTTGGAAGGACTAAAGAAGATCAAAATGTGTAAAATGAAGTGATGAGAAACGACACTGAAGTTTTGAGCTAAGAAATTCTCTCACATTGGTTTTCTACTACATATCTCCACTCATAAGCAATTCCCTCAGTAGCTTCCTTAGCTCTTTTGGAAGTGAACACCAGCAGCCTCTGGTTCTTGCTTATCATGTCACTTAGAAGAGGCCAGTTTCCACCATTTTTCGGCATTTTAGACACCGGAAACCAGTAACTCATAAGCCCAGAAGCATTGAATACCTTGGTGAGTCCCTTAGGTGAAGTCACATAGTCTTCGATGAAAATCGTGATGACTTCTGAAGGGTTGGCTTGCAAAAATGTCTGGATTTCTCTTAGTACATTGATGGCAGGTTGCTGATAAGATTCTGATGTGCGTCATTGCATGTTTAATTTGTTGGAAAAAATTCAACTCAATGGAACGTTGAGGTTGAAGAAGAAGCTTACGAAGCCTGTGAAGTTGTAGCATTTGCCACCGAAGGAGTGGCATAACCAGATGTCGTTTCTGAAATCGTACATATCCAACATCAACCCTCTAACACCATTCTGCATATCGTCAAAAAGTACTTTGAGCATTCTGGAAGCATGCAGTACACCAAACATGATATGCAATAGTCGTTAAGGATGCAGTTATATACATGTCTTTCATTCTCTCTCGATTCCTCGCATCAACTCATTGCATTGGAGCACTAAAGAGAAAATTAAGACTATCTCTCATTTTAGAACCTTAAACATGCGATATGATCTCGACATATATATTTCTAAACCCTTTGAGTACTTGAATTTTTTCCCAAAATGACCCTCTTTTTGAAAGTTTTTCCCAAACTGCCTTATTTTTTATTTTGTTCCCTAAACGACTCACTCGCTTTTTGAACACTCGCTTTTTGAAAAAACGAGTTTGGTTAAAAATAACTCGCTTTTTCAGAAAGCGAGTGTAAAATTTTTAATTTTCGAAAGGTTAGACTTGCTTTTTGAAAAAGCGAGTTATTTTTAACCAAACTCGCTTTTTCAAAAAGCACGCTTGATTATTTTGGTAAATACTTTCGAAAGTGATCAGCTTGGTAAATACTTTAAGAAAGTGGGTTAGTTTGGTAAATTATTTCAGAAAGTGGGTCATTTTGGTAACAAATTTTTTCTATATCACATTGTCACTTCATCTTCTTTAGACTACTATATATGAAATCGTTTGTCAGGACTTCAGTATACACATAATATGTTTTAAGTTGTCGAGAATGAGCCCATAGATACTCCCAATCTCCGGTATACACATAATTGACTTTTGACCTATTAATCATATGCGCTGGGTTCTTGCGCTAAAAGTCTCACACTCGATTTTTGAAAAAACGATGGTGATTAAAAGGGTCCATAATTTTTTTTTTGTATTTCACATTGGCGTAAATGATCAAATTATGCCTTCCTTCATATAACCAGATTATCACCTTAGGGGAAAAGGGTCATGCGGTAGTGAGGGACGGATGAAGTTCATCCGTCTCTCACTTTCACAAAAAAATTTTATTTATAAACTTTATATATTTAATATATATTATTTATATTTAAAGTATTAAATCCACCAAGAAACAGAAGATCTTCATACATAAAGTTATTTATATTTATAAAGTTAGCAACTGTTTAGCAGTAGTCGAGGATATACATAACTTGACAATATTTCAGTATATACATAATTGGTGTATTTTAAGTTGTCGAGAATGAGCCCATAGATACTCCCAATCAATCTTAGCTTTTGGCCTATCAATCATATGCGCTGGATTCTTGTGCCAAAAATTTTTCTATTAAAAGGGTGGTTGTAACTTCGTCCATGGCTGCTATTATACATAATGATAGACCACAAAAGCCTGACGTGGTAATTGATGAGACATGGTTCTCTAGTTCTGAATATTGTCAGCAGACTAAGGTCTGCTCATAATATATTGTTTTGTATTTCTTGCACTTGTTTGAAAAGCCCGAGTTTATTTTTTCCCAACAAAGAAGAAATTTTCTCTCTTGATCACTTTCCTTTTCTTTGTTTGTATTGTTGTTTATAAATTGTTCATTCTGTTTATGAATTGTCCATTGATTTATTGGTAGGAGCATCAACATATGCCAATTCAGTATTTGGGTGGATAAATGTTAAAATTGTTGTCGAGGCTCATATCTGTTAACCATTGAATCTGATTTCTAAGATCGTGACCTAATGGTAAACTATTTTGGTTGATAGGTGTGCTGATGAAAAGGATATGAGGTTTTAACCATCCTCGCTTTTTTAGAAAGCGAGTGTGAGACTTTTGGCGCAAGAACTCAGCGCATATGATTAATAGGTCAAAAGCTAATTATGTGTATACCGGGGATTGAGAGTATCTATGGGCTCATTCTCGACAACTTAAAACACACCAATTATGTGTATACTGAAATAATGTCAAGTTATGTATATCCTCGACTACTGCTAAACAGTTGCTAACTTTATAAAATCATGATCAAAGAAGATGAAGTGACAATGTGATATAGAAAGTACTGACAAACGATTTCATATATAGTAGTCTAAAGAAGATGAAGTGATAATGTGATATAGAAAAAATTTGTTACCAAAATGACCCACTTTCTGAAATTATTTGCCAAACTAATACACTTTCTAAAAGTATTTACCAATCTAACCCACTTTCGAAAGTATTTACCAAAATAATCAAGTGCGCTTTTTGAAAAAGCGATTTTGGTTAAAAATAACTCGTTTTTTCAAAAAACGAGTCTAACCTTTCGAAAATTAAAAGTTTCACACTCGCTGTCTGAAATAAAAGTTTCACTCGCTTTCTGAAAAAGCGAGTTATTTTTAACCAAACTCGCTTTTTCAAAAAGCGAGTGGATCGTTTAGGGAACAAAATAAAAAAATAGGACAGTTTGAGAAAAACTTTCCAAAAAAGGGTTATTTTGGGAAAAAATTCTGAGTACTTATCTAACTAATCTAGCTAGTTTTTCTTGACTGATCATGATAGTTGTCGATGGTTGTTTCCCTGAAGTTTTATGTTACATTTCTTATAATCTCACGTCTCAAAAGTCAATTAGATAAGATGAGATCGAGGATAAAATTTAATTTCATATTATATATATATATATATATATATATATATATATATATATATATATATATATATATATATATATATATGTTGAGAAAAAGACAACCTAGGTTATCAGTTTCACTGAAACATTGACATTACGTGAGAACAAATTCATTCGCTTGGATTCTGATTCTCACTTGTTTGGAGAATTTTGGTGAACTGCGCACTATATATATAGCTTAATTACATCTTAGCTTCATTGACCAAACAACCATTCCTTCAATTCCTAGTTTGAAATTCAATTAAACATGCACGACTCAATTGAAGCATGCATATTTTAATCCAATATTGAACAATTTAATTTTTTTCCGAAATTAATCCAGCCCATCGTGCATGTTGAAAGAGTCAATGCACACCTCCCTCGATCTCTTAAAATCATCTTACAATCATCGTATGTTCCTACGTCAAAATGTTCATATTAAAACATTAATGCCAACCATTCCTAACTACAACTTAGTATCGGTTTATGAACATGCACCTTTTTTTCTTCTTCTTTTCTCGCAGCCTCCTTTAGCTCTTTGTTTACGATCGATAATAATGCGATTTAGCTAGCTAGTTCATACTGAATTAATAATCAAACATCTACATATATAACAATCTACTAACTCTTTTAAGGAGACTGGATCGTTCATTTTATTTGAGAGCTAGGAAAAACATATTAAACTCAACCACGGTCAACTCGTAGTAGGTTTTCTACCAATTACCAACTACTAGGTCCATCTTCGTTATATAATTAACCAAGTTTGAATGAACCTAGATTCATATAACTTGGCTCAGTAAGAATTTTGTTTTAATAAATATGAAGGGTAAAAGGGATATGAGCAACTTGTTCATTTAGTAAATGAGCAATTGATTATGTGGCATGCATGTGATACATTGGATAACTAATCCTTTAAAAATTTTCCAATCACATGTTTGCCACATCATCAATTGCTCATTTACTAAATTAGCAAGTTGCTCATACCCTTTTTTTCCAAATACGAAACAATTTATAGTCATAGGTTTAAGATATCCGTACGTCCGAAAAAGCACAAACACATCTACAATACAATATACAATACAATACGATACACGAGTTTTTTTTTTTTGAAAAAATGTACTCGATCAAACAGCTAGTATTATGCTAGATCCTTTCGTCGAATACAATACGAGTGTGCAACTTTAAAATAGAAGTGTTCATGCTTCGTAAAACTCAATCTGTTCCAAAAAAAAAAAAAAAAAAAATCCAATATAAAAGAAAGAAAGAAAGAAAGAAATAAGTCTTAAAAAATAAAAATAAAAATAATAATCCTAGCGTACACGCAACGCAAGCTATGCTAATTAAGTTGCTAACCAGCAAATAAATATCACAGAGGTTTAACTTGCACGCGAAGTGCACGGTAAAACCTAGCGTCAAGCTGAAACAAACAGAACCCAGCGCAAATTATGACGCACGGTGGTTACGTACGGTCACTGCATGCATCTTAATCAATTCTCAGGAATGAACTAATGAATGAAAAACACTGAAAATGGGCGGCGGTGAGAAGAAGCTTACGTTGAGCTGGTCGGTGATCGTATCCTGCTGGTTAGTGGGCGCGAGCACGGGCTTTCCGGTGAGCGATTTCTGGCCCAATTTAGCGAACGAGTTGTGGGTTGTCAGCCATGTGTACCTATTAAATGGCAAGCCAGTCCCCTGTTTTTTTTTGTCACAATTTACAATTAAAGTCCTTAGCACTTAAAGAATGATCGAGATTGTTGGATTAGGGAGGGTGTTTTGTGGAAGATTAATTAGTTACCTTGGTCTTCGGGTCAGTGGGCTGGATACGAGTGCAGCGGGGCCGGGCATGGCCATCGGCAACGCAGGTCTCGCAATGCAACCCGGCATCACAGTTGCGGTCGGCTACGCATGTTCCTCCTAACTGTAATTTGTCAAATTGTTTAGTACTAAGTTGAAGACGTACAATTCTTTCATATTAATTAGATTGTGTCACGTGTCATTTAAATTTCAAATTACTAGTTAAAGTAAGTAGGCACCTTAGTCGCATGAGCGAGAGCAGGCAATGAATGGAACAGCAGTAACAATGACAGAGCAACAAAAAATCCCTGAAATGAAACGAATAGAACCAGTACGTGCATATCTATATTAGTTTAGATTAGATTGCATAGCGAAAACTAGAAAGAGAGTTTAAGAGAAAGCACTTACTTGCATCGGAATGCATGCGACGAGAGAATGGAAGAAGATAGAGAAGAAGAAGAAGAAGATGAAGATGATGATGATGAAGAAGATGAGTGATTACAATTATATGATGTTAGTTGGGATGAAGAGAAGAGTGGTGTGCAAGATTGAAAATGAATGATGTTGAAATATTGAAATGAGCGAGCGACTTTAGCCGCCACAAAATTGTGCTTTGGTGTTTGTTGCTGCCTTCTATGATGTATATCTTCCACCTAACCACGGGGGAAATGTGTTTGTTTTTTTTTTTTAAAGACTTTGTTGGGCTGTAGCTTTATTTTTAATTTTGCCTTTTCATTATGGGCCCATGCAAAAGATTATAATATTAGTTTTATTTTTTAAAATAATATGAAATAGAAGAAAATTGAAAAAAAAAATGAAATATTCGAAAAGGTGAGGGGTTTAAATTGGAAAGAAATAGTGAATTAACTAAACTTCCCCAAATTTTTTAATCTAGAATTCCTAAAGCCACAAATCCTGCATTCTTTTATCTTATAGAATTTCCTAACCCTAAATCCCATGTCTTCGATCCAGTTCCCTGAACTTGGATCCAATCCCATGGTGAAGATCAAACTACTTTTGTTTCTCGGTTTTGAAGAAGAAGAAGTAGAAGAATTGTTACTGTTAAGATAAATCAGAGAGAGGTGAAAACAATACTGAATATTGAATTGAGTTTAACCAAGTACAATACCACCTATATATAGGAGGTGAACAAGTATCTAAACAACTCTACCACCAATATGGGACTATAATATCTAACACCCCATCTCAAACTCACGATGGGTCAAACAATGTGAGTTTGTCTACTAAGTGTCGGAATCTCTGAACTGTATGGGATTTGGTGAAGAAGTCTGCAGTCTGCTGGGAAGATGTAACAGAATGGAGAGAGATGGTCCCTGCCTCAAAACGCTCACGAACATAATGACAATCAATCTCAATATGCTTCGTTCGCTCATGGAAGACCGGGTTGCTTGCAATATGCAATGCACTCCGGTTATCACAATAGAGTGGAGTAGCTCCTGTAAGGGTAACACCCATATCTGATAATAGCCAACGAACAGGAACAATCTCTCTAGTAGTAGCTGCCATTGCTCTTTACTCAGCCTCAGTAGAAGAACATGCAACAACTGCCTGTTTCTTGCTCCGCCATGAGATCAACGAATCGCCAAGAAATAGACAGAAGCCTGTAGTAGATCTTCTGGTAGTCGGATCCCCTGCCCAATCTGAATCAGAATATGCACTGAGCTCTAGTTTGGATGTAGACGGCATGAATAATGAGCGAGTGATAGTGCCTCGAAGATATCTGAGAATCCGAAGAAGAGCACCGTAGTGAACTGATGTAGGAGCGGAAACAAACTGACTGACAATACTAACTGCATGAGCAATATCGGGTCTGGTCATGCATAAATAGACAAGCTGTCCAACAATCTGTCTGTATCTAGTGGGATCAGGAAGGAGCTCACCATCTGTGGGACGAAGCTTCACATGAAGCTCTAAGGGTGTATCAGCTGATCGACTGTCAGAGAGGCATGCAGCGGAAATAATATCTGATGTGTATTTTTGCTGAGAAATAAGTATCCCCTGTGATCCATGAGCAATCTCTAAACCCAGAAAGTAACATAGCTTACCAAGGTCTTTCATATGAAACTGCTGGTGAAGGTATTTCAATGCCGGCGGAGTCATCCCCAGTAATGATCATATCATCAACATATAGTAGTAGAAGTACCCTCCCCTGCGGTGATGACCGTATAAACATAGAGTGGTCCTGTGAACTCTGACGGAAGCCAGCCTTGGTGATGACAAGCCGAAAGCACTCAAACTAGGCTCGAGGGGCCTGTTTCAGACCATATATAGCACGGCGAAGTCTACAAACATGACGAGGAGGAGTAGTAAGGCCAGGAGGAGGATGCATATAAACTACGTCAGATAAGGTACCATGAAGAAAGGCATTCTTCACGTCCAACTGGTATAGTGGCCACTGACGAACGGCGGCAACAGCAAGAAGAGTGCGAACTGTAGTCATCTGAGCCACAGGGGCAAAAGTCTCATCATAATCAATGCCATGCTCCTGAGTAAATCTCCGGGCAACTAGACATGTCTTGTTGCGCTCAATGGAGCCATCAGGTCGATATTTGACCTTAAAGATTCACTTGCAGCTAACAGGCTGAACACCCATAGGCAGTGGAACAACATCCCAAGTACCAGTCTGATCAAAGGCACTGAACTCTTCTGCAATAGCTTCCCGCCACTCGGGGTATTGAACAGCTTCCTTATAGGTTCTGGGCTCACGTGTAGAGTGTATAGCAGTGAGATATGCATGAAACTGGGGTGAGTAAGAAGCTAGTGTGGCAAAACCAAATTGGTCAGAGGGACCAGTGGCATCAGGTGTGTAGCGGGGTGGTGGGACGCCCGCAGTAGAACGTGTAGACTGACGCACTGATGGTGGAGGGGCAGTATGTGGAGGTGAGGTAGGTGGTGTAGGTGTAGGTAACTATGGAGATGCAGGTGGTGGAGAAACATGGGGTGTCTCTGTAGGAATAATGGGGGGACTGCCTATAGCAGGAGTGAAAGGAGCCAAAGGAGTGGGATTAAAAGGAATAGGTGGAGTGGAAGCAGGCCCAATAGGTGAAGGATCGAGAAAACTAGTGTCCTGAGGAGAGGTTAAGTAGTAGGGAGATTCTTCTACAAAGGAGACATGTCGAGAAATACGAATACGACCTGCCGCGGGATCATAACAACGATAACCTTTATGTTCAGGACTAAGACCTAGATGAAAACACTTAGCGGCGTGAGCAGTGAGTTTCGTGCGCTCAGTGGGAGGGAGAAGGACATAACATGTGCAACCAAAGATACGGAGCATGTTGTAGTCAGGGGGTGAGTGATAGAGTGCCTCATAAGGAGTGATGCCAGAGAGGGCAGACGAAGGAGTAATGTTAATGAGGCTGACGGAAGTCATGACAGCTTCAGCCCAGAAAGAGCGAGGAACAGAAGAGGAGAGTAGAAGAGCGCGAGCCGTCTCAAGGATGTGACGATGCTTGCGTTCAGCTACACCATTTTGCTCATGTGTGTGGGGGCATGATTGCTGAAAAAGAGTGCCATGGGACTGAAGAATCGATCGCATAGTAGCAGAGGTGTACTCACGAGCACCATCTGAGCGAAAAGTTTTGATATGAACCCCAAACTGGGTGTGAACCATGGTCGTAAAGAATCGGTAAATGTCAGATATCTCAGAACGTTGGCGCATAAGAAATACCCATGTGTGTCTAGTGAAATCATCAATAAAACTAACATAATAGAGATAACCTTTTTGAGAAGGTGTGGGAGATGGACCCCATATGTCAGAGTGAATAAGTTGGAAAGCATGAGTAGAATGAGAAGTGCTTTTATTATTAAAAGGGAGGGCTAAGTGTTTTGCCAACTTACAACCCTGACAAACAGATAATGAATTAAAATTAAAACGACCAAGTGCACCACTACGAACCAAATCTTTCAAACGAGATGCACTAATGTGACCTAAGCGTCTGTGCCACAAATCGGCATCAGAACTGACAACACCAGCAAAACTAGAAGTGGGATCATTAGCATGAAGAAAATCTAGATGATATAGACGACCATGTCTGCTAGCGCGTCCAATCATATGACCAGTCCGAGGATCCTATGTGGTACAGTCCAAAGAAGTAAAGGTAACGGTAAGTCCACTATCACATAAAGCACTAATGGAAATAAGATTCGTAGATAAACGAGGGGCATAAAGGACGAAAGGTAAAGTGAGAGTGGGAGTGTTAATAGATCCAGAGTGGGTAGTGAGAAGGAGTGAACCATCGACAGTGTAAAGAGACGGTGAATGAGAGGTAAATGGAGTGCGAGTGGTGAGTAGTGTACAATTGCTAGTGAGATGATGTGAAGCACCAGAATCTAAAAGCCAGGAAGAAGACATACCAGGAGTGACCGAGAAAACAGGTGCAGATGAACCAGCACTGATAGACTGATCCGAGTTCTGAAGATCCAGCTGAGCTAGACGAAGTTGAGGATTATCATAGGGAGCAGAAGAAGGCATGGCTGGAGTGACGACCATTGCACCAGGTGTGCGGAGAGGAGGTAAACCCTGCTGCTGTCTACGCTGCTGTGCCTAAGCTAGGAGCTGAGGATGAAGAATAAAGCAGTTACTATGAGTATGACCATCCCGCTGACAGTGGGTGCAATGGGAACGACGATCAGGAACACTGCGATGAACAGGAGGAGTAGGTGTAGAGCTGGGGCGAGGCTTGCGTGAGAAGGATGGACGATGAGCAACGGCAAGAACACTGTCACTGGTAGAAGATGAGTGAGAAGTAGGAGTTGGGAGAGCACGTAACCGGGTTTCTTCAGCAACAAGCTCAGCAATAGCAGCTTCAAGACGAGGGACTGGATCCCGATGAATCAATTGACTGCATAAAGACTGATATTCTGGTCGAAGACCCATCATGAAGAACATAAACTGACGACGTTCATGAGTGACATGCACCTCACTATTCTCCAGTTGCTGTAATTCGCGCCAGATATTCCGCATGGCTATGTAATGTTCCTGAATGCTACGATCACCCTGCCGATCAAGAACGGACTGAACAAGAAGTTGATACTCACGAGCCCCACTATTCTGAACATATTGGGTAACCAAGTGTTTCCAAAGAGCCGTGGCAGGACGAACTCGAAGAAGATCAGCACGAAGACTACGGTCAACAGAGGATATGAGGAAGGAATTACTCGACGATCATGATCATCCCAAGTGGTTTGAGATGTATGAATCAATTGCTTATCGGCAACGGAAGCGGTAGTATTGGGATCTTTGGAGCGAACCGTGGAACCATCAATGTGACCCCATAAAGAATGACCGAGAAGAGTAGCCTCAACAGAAGCAGACCAATCAGTCCAATCCTTAGCAGAGGAAAGAAGGAAATCAGTGGAGACTGGAAGGTACTGACGAAATTAAGGCTCCATGAGAGATTCAAGTACCTGCAAAAGTTTTTTTTTTTCGGTTTTTTTTTTTATTGAAGAAGAGAAGAGAAGAAGAACAAGAGAAAGAAGAGAAGAGAAGAGAAGAAGAACAAGAGAAAAAGAAAGGAAAAAAAAATTACACGGAAGTAGAAGAAATTACACGAAGAACTTGGAGCGGCAAGGTCGGCGAGGTCTGGGAGCGGCGGCGGCGGCCAGAAGATGACGATACTGGGGGTTGAGATCTAGATCTGGAGATGCCGATGGATCTAGTGGGAGATGCCGATGGATCTGGAGATGCCGATGGGTTGCTGAAGGAGATGGATTTCGATTTTGAAGGGTACAGTGGATTCCGATCTTTGGCTGATGAGGAAGATGAACAGTGGATTCCGATCTTTGGCTGTTGAGGAAGATGAACAGTGGATTTCGATTTCGATTTTTTTTTTTTTTTTTTTTTTTTTTTAGAAGAAATTTGTATAACTTTTGTAGTTGGAATTTGAGGATTTTTTTGGAGAAAAATTTAAGAAGAAAAATTTTGGATATTCGGCTCTGATACCATGTTAAGATAAATCAGAGAGAGGTGAAAACAATACTGAATATTGAATTGAGTTTAACAAAGTATAATACCACCTATATATAGGAGGTGAACAAGTATCTAAACAACTCTACCACCAATATGGGACTATAATATCTAACAGTTACATATCAGTCATAAAGTATTTTGTATCAGTCCTTGTGTAAGTATCTTTTGTTGTTGTCCTCGATCGAACCCGTAAGGTGTGATGCAGAGGAGGAGAGGCGCAACATCCAGTCAGCGAGTCGAAGCTCGGACTAGAAGAATGGTATCAAAGCTTCAAGATCCTGCGATGGCGACAATGATGGCCAAATTCGACGGCGATGTCGAAAGTTTGAGGACTTTGACCATGGATTTCGATCCAAGGTCAATTCAAAGAACTAGACGATGCGGAGTTCCACCGATTGTGTGTAGAATTTCATAAGTTGTCTGATCTTGAATGGCGATTGGAGCAAATGGAGTCGGAAGTTCTTGATCTCCTTCATGTCGTGTTAAACTTTATTCTGCTTTCGAAATTATTTGTTTTTTTTTTTGAAGGAAAAGGTAGAATAAAGCCACCCTATTTCATTAATAAGGAGTTAATAAAACAACCCCGGCTTACCAGGGGAAAACAAAACCAAAGTACAGTAAAACAACAATGCAGTAGTAGAAAACAAGAAACCAGAAAACAACTAAACAACCAACCAAACTCCCTTAACAAATCCTGAGGGGTGGGTCTAACTACTCGAAATTATTTGTTGCCTGCTCACTCTATGACTTTGATGTAATTTGTGTAATGCTCGTTTTGTAGTTGATGAATTTTGTTGTTCCGTATTCGCTCCCTTTTTTTTTTTTTTGTTTGTTAATAAATTGAAAATTCCCTGTTCATTGATTGATGGTACTTTCCTTCTTCTTCTTTTCAATCAATTCAGGAAATCAGACAGCTAAAGTGGACATTTTTTGTCAGCATAAAGATCAATTAATATATCAGTGCAGTGCAATATGAGTTGAAATTGTTTCAAGCAGCAGCTCATGGCTTTCTTATCTCTAATCTCTAAGATTATAATGGGAGAAGACCAGTGTCCTTTGTAAATCTACCGATCCGTGTATTATACGTGTATAACTAATATGAATGAGGTCTCAGGTTGATGAATTACGATCAAATTTTTTTACTTTAATTTTTTTAAAATATATTAAATATGCATAACACGTGTAAATTATTATCTATCTATTTATCCATCTATCTATAATATAATATATAATAGGGAAAAAAGGGTTTGAGCAACTTGCTCATTTAGTAAATAAGCAATTGATGGTGTGGCATGCATGTGATTGGAAAAGTCTTAAAATGGTTAGTTGTCCAATGTATCACATGCATGCCACATAATCAATTGCTCATTTACTAAATGAGCAAGTTGCTCATATCCCTTTTACCCTATATAATAACTATTATATTGAAAGAGTTTGAGTTGTAAATTTACCTACTTACGTGCAACTCCAATTCTCCCATTATAGTCTTCAGATTTACTTTTAAAAATATATAATCATATTTATTAAGACATGCATTGCACGTATAAATCAGAGTTTTTACTTTAATTTTTTTTTATAAATAATACGTGCATGGCACGTGTATATTACTAGCATGTTATGAAATGAACCCGAACTATATACCTTAAGACAATCATCAGCTAGAGTTACAACAGCTAGACTTATCGATTGTAATGATCGACATTTCTTTCTCCCTCAGACGTTTTCTATTTTCATGCTTTCCTCTTTTTTCACAACTATCATATGTCTATTCATTGCTTTCCCGACGCGTTTTCCTCATCTCAAGTTTTCCAATCCCCTCTATACAACTGTCAACGATTTTCGCGCTGTCCAAAATTATTTCAGGTCACATATCAAATGTATAACAAAGCAAAACACAAAATCACAAAGAACAGTGATTATAATAAACCATTGTACTTGGGATTAGCTCGAACCTCCAAAATAACTTCAATGTATAAGAATAACTAATTATTCTTAATACTCATTGGTATATAAGCTTTCATTGACAATTGTTTGTTGTAAATTTGAATTAAGATTTGGTTGGGGTGCGCCAATCCCATGCAGTAGTGCAACACATGGGCGACGCACGAGGGCCCCAGTAGCAAGCTACTGTAGATGAGCCTTCCCCAAATAAAAAAATTAATTTAATATCATTGTGGGGCCAATGGCCCACGTATCAGATATTAAACTGATAAGAACAGATACTACACTTGATCTTAGCCAAAAGGCCGAGAAAGGTATGAGTTTATCACCTAAACTATGGGTCCTATTTATAGCAGGTGCCACTCCGTTCGCTCTTCATCACAGTCGATGTGGGACAAAATTGAGCGCATAATATTGCTTGCCACCAAATTAGCACAAGCTATACTGACGAGATGTACACACCTTCATAACTCCAAATTTCCGTATGCATTAGAGTTCTTCCCGAAATGCTCCAAAAATTCACTAACAGGTTATTCCTAAACAAGACATAAGGTGTACTAAGAACATACATACATAGTCTCTATGTTGGAGCAAGTACGGAAGTACCGAATTAGAGGAGCTAAAAACCGTTAATTCGTATAGAGCAATCAAACCGGTCATGCAAAAGACTACTGCTACATATATATTATATACACAGAGTTGAACGTTATCATTCAATATGACAATATGAACACGATTCCAAGTTAAACTCGTGAAAACACCGCCTTATCAAAGAAGAAAAAAAACACTATATACCTTTACCGCATTGGAATATATTATATCGTATATACCATATTCATTTTGGATGATTTCAATTTGAGTAATAATAGGGGTTAGCATCACCTTGCTCCTAGTCCATTAGCCTACCAAAACATATTATTCATAGCTCTATTTCAAAATAGTTTCTTGCTAAAGGTTAATGCTAAAATATCTCTATCCTCTCTTTGAAAACTAGTTTTACATAGATATCTTAACTACAGTCCTAAATAGGGTCTAAATAAAGAGGAAATAAACAAAACACTCCAAGTTCTGCTCATAAATGTGAAGACAATGAGCTTGGTGATTAAATCTGATATATATATGTCTCCTTTGCCTAGCTCCATCACAAAACTATGATACTATAGCCAACAAACAGCACAGGATAGGGAGAAAAAAAACTTGAATAATTGACTAATGAAACACCTAATTTTTGTATATGAAACAAAGGATTTTGTAATAAGGTCTATGCTTGATTGGACCTAAAAGTGGAGTTAGCAAGAAGTGCTAAGAAGGGCACATGAGAATTTAGGCCTGTGTGAATGTGACAAATATCATTGCAAAGTCTCTACTAAATTTTCAATCATTGAAGATGATATATATTTCTGACTGCACCTTCTTCTGCCATTGTAATCCTATACACAAGGCACAATCCCACGATCCCCCCTCTTCGTTTCATGAAATATCTCTCAAAATTATATCCCATAACTCGCGCTTTGTTCTCTCATTTTGAAACATAAAAAAGAGGCAATGCCAACACAAATATCTCTTCACTTTCTCATACCCTCTATATAGATCAGTATTCAAATTGGAGTTCATATATCCAAACCGAAAAGAAATTTGTTGGCGAATTTGATGAAGAGAAACAACAACATGATGATCAGGCTTGCAGCTTGTGCATTACAATATTTTTCGAGGTTTAGAATTCCTAACCCTGAAATTTCGTCCCTAAGGATGTTATAGAGGGTTGTGTTGGTGATCTCACATGTATGTCCTCCACCTCTCTCTTAGCCTCCGGATGTCTCCAGGTTGAGGCGGACTTCCTATGTTCCAACTCAGCTGATAGGATTTTGGCGTACTCCCTCAGGATTGGGGAGTATTCTTTCCCCATTTCGGTGTCCTACCATGACTCTTCTCCTCCTGATATCCCCTCCCACAGTGTGGATACTTTTGTTTTTTTTGAAAATTTAAAACTGGAGAAACATTGATTTATGTTTCTCATTTTGATTGAACATACAAACCCTCTATTTATACATATCTAAGATTTAGTAGAGGTCAAGAAGAGAAAACGATAGAGTGTAGAAGAGGAAGGGGGTGGAGTGTAGAAGATGAAACGGTGGAGTGTTTGGTGGGTTTGATGGAGAATAATTCAACACTCCCCCTCAAGTTTGTGCATACATGCCCAACTTATGTGAAAAACTTAAGAACATATTTGACAAGTCCAAGTAATACAGTTTCCCCCGTTTGATACCACAACCAATCGGCTTCTTGATTTTGATGTCCATGAGTGTCTGCAGCTATTACTAATGTTGAGGCTTTGTCAATAACCTCATCATCGATCTTTGTTTGGACAACTGCTGCAGAAGAATGTCTGTTGGGATTCATCTTTGTGCGACTATGATCCCACCATTCTGGATATCCCACTAGCCCAAAACAATGGCTTTTGGTATGACCAGTCTTACCGCAATGAGTGCATTTGTAGGAAGACTTCTCAATACCATTATTTGGTCGACCATTGTGGGATCATGCTTGATCATGTTGACCTTGATTATAATGGTTTCGAGCCATCATGGCACTAGATTCAGATGCTCCGGAAGTACCTTTCAGGATGGTGCTACGTACAACTTCCAGTCGAAACAAAGAGGAACACCCTTCCAGATGTGGCATGGGGTCTCTACGCAAAATCTCACGTCGGAGTGAATCAAAATCTTCATCCAATCCGTGAGAAATATGTGAACTTGTAAACATTTAATAGATTTGCAGTGGGCTTTGACATTGTCTAGATCCTTCATAACCACCGTGTCACGATGGTCCAATTCTTGAAAAATTTCAGTCAGCTCTCCATAATACACAGATAGGAGTCGCCCATTTTGGCTTGCTAAAAAAGCTTTCTGCTACAGAGTAAAGACTTGTAGTCCATCGCTTCCATCGTAGAATGCTTTTGACAAGACTGTCCAAAGGTTGTAGGCATTGGGTAAACGTAAATAACGCCTCATAATTTCTGGAAACATCGACATTAATAGCCATCGTTTGAACTTTTGATTTTCAGCATACCATTTTTCATAACCTTCATCAGACTCCGCTGGTGATGTAGTCTTATCATGAATGTATAAGATCTTGTCCCTTTCAGCAAATTTCATTTCCATCAGTTGAGACCATATGTCGTTATTGGATTCAGTAAGAGTGATTCCTGCATTAAAAACTCCTTCAGAATGAACTACAACCGGAAGGGATTTAATTCCAGATGATTTGGAATTTATTTCTCTCATTTTTTTTCGTGGGCTTTTAATGCCTATGGACTTTGAAATAATCAGGAAGAAAAGTATCTATATAATAAAACACAAAGAAAGCTATCAAGTGGCTCTCATTCAATAGAGTTGAAATCAATGGTCTAGATCTAACTTCACAAAATATATTTTCCCGCCCAAAAGTTTCCCCCCAAAACTCAAATTCAAATCCCCAAAACAACTCCTTTATTTATTTATTTATTTATTTTTCTCTCTCTCTCTCATTCTCTCTCTATTTACTCAGAAATTTATATTTTCATATTTCAGGTTTGTAAATTTTATGCATTTTTTTATTGCTCATGCTACATTGAAAATAGCAAATATCTCATCAATAGTTAAATGTCATCATTTTACACACTCAAAGTTCTAAGAAGTTGGATTTTACACCCCATTTATAATTATTTTTCAACATATACTAATGGAAACATGGACTTTTATTTACAACTAATTATTATTTTACTATTCAAACTTGAGCTACATAATTGTTGTTTTACTGTTTACAAGACTTTCATATGCTGTATCGTTCCGAAGACGTGCCGTAGGCACGAGCCCACGGGCAAATCTAGTATATATGTATATATATATATATATATATATATATATATATAAAGTGGGCTTGTTGTGGCTTGGGCTTTGGTGGTTTAATAAATAAAAAAAGAAAAATAATTCCAAGCCTCAATTCTCACAAAACTTATCTCTCTCTCTTTTCCTCCTTTTCTGGACAAAAACAGAAGGAAGAAAAAAGAAGGAAAGAAGAACACCCCCCCCCAAATAGATAAAATAATAATAATAATAATAATAATAATAATAATAAAATAAAAATAAACAGAGATCGATTTCACAACGCTGTGAAGGCTCGTAAGTCCCGAGCTAGAAGCGGAGGTGGCGTGTAGCGCCCCGAATTTCTAATATGATATCTTAGAAAATACGTGGCACAATCCCAGCATCAACTTTAATGTAACATTAAACACAACCAACTCCACTAAATTTTTTAGCTTTTATTACAACAAACCTTTACATAGCACAGCGGAATTTAAAAAACATCTCAATTTACAAACTCTTTCTTTTATTTACAACACAGTCTTATTACAACACTGTTCTTACAAATTTACACAAACTCTATTAAATTAATTTATCTCAAAACTATCTCAAGCTTCCAAACCTCCAAACTCTAAGCAACAACCTGCAACACATGAGGCTAGAGATGATCCCTAACCCCCAAAACTAAAGGGGTCAGCCATAAATGGTGTGAGTGACATAAAACAAACAGCATAAACGAACATTAAGCATGGATTCTTAAACAACATGTAGTGAACCAAAATACATGAAATATGAAGTAGCAAGAAATGTAAACAACAAGTGATACTAAACCATGTGTCAAGTGTAGGAAACAGGAAACCACATGCATAGAACCAAGTCAAGAAAACACAAATTCTAAATGCGGACTCTCTAATGCGTACTTGTCGAAGTCTATGCATCCCACTCTACATAGGTTCGGTGCAAGCCCTTAACGTCTTCACTTCATAGGGTTTAATCCCCGCTATGCAACTAATCCTAACACGATGACTACTACGAGATAAAGATAAACTGTGAGTATTAGCCCATGCCCCGATAATTCCGGAGATAGATCCCACACCACAGGTATTTTACCGTGATAATTCCGGAGATCATCCCACACCGAAAGCAATGACCTCATCACACGAATACCACATGTGCGTCGCCTCGACCCCGATAATTCCGGAGATCAACGCCACACCACAAGTAATTACCGTGATAATTCCGGAGATAAATCCCACACCCCAAGTAATCTACCGTGATAATTCTGGAGATATATTCCACACCACAAGTAATCTACCGTGATAATTCCGGGGATTAAATCCCACACCGAAAGCCATACTGAGGTACTTGACCCATGTTCTCGTTCATCATATCACCACTAGTGTCTGTCCTTATTATTTTTGGGTTACTTAATTACTCAACGAATCTCCTAGAGTTGGTGTACCCTACCGGACTTAACTCAAAACTGAACAACTAAAATGCCTCAACAGGCCTCAACAAAATAACTCAATGCCGGTATACTAGGGTCACACACATCCTCTAGAGACTCAAACTCAAATGTCTAAACCAACTTTCCACCATAAATAGCTCAACTGAATATCTTAAAATCATATGCTTAACAGATGACAAAGTATAGACTAAAATATTTGAAGACTAATCATTTGAAAGAACATTCAAGTTTATGAAAACTCATCAGTACCAGTCGACTTATTACTGTAGTAAGTCGACTGTCCAGAGGGAAAAATATCCATGATTTTAAGAAAATAAGTTAAGTAATATAAGTTGACTTATAAGAGTCATAAATCGACTTACCAAAAATATAAGTTGACTTATCAAAGTCATAAGTCGACTTAGTAGAGAGAGAAATTCCAGAAATCTTTAAGAAAATATTCTAAGTGTTATAAGTCAACTTGCAAAAGTCATAAGTCGACTTACCAGAGATTAATTTACGATAACTTTGAAAAATAAATTCTAAGTGTACCAGTCGACTGAAAAGGGTCTAAGTCGACTGTCCAGGACGAAATTTCAAAAAGCTAAAGACATAGCAGCTGGGTCGTACCAGTCGACTGAAAAGTCTACCAGTCGACTGTCGGCCTACAGTTTGCATAATTTAGGTCTGTATACAATAATCAAAATTTGAGTTTTTCTAAAGATTCATTGTTTGTGAAAATAATCCGTGTTCAGGTAAAAAAAATGACAATCTCAAAGTATCCTCAGATTGGATACATTACTCAAAACATCCAATATCTCAAAACTCAAGTTCTCATGTTCTAAATTCCTAATTCTTCCATTAGGGTTTCTCAATACTGAATTTATTTCACAACTCAAACCAAAGATCTGATTTGTATACACAAGATCCAGATGCTCACCCATCCGATCATAACCATACTCAAATATTAAACATGCTTTCTAGCAATACAAATTTATAAACCAAGATCTACTAAACATTCATAGATTTCACATACATAATACGATAACAATCATTTCATTGCTCAAACCAACATGTCAAAACAAACAACTAAACAATCATTCATATAAATCGAAACAACAACCAAATCTAAAACATTCACATAAAGCAAACAACAAACAATTTTACATCACTCACCGAAATCAAAACAACAAAACAAAATAAAACAAAACAATGTCACTCACCTTGGAAACGACGAGATCCAACGATAAAGTCTCTCCTTTGCGAGATCCAAAACTTCCTCTTGCTCTTCCAAAACAAATCACAAAAATCTATATTGTGCAGCAAATGACGGCTGCAAATTCCTTTTAAATATCCGGAAGAAGTTTAGGGTTTTACCCACTTTGCAAAATAATCCCTTCAAAATACAACTTTATATATATAACTCTATTCTTGGAAATTTGATAAAATTCATTTAAATTAGGATTTAAAAGTAAAATATAATCCTAAATCTCAACCGGTACTGTTCAAAACGTCCCGAAAGTACATTTTACATTTTAACCCTTAAAAATGACAAAATTTGCAAAAAGGTCCTTCTTTTCTCAAAATTTGCAAATAGATCCAATTAATTTCAGAAAAATCTGGAAAAATTATAAATAAATCCCAAATATTAAAGAATAATTTTTCATGAAGAAAACTTGACTTTCAAACTTCTCAAAAAAGTATTTGCACGTGTTTTGCACGTGTAAAAAGATAAATTTTTCTAAAAATATTCATAAATTCTCCAAAAATCATTTTAGTCATTTATAAACCTTTAAAAATAATATTTGAAAAATATGGGGTTCTACATGGTGGGAATCGGAGGAGATTGGGAAGACGACGACGACGTTGGCCGGCAACAACAAAAGGACACAGAAGGTACGATTTTGGATTATGTTTTGGATTTGGATTTTGTTTTGAGTTTTGGATTTGGTTTAGATTTGGATTTGTTTGGGATTTGGTTTATGATTTTTTTCAACATGGCTTACCATGTAAATTTGGGAATTGATTTTGGATTTTTAACATGGCTTACCATGCATGTTTGGGATTTTTCAAATGGTAAGCTCTGATACCATATTGAAAATTCAAAATTGAAGAAACATTGATTTATGTTTCTCATTTTGATTGAACATAAAAACCCTCTATTTATACATATCTAAGATTTAGTAGAGGACAAGAAGAGGAAACAGTGGAGTGTAGAAGAGGAAGGGGGTGGAGTGTAGAAGATGAAACAGCGGAGTGTTTGGTGGGTTTGATGGAGAATAATTCAACAATTTTACCCACTGTTTGTACTAAAGGTTCATCTACTAAACCCATCATTTCCTCTACCAAGCACACTTCCTCGATTAAGCACAGATCCAAGAGTATTTATTGTGGTCAAGGTGATTTCTCCTGCCATAATCGCATGGGAGGGGCGCAGTCGGTTCCATCTCGATCCCCGCTAAAACCACCCAACTTAGTTTGGATCAACCCTTCTCTCGGTTTGCAGGCACCTCCCAAAACCCCTATCCTGCCTCCCCCTACTCCTGCCCCCACCATTTCTGCTCAGTGCATGGTGCCGTTGATTACTGCTCCTCCTTCCATCCCTGCTTCTCCTTTGCTGCCTCTGCTGAATGTTTCAACAAATGTTCCTTCTGACTCTTGGTTGGCTTGGAATATTAATCCCCAATTTTCATCTGCTTGGGAAAAATACGTCTTTGTGGTGCAAGTCTCTTCTTCCCACAAACCTGTATTGTCTACTTCCAAGCCTAAAGGTTCTAAAGTTTCTATTACTTCTGATAAGCTAGCTACGACAGTCTGGGTTGAATCTGATAGCCTAATCTCCGATGAAGAACATGAACTTTCTATTCCAACTCCCCCCCCAGGTCCAAGGTATCTCTTTATGCCTCCTATTTTACATTTTCTATTTATTCTTTACACTTTGTTGATGTCAAGTACTCTATTGCTATTTTATATAATCCTCTGTCATCGCTCCCCTATTTAACTTTGTTTATTTCCACAATCACACTTTTTACACTTATTCCCTCTTTCCAGGTCTTTCTCTTCAGTTTGTGGGCATTAATTTTCCCCATACATGTGAATTTTCTCGTGGCTTGACAGAATCTTTGGATCCTATTCACCATTCTAACCTTCCCTATTGCGCTATATCTCCTCCCATCATCGAGGGTTTGCTTCCGGCTTGCCTTCCCTGATCTTCTTCATTGGATTCTCCTTCGTATTCTTGCATTGTCACTAAACGGAAGTACGCTAAGAAGAATTATAAGTCTTCTCTTATTCGTGTTAGTTCCAGTGCACGTATTAGGGCAAAAAGTGATTTGCACGTCTCTACCTCCTCCAAAGCTTCTTTAGCGGCACAAATTCGGAACCTCAAAATTCTGTCGATTCCTTCGGTTCGTAATTCAAATGCTCCCCTTGGATCTGTCTGTCAAATCCAGTTTGATTCTTTATCGAATTAGGATTTGATTGAACTAGCTTCTCGCATGGGTTTTATCCTTGACCCGTCTTGTATGGCTTCCATCAATTCTATTCGTGCTTCTGAAATTTCAAGAGCTGGTGTGGATTTTGTCAATCATGATTAATTTGTCCTGGAATATTCGTGGTTTGGGTAGCTCCCATAAACAAGAAGCTATTGCTCATTTTTTATCCTCCATTCATTGTGACATTATCTCCATCCAAGAATCTAAACTTGAATTGATCTCACCGGCTATTACTCGTGCTATTGTAGGTTGGATGTTCTTCCAGTGGATTAGCCTTAACGCTATCCACTCTTCTAGAGTGATCCTTCTGGGCTTCAAAAAGGCTTCTTTCAAGTTAGTTTCGGTGCGACGCCTTAAATTATTTCTCGTTGTCGCTCTGGAATGGTTTGAATTTAATTGTGTTCTCACCATTGTGTCGTCCTCCTCCTCTAACAGTCGTCTCGAATTCTAGCAATAATTTAATTCCTTTTCAGGATCCATTCATGGACTCCGGATTTTTTGTGGTGAATATAACGTTACCAGGCTCCATTATGAAAGACGTGGCAACTATGCTAGTCGCAGGAATGCTCATCCCTTTAATGATTGTATCCAGTCTTTGGATCTTTCTGACTTACCTATTAACGGTAGATCTTTCACGTGGTTCAATAGACGTCTTATTCCTTCCATGGCTAAACTGGATAGATTTTTGGTGTCTCAAGACTGGATTTCCTTTTTCAATAACACTTTTTGTCCAAGCTTATCTGAATCCTTGTTCTGACCATGTGCCTATTGGTTTTCACTCCAATTTTAACTTCTCTAAACCTTTCAAATTTGGCTTCGAGAAATTTTGGTTAGAAGATCATATTTTTGTAAACCTAGTTATCGACTGCTTTTCTTCGGTGGTTGGGTCCCATAGCTGGGGTCGTCTCCTTTTGAAACTTCATGCGGTTAAACATAATGTAAAACTTGGTGAAAAGTTAGGTTTTGCAACATTTAAGCCCTTAAAGAGGCCTTCCTTGCTACCATTCATTCTATTGATCAACTTGAAGAGCTGGGTCCGATATCAGACCCAGATTGTAAGAAGCGTGCTGACTGTAAGCATGATTTTCAGTCGCTCCTTCATCTTGATCATATCAAATGGGCCCATGGGGCTAAAATCAAATGGCTCAAATCGGGTGATTGTAACGCTTCTTTCTTCCATAACTTTGCCTCCCATCGTCAGCGTTGTAATCACATCTCTTCCATTACTGAGGATGGTGTGAAATTACACTATAATGTTGAATTTCATTCAGCTTTTCAATCCTTTTTTAAATCCCTTATGGGGTCCTCTGGTTCTCGTTCTATTCATCTCGATTGGGATTACCTCTATGGTGACTTTGACAATGATATCTCTTCTATCGAAGCACCTTTCACTTTATAGGAGATTAAATTGGCGGTGTTCTTTATGTGTAGCGATTCTACTCCTGGCCCAGACAGGTTTCCCTCCTTATCAAAAATTTTGGCATTTTCTAAAAGATGATCTATTTGATATTTTTTCTAATCTATTCAATGAGCAGTTATCTTTTGATAGGATCAACTATGCTCATATAGTCGTATCCCTAAGATGTTGGGTGCTAACAAGGTCTCCGGCTCTCCGCATTTAGACCCATTAGCCTCCTCAATGCACTATTCAAAATTATTATGAAAGTTCTTGCTAACCGACTTAGCTTGGTGATCTCTCCCCTGATTGACCCGGATCAATCAAGTTTCATTAAGAATATATTTATTCTTGAGAGTGTGGCCTGCGCCCAATAAATTATCTTGGGTTGTCACCAATCGAACTCGGAAGGTATTCTTTTGAAGTTAGACTTCGAGAAAGCTTACGACAAAGTTCATTGGGAATTCCTTTTAGACATTCTTTTACATCGGGGGGTTTGGGCTCCGATGGATCTCTTTGATCAAAGCTAGCCTCTTTTCTGACACTTCTTCTATTATTATTAATGAGATTGAGGGTAATAAATTTAAGTGTAAAAGAGGCCTTCGTCATGGTGACCCTATTTCCCCTCTTCTATTTTTCTTGGTAGCAGATGTCTTTAGCAAATTACTTATGAAAGCTTGGGAAGCTAATATTATTCAAGGTTTAGGAGGTTCCCGTGGTTTTAGAGGCATCCTCAACCTCCAATATGCAGACGACACTTTTATATTTTCTAAACCTGATGGTCATTTCCTTCGCAATCTTAAACTTCTTCTCTATGTTTTCAAACATGCTTCACGGTTAACTATTAACTTTCAGAAGACTTCGGTCTTGTGGTTGGGTAGGTGTGATAATCGCCAGATCGAGATAGCCCATTTCTTCAACTGTGTGTTTGCTTCCTTCCCTTTATCTTACCTTGGGATCCTGTTGCAGTGGGGCAAACTTCATAAAAATTGTTGGATCCCTATGATTGACAAGGTTGAATCTATGCTTTCTGTTTGGTCTGGTTGGCAGCTGTCTAGAGGGGGTCGATTAATTCTGATTAACTCTTCCCTTTTTTTCTATTCCTCTATATATGAAGTATTTCTTCTACCTTCTGACCTGGGTTATCCAGCAGATTAACCGGATCAGAAGGAACTTCTTTTGGTCAGGTTCATCTGACTTGTGGGTTGGCAAACACCTTTGCAAATGGAATCTCTTATGCAAATCAAAGCGTGATGGTGGTTTGGGTATTCTTAACCTAAGACACCAGAACTTAGCCCTTCTCGGCAAATGGTTGTGGAAAGTACTCCAGCAGGACGAATTAGGTTGGGGATGCCTTGTTTCCCATAAATACCACAATCGCCATAGGGTTTGTCTATTTAGAAAGTAGGGCTTGTCGGAGTTCCACACCTCCCTCCCAGTTTTGGCATCTCCTTTATGGAAGGGTGTTTGGAAGGTGGTGGCTCCTTTCAAATGTGGTATTTATCAGGTTCGTGGTGATGGGTCAAAGATTAAGTTTTGGTCCGATTTATGGATTGGTACTATCTCGATTGCCTCACATTTTATTGAACTATTCAATCTTGTTGCCAATCCTCAGGCTCTGCTAGCAGATTATATGGTTCTCAATCAAGATGTTAGAGAATGGAACATCACCATTCGTAGAAATCTCCCTCCTTCTTTATATCTGCATTATATCAATTTGCTTCTTTTGCTAAGAGATTATCACTGTAACACCCCGTACTTTCTGAATAATATATGGTATATATATATATATATATGATAATAAATTAGGGTGTGACTTATAGATTCTTCTACAGGAGTTAAGTATGGAATTATGAGTTGAAAAAGGGGGGGGCACGGTTCAAAGGAGCAGCAGATGAGCTGCTTTGCTCTGGCTTCGCTGTCACCGTCACGAGGTGACGTGGCAGCTGTGTGGAGGGCCCCACCCGGGATAGGATATTTTGGCTGTGGTTCTTGGGTGTGCTGATGTCACACACAAGAAAGAAGACATCGGGAGAAGGTAAGTGAATATAGTTCTATATCGGGAGATTACAAGAATATAATATTAATAAATAATAATGCCTATGATCAAGAGTCACCAATTCGGTTAACGACCTTTTGAGAGGAAGCTTGTGGTGGGAAGTTGTACTACATAGTATATAATTTTTCTTCTAAATTGTATAAAAATTGTCCGAGCAGGGGCAGGGGCGTTACAAATGGTATCAGAGCCGACTTTCGACGCCGATTGTGGGTAACAGTGGGTGAGATGTATGTCTGAGATGGAGCTAGCAGATGTACGGGTATGTATGCCTGAGAGGGAGCGAGGTTGGGATAGGTCGCTCAGGTAGGGGACTGTACAACTAGCAGAATCAGGACACTTTGCAGCTAGCAGAATCAGGGTACTCCACTCCACATCGGCTAGAAAGGAGATCTTGCACTAGGTTGTGCATGCCTCGTGCTCAGCGAGGATGCTGATTTCTGAAAGGGGGTGTGTGTAACACCCCGTAATTTCTGAATAATATATGGCATATATATATGATAATAAATTGGGGTGTGACCTATAGATTCTTCTATAGAGGTTAAGTATGGAATTATGAGCTGAAAAGAGGAGGGGGGGACAGTTCAAAGGAGCAGGAGATGAGCTACTTTGCTCTGGCTTCGCCGTCACCATCATGAGGTGACATGGCAGCTGTGTGGAGGGCTCCACCCGGGATAGGATATTTTGGCTGTGGTTCTTGGGTGTGCTGACGTCACACACGAGAAAGAAGATAGCGGGAGAAGGTAAGTGAATATAGTCCAATATCGGGAGATTACAAGATTATAAAATTAATAAATAATAATGCCTATGATCAAAAGTCACCAATTCGATTAACCACCTTTTGAGAGGCGCCTGTGGTGGGCAGTTGTACTACATAGTATCTAATTTGACTTCTAAATTGTATAAAAATTGTCTCAGCTGGGGCAGGGGCATTACAATCACTGGCATCCTAAAGATGATTTTTACGGCGTTGGTCCATTTCAGGTTCATATACGGTTAAACCCTGTTATGATTTCCTTAATTATGGAGGTGTTATCTCTCCATTCTGCGATTCTATTTGGAAGTGTCCTACTCCCCTTAAAGCCTGCATCCTCACTTGGCAGACTATTCACAATAAATTACTCACTGTGGATAATCTGAACAAACGGAAGTTAGCGTTTGGCCAAAATGTGTTTTCTGCCTTGCTTGTCACGAAGACTCGGCTCATGTTTTTATTCAGTGCTCTTTCATTCAACCTTTATGGTTCATCTGTAAGTCAGCTTGGAATTTTCATGGTTTTCCTGGCTCCGTGGTGGCGTGGTGGGATTCCTGGCGCAAGCTTCCGGTCAAGCGTTCTCTTCGCTCAACATGGGATCTTACTATGATGGTGCTTATATGGATCGTTTGGTCTGACAGTAACTGTTACCGCTGTTTTCGGTGTGGGGGTAAACAGATAAGATTTGTGAGTTCAAGAAAACCTGAACAGCAGATCCGAGCCTTCTTACTCCTGCCGCAACCTGCAAGGAAGTGCGTGACACCGGGGTTGATTCCGGCGACGCACCCTCCGACGCTCTTGTCAGTAACCAGTGGTGATTAAAGAAAGAGCTTCAGGTGAAAAAAGAGTGATTACCTGGTCACAGTGGCAGAGGGGAGGTATTTATAGTCGCCTGAGGAGAGATCAGAGGCTTGATTCCCTGTGTAACTGCTAGGAGAAAAATCCTCACAGTCTGTTTAGGAAACTAACCCCTAATTCCCGGTGAGAGCAAATCAGGCCCGTTGATTTGGTCAAATCAGTGACCCTGAGTTGTCCCTTGTTGGTCTGGGTTCGCCTCGGGTTGGGACCCGTACCCAATTTGTATGGATCCATTTGTGGGTTATTGGATCTGTGAGAAGGAGATTCAGTACCCGCTTTGGATCCCACTTGTATGTGAAATTACCATTTTACCCCTGAGCTTCAAGATTCGCGCCCAATCTGGACGGTTCCGATTTAACCCCATTTTTAGCCATATCATGAGCCCCCCACTCCTAAAGACTGAGTGTGATCAGCCTTTGAGGAGTAGTTTAACTGTTTTGGTGGCTAGTGGAGTTGTATCGGAGTCCAAATGGAGGAGTTTGAATCTCGAAGGGGGTAGTGAGGTAATTTTTTGGTGCCATGTGCTGTTCTCTAGCCATATCGAGTATTTGATGGTCTTTCATTTATTTTTTCGGATTATTTATTTAATTTTGCGACGTGTTTACTAATCGCTCGGGGGTCTTAACAGTACATTCTAGGCAATAATTGTCCGTTCAGGGGCTCAAAATATGCCCCCGAATTTTTAATTATTTTCTAGGATTTTTAGTTAATTTTCCCGAATTTTTAGCAATTTTTTCGCAATTTTTAAATAAATAAAACGATTTAAACAAATAAAAAAGCGATTTTAAATACCGATTTATGACGTGGCTTGATCGGAGCCCTTGATCATGGACGAGCACGAATTTCTGAGAGATCCAACGGTAGTTATCGCTCGGATGCTTTTTTCTCCGTTTGCGAGCTCGGAAAGGCACTTGCTCGGCAGCCGACCGAAGACAGGGGGTCTCGGCAGGTCGAGCGACGTGGCGCAATCTGAGCCATTGGATGACGACGCGCATCTCAAGGCGGGCACATTTCCCAAGAAAACACTATCTTGTCTTTTAGCGCACGTGGCGCAATCCGTGCCGTTCATCATTAGGAGTGCGAATATCTGAGAGATCCAACGGTAGTTATCACTCGGATGCTTTTTTCTCCGTTTGCGAGCTCGGAAAGGCACTTGCTCGGCAGCCGACCGAAGACAGGGGGTCTCGGCAGGTCGAGCGACGTGGCGCAATCTGAGCCATTGGATGACGACGCGCATCTCAAGGCGGGCACATTTCTCAAGAAAACACTATCTTGTCGTCTAGTGTCCTCGGCAAGATCTGGGCCGTCTGATCGAGATCATGCGCGAAAGTTGAGGAGAGAGTGAGTTTTCTCCGTTTGCAGGGTCGGAAAGGCACTTGCTCGGTAGCCGACCGAAGACAGGGGGTCTCGGCAGGTCGAGCGACGTGGCGCAATCTGAGCCATTGGATGACGACGCGCATCTCAAGACGGGCACATTTCTCAAGAAAACACTATCTTGTCGTCTAGTGTCCTCGGCAAGATCTGGGCCGTCTGATCAAGATCACGCGCGAAAGTTGAGGAGAAAGTGAGTTTTCTCCGTTTGCAGGGTCGGAAAGGCACTTGCTCGGTAGCCGACCGAAGACAGGGGGTCTCGGCAGGTCGAGCGACGTGGCGCAATCTGAGCCATCGGATGACGACGCGCATCTCAAGACGGGCACATTTCTCAAGAAAACACTATCTTGTCGTCTAGTGTCCTCGACAAGATCTGGGCCGTCTGATCGAGATCATGCGCGAAAGTTGAGGAGAAAGTGAGTTTTCTCCGTTTGCAGGGTCGGAAAGGCACTTGCTCGGTAGCCAACCGAAGGTGTGGGGTTTCGGCAGTCCGAACGTGGAAGGGCGTTCCGAGATATAGTAGGGGAATGGACCTCGGTACGACCCAATTTCCAATGATATTAATGGCGCTCCCGGATTCATGCGGCGCTCCATTTTCCCAGGGTCATTAATGACTACGCCCTTCAATTAATGCGTGACGTTTCAACTTCCGAGGGTCATAATGGCCAGATCTTTGGAGGAGAGCTTATAAGTACACCACTTCCTTTGTCATTTCAATCGCAACAATGTAGAGTTTCAGGCCTCGGAGGTATTTGCCTTGGGTAACTTCTCTTTCGAGGTCCGGAGGGGTGGTTGCTCTTTTGCCTTGTTCTTCTCCCGTTCCTGACGGTCCCAAAGTGGATGTCAGGGTCGGGGGAGAATAAGGCAGTAGTGGTGACGACCGTAGTCCGGACCCGAGAGATGAGTTACTTTGGAAGGACGGGTGGTCGTTCTTCCACCATGGTCTTCTCCTGACTCTGACTGCTCCAACGTTGGTGTTAGGGTCGGGGGAGATTATGGTGGAAGAGGTGATGATCCATGTCCGAAGCCGAGGGGTGAGCTACTTCGGAAGGACGGGTGGTCGTTCTTCCACCAAAATCTTCTCCCGACTCTGACTGCTCCAACGTGGGTGTTAGGGTCGGGGGAGATTATGGTGGAAGAGGTGATGATCCATGTCCGAAGCCGGGGGGTGAGCTACTTCGGAAGGACGGGTGGTCGTTCTTCCACCAAGATCTTCTGCCTACTCTGGTTGCTCCGCAGTGGGTGTCAGGGTCGGCAGAGATCGTGGTGGAAGAGGTGATGATCCATGTCCGAATCCGAGGGACGAGTTTGTTCGGAAGGACGGGTGGTCACCCTTCCACCATGATCATCTCCCGATTTTGACTGGCCCGATGGGGGTGTCAAGATCGGGGATGGTCATGGTAGAAGGGGCGATGACCCTAGTCCGGATCCGACGGAGGGGTTCATTTCGGAAGGACTGGTGGCCGTTCTTCCACCATGATCTTCTCCGGATTCTGACTGCCCCGATGTGGGTGTCAGGGTCCGGGAAGATCATGGTAGAAGCGGTGGTGACTCAAGTACAGATCCGAGGGGCGATCTGTCTCGGTAGGACGGGTGGTCGTTCTTCCACCATGATCTTCTCCCGATTCTGAGTGCTCCAACGTGGGTGTCAGGGTCGGGGAAGGTCATGGTAGAAGAGGTGATGACCCTAGTCCGGAGCCGAGGGACGACTTTGCTTCGGGAGGACGGGTGGTCGTTCTTCCACAATGATCTTCTCCCGATTCTGAGTGCTCCAAAGTGGGTGTCAGGATCGGGGAAGGTCATGGTAGAAGAGGTGATGACCCATGTCCGGGACCGAAGGACGATCTTTGCTTCGGAAGGACGGGTGGTCGTTCTTCCACTGTGGTCTTCTCCCGATTCTGACTGGCCCGATGTGGGTGTCAGGGTCGGGGAAGATCACAGTAGAAGAGATGATGACCTGGGTCCAGATCCGAGGGACTGCAACAGCTTCAGAATGATGGGTCTCCTCCCATCTCTGTCTTCCTTCCGGGTTGATGGCTTCTAATGGATGTCAACCCGGAGGAGTTAGAGATGGGGGGAGTGCCAATCTGCTTTTGACTGGGCCCCGTGCATCGGCGGAATGCCGACCGAGACGTGGGGCCCGGGGGGCACGCCGAGGGCGGTGCCTTAAAACTTTGAATTAAATTTTTTTTTTTTTGTTTCTTCAGACAGAGGTGGGATAGGGAGGAAGTGTAGGCCACCCGAGCGACTTGACGCAATCTGAACCGTTGGATGGCGTCGCGTATCTCGAGACGGGCACATTTCTCGAGAAAACACTATCCTGTCGTCTAGTGTTCTCGGCGAGATCCGGGCCGTCTGATTGAGATTTTACGCGAAGTTTGAGGAGGTAGGGAATTTTCTCCGTTTGCCAGCTCGGATTGGTACTTGCTCGGTAGCCGACCGGTCTCTTGCCGGCGCGGTCGGATTGCGTGTTGTTTGGCTCCCGGTCCCGTTATGCCGAGCTAGTTGACTTGCTGAAGAAGACAGTTGTGTTGGGCCTTCGCGACGTTTCGAGGGCGGCCCAAGAGTCGTGCTTTTTCGTTTGGAAGTCCAAGGGACGTTCCATTTTTACTATAAATCTTCACCCCTCCTTAGACCAAGTCTCATTTTTTACTTTTACTCTCTCTCTTCAGTTCTTACTTTTCGCCTTCGAAGTTTTCAGCTCTTTGGTGGTGGTGTTAGCTGACGCGGCGAGGCGTTTTTTGTTTCCGGTGAACTTTCCGACCGTAGCTGTTACTTCGAGGTCAGTCTCTCTCCCTTCTCTTTTAGAAAATGGTTAAGATTACGTCCTCGGATGAGACCCCCGCCTCGGAGCAAGGAGTAGGCCGAGGGGGAAAGGGAAGGAGGTGGCGGAGCCGACCGATCAGCACGTCGTACGTCCGGATAAAGAGGGCGAAGTGGCCGAGTCGCCTAAGGAGGTCGCGGCGGCGTCCCAGAAGGGTAAAGTCGTGGTCACTATCGTTGAGACGCCGAAGACAGCGGGAGCGTTCGGTCGGCAGCCCATTGTTCTGTCGAGCGTGGGAGGTGTACGGGACTATGCCGAGGACACCTTGGAGAGAGTGACCCAAGGCACGGCTAAGTTGGTGGAGGAGAATGAACCGAGAGAGCTGTCCGATGTGGACCATACCATCTCGTCTCTTACGGAGGCCGACCTTCACCTGATCCGAAAGGGCTTCCGGATCCCTGCCGACTACGGACTGCTCCTCCCCGGGCCGGGTTTCCGAGCCAATACGAAGTCTTCGTCAGATGTGTGCGTCTTTCCAGTCGACTCCCTCATCGCTGGACTTCGTTTTCCCCTCCACCCGTTCGTTGTGGATGTCTTGACATGGTACGGCTTGAGCCCCGCCCAACTGATGCCGAACACTTGGAGGCACGTCATGGCATTCGTCCTCCGATGCCAAGAGGTTGGTGCCAAGCCGAGTATGTTTCTCTTTTAGAGCCTCTACCGACCTTGTCAGCCAAGGCGAGACGAACAAAGGTTCTATCTCTCGCCCCGAACGGGCATGAAGTTGATCGAGAATCCGGACTCGATCAAACATTGGAAGGAGAAGTATTTCATCATCCGAGCCCCTGCACCGTGGGTGATACCGACGGTTTGGGCGATGGATGGCCTGCCTAAGCGAACCAAGAAGGAGACGGTGCTGAGTGACGAGGAGACAGAGGTCCAGAAGAAGCTCCTCGCCCTACCAGCGCTAAGCTGGAAAGATATTACCGAGGAGGATCTGTTCCGAGGGGGTCTCAGTCCGATCGACCCTAGTATGCTTCTGGTATTTATACTCTTTGCTTAAAGTTCATGAAAATTTTTCTAAGTTTTTTCACTCGGCTTGTGCAGAGACGATGAAGCTGGACTACAAAGCTCTGATGGCGAAGGGCAGGTCGGAGCAGGAGGCAAAGAAGAAGAGGCCTTCGGTGGGGCCTCAGGACGGCCGAGCCTCGAAGAAGCCTTCGGTCGCGAAGGTCGCAGACCAGCCGAAGGTCATGGTCCTCGAGCAGGGGGAAGTCATGGTCCTCGACCCTCCTGCCTCGGGTGCGCCGACACCGACCTCGAAGGGGGATGCTCCCGGTTCGTCGAGCGGTGCGTTCGGCATGAAGGAGGTGCTGTCCCTCCAAGTTCCGCCCCTCTCTGCCGTGGCGGAGACGATTTTGACCGAGCGTCATAAGCAGATCTTCGTCCCTGACTGGCAGGTGATGAATGTCGACGGCTTCTTGGGCGACGGCAACATCTGCATGGAAGCGGTGAGGCACCTGCCGACCCCAAAAGATCGAGCGACCCTAAAGGCCGGGCTAGCAGGGGACGCCGCGATGCAGATTGCTCGGAATACCATGTCGGTAAGTAGGCCGAGTTTTCCCTCATCCAAATTTCTTTCTTAGAATTTTTCTAAGTTCTTGGGTTCGGGTTCTAATGCGCTGTTCTTTTTTCAGACCCTCTGTCACTTCAGTTTCCTGCTCGAGGAGTTTGCGATCAAGGAACAGGAGAATGAACGGGAGAGGGCGGAGCGTGTAAAGGCCACGAAGCTGCTTGATGCCAAGCAGCTCCTCTCGGCGAAGAGGGGTACCGAAGTGGAAGGGCTGGAGAAGCAGCTGGCCGACGTCATTCGGCTGTCGAAGGACACGGCAACCAAGCTTGAGGCTTCGGAAAAGGAGGTTGCCGAGCTGAAGGAGGCGCTGGCCAATGCTCGGTCGGAAGCGGAGAAGGCTCGGAGGAGGGCCGAGAAGATCATGGTCAAACACCGGAAGAAGGTGAAGAAGGTGAAGAAGGTGAAGAAGGCCGTGCAGGAGGAGGCCGCGCAACACATGCTCCAGAACATGGAGGATGCCTATGGTCGAGCCTTGCTCCACGTAGCCGCCAAGAACCCGGGCTTCGACACGTCCTCCTACCGTTTTTACGACCCCGTGGAAGGGGAGGAGGGGGTTCCCGAGGGGCTCCTCGACCCCGAGGGAGAGACGGAAGGTGTCGAAGGCCCAGGAGAGACCGAGGCCGAGGATGAAGCGGACACGACTCCGAGGAGGGGAGCGGGAGCGAAGACGGAGACGAGGGCGATGGCGAGGACAAGGCCGGGGGTCGACGGACCCGAACGACAAAAAGGTCGACCCCTGACTCGGTTGTCTCTTTTAGTCTTTCGTTGTTTTGTCTCTTTTTGTAAGCCTAACTGCGGACTGGCCACCGCTTTTGTAAAACTTTCTCCTCGGTTTCGAATGAAAATATTTTGTTTGGCCAAAATTTATCCAAATGTTGAGTCTCGGATTTTGTGTTTGATTTGGCGTAGAATTCTCCAAGTGTTGGGTATCGGATTTATCTCTGCTTTTCAGGTAAGGTTCGGTCCGGTTACGGAGGTTGTACACCTTCGTAAGGAGCTGGCCAAAACGAAGGGTGAGCTCTCGAGAAGCCGACAGAGGCGGTTTCTCATGCTCTTAAAGCTGGAGGAGATGAAGGCAGCTGTGCGGAGGTATTGTCGCGAGTTGTGGCAATTGCGGAAGCAACCCCAAGCTCCTCGTCCCGAAGGTGAGGTCGAACGGCTTCGTAGAGAGCTCACTGCCGCCGAGCGGAAGAACAACGAGCTTCTGGCCGAGGTCCAACACATGGAGTTAGTGGCGAAAGAACGCTCGGTGGCGGAAGAGAATCTAACTTCTGAGCTGGAGAAGGCCTCGACCGAGCGCAAGAGGCTGTTGGCCGAGGTCGACAGGCTCAGAAGGATCACAATAGACAGGGGGATCGAGGTCACCCACTTCCGACGGCTCGCAATTGATGGCGTCAACGTCTCGGGCTCGTCAAGGCCTTCCCGTTTGAATAAGTTGGCGAAGGACGACGCTCTGAGAGATAGAATCATTGAACTGGAGGAAGAGGTCGCGTCACTCAAGCCTATGCCGGAGAGGGCTAACGTCCGCAGTACGTCGTGCACTCGCGAAGAGAGCGAGAGAGGGATTTCTTTTTACGAACTCGCGACGCGTTTGCCTGCGGCTAGGCGGAGCCCTGCCGACGCTCAGAGTAGCGCAGCCGTCTCGTCGAGCGGTGCCTCGGTCGGCGCCACAATTAGGGTCAGCAGCGAAGGGGGGTCACGTTTCGTTGGTTTAGGATCGAGTTCGGAGGGCAGGCCTCGTCGTCCTCGTGTTTCCTTAAACCGAAGCGTTCCCCTTCCGAAGAGGCCCTGATCGTGTCGTTTTATGTTCTTTCTGATTGTCGCGAAACTTTGTAGTAGAGTCGGTCTTGTTGTATGTGGAACTATTATATCTGAATATGATTGGAAAATTCATCAAGTGTTGTGCCTCGGAAGTGTATTGAAACCTTGCTATTCATTTTCCCTTCTTTTCAGCTCGCAGTGTCAGACCAAGACACCGATCCCAGTAGCTCGGACAGCGAAGCTGATGCCGAGGTGACCTCAAGGGAGACGAAGTCACGCACGTCGAAGTGCCGAGAGCGGCGTCGTGGAGTGGAGCTGGAGTTACGTCGAGCCGAGAGCGAGCGGGCCCACCTTCAGTCCGTCCTCGGCCAACGAGACGCCGAGATACAACGTCTGGAGAACAGGATCATCGAGGCGACCCCGGCCGGTGAAGACGAGGACTCGCAGACAGCTTTTAGCAACGCTCTTCGGGTTCAGTGTATTCGGCACAATCAGTCGAAGATATTAGCCGAGCGGGACGATTTGCTCTACGAGATCCATCACTTACAAGCCGTGGAGGCAAAGCTTCGGAAGGAGGCGGAGGAGCTAACAGCTGAAGTGGAAGGACTGGCGAACGAGGAGACCAGTGATGACATCTCTGTTTGAGGACCAAGTGTAATGGGTCGGCGCTGTATTTTTTGTTTTTTGATACTTTGTAACTATGGAGGGACAGCTTTGTATTGTGTCCTGATCATTAATAAAATTCCCTTTGTTGCTCTGCGTTCTTACTTTGCTTGTGAGTGTGTTGGCCGTGACGAGGTCCTGGAGCCGGGCACATGGTGCCGTCGGCGAGAATCTCGAGGCGAACGAGCTCCTGACGGGGCGTTACCTTGTCGTTTAGCGATTCTGATAAGATCTGGGCCGTCGGATGTTGGCACGAATCTCGAGGCGGCTCAGTTCCCAATAAAACGCTATCTTGTCGTTTAGCGTCGGTGGCAAGATCTGGGCCGTATGATCGAGATCATGCACGAAAGTTGAGGAGAAAGTGAGTTTTCTCCGTTTGCAGGGTCGGAAAGGCCGCTGCTCGGTAGCCGACCGAAGGCGTAGGGCTTCGGGCTTCGGGCTTCGGCTGCTAGGCGAGATTGCTCGGATTATGTGGCCGAACGTAGCTTCGGTATCCCTCTTCTTGCGAAGCTGAGGGGTGAGCTGAGCTCTTTCCCTTCGCGGGACTCGTCGGTCATGGCGTGCGTTCGATGGTTGTGGGAGCAACTCTGAATGGTGGTCCACTCCTAGTCTGCAGAGAAGCAAGCCTGGGGGATAGCAACCAAGTGTTGGGCTCCGGAACCTTCGGCATAATTCAACGGCTGTAGGAGCAATTCCGAACGGCGAACTACATCTGGACTCCGAACGGCTGTAGGAGGTAAATTCGAGCCGAGTGTTGGACTCCGAACCATCGGTATAGTTCAACGGTTGTGGGAGCAGTTCCGAACGGCGATCTACCCCTGGCTCGTTTGGGGACGAGCCGAGGAGGTAAAGTCGAGCCGAGTGTTGGACTCCGAACCATCGGTATAGTTCAACAGTTGTGGGAGCAGTTCCGAACGGCGATCTACCCCTGGCTCGTCCAGGGACGAGCCAAGGAGGTAAAGTCGAGCCGAGTGTTGGACTCCGAACCATCGGTATAGTTCAACGGTTGTGTGATCAGTTCCGAACGGCGATCTACCCCTGGCTCGTCCGGGGACGAGCCGAGGAGGTAAAGTCGAGCCGAGTGTTGGACTCCGAACCATCGGTATAGTTCAACGGTTGTGGGAGCAGTTCCGAACGGCAATTTACCCCTGGCTCGTCCGGGGATGAGCCGAGGAGGTAAAGTCGAACCGGACATGGACTCCGAACCATTGGTTGAAATTAATACTTTAAAAGCAGATGATAAGAGCGGAGAGAAGCATGTAAACTCATAAGTACGAAAGAGCTTTCTTTATTGATAATTGACGGCGAACCGTTTTACATGGTACAATTTATGAAAATAGGTTACAAGTCAGAGGAGAGGAATGGCTCGATATCCTATGATACTTAGAGCGGCGCCGGAGCGCTTTCTTGGTATTTTAGGAGATGGTCGGCATTCCAGGTCCTCGGAATCTCTCTGCCCTCTAGATCCTCAAGACGATATGCTCCGGGCCGAACAACCCTCGTGATCCTGTACGGCCCTTCCCAGTTCGGACCCAGCTTGCTCTTCTGGTTGGGGAAGGATATGGCCATCTTTCTCAAGACTAGATCCCCTTGCTTAAGGTTGGTGGGTCGGACCTTCTTGTTGTATGCCAGCTCGACCCTTCTTCGGTAATTCTGCTACCGAATTGACGCTCTTTCCCTCAGCTCATCTATCAGATCTAAGTCTGCCCTGAGGTCCCTGGCGTTCTGTTCCTCGTCGTAGGCCGCGAGCCGAGGGGAAGGTATTCCGACCTCGAGGGGTATCACGGCCTCGGACCCATAGGTGAGGTTGAAAGGGGACTCGCCTGTGGGGGTTCGCTTGCTCGTGCGGTAGTTCCATAAGACGTTAGGGAGTTGGTCGACCCATAAGCCTTTGGAACTCTTGTCCAGCCTTTTCTTGATGCCTGCGAGGATCTGCAGATTAGCGTTTTCTGCCTGTCCGTTCGACTGAGGGTGGGAGACGGACGAGAAGCGTTGCTGGATGGTAAGGTCGTCGCACAGAGCTCGGAATGCTGCGCCAGTGAACTGAGTCCCGTTATCCGTCACGAGGACACGGGGGATGCCGAATCTGCAGATGATGTTCTTCCAGAAGAATTGCACCACCTTGTTCTCGGTTATAGTGGCGAGGGGCTCGGCCTCGACCCACTTCGAGAAGTAGTCGATGGCTACGACCAAGAACTTGAACTGACCCGGAGCCGGAGGGAAGGGCCCTAGTAAATCCATCCCCCACATTGCGAAGGAGATTGGACTTGATAGGGAGGCGAGGTTGGCTTGAGGGAGGCGACGGATGCTGGAGTGTCTCTGGCAAGAGTTACATCGCCGAACGTGTCGCTCGGCGTCTTGAAGGAGGGTTGGCCAGAAGTACCCGTAATTCAAAGCTTTCCGGGCCAAGGACCTGGATCCTGAATATGCCCCGCCGATGCCTTCGTGGAGCTCTTATAGGGCATATTCGGCCTGCTCTGGAGAGAGGCACCTCAGGTATGGTCGGCCGTCTATTTGAGAAAAGGAGCGTTTGTATAAGATACCCTCGATCAAGACATACCGCTCGGCCCGGGTTCTGACCCGGCGCGCTTCCTTGGGGTCTTCGGGCAGAAGCCCGTCCCTTAAGAGCTCCACCAACGGCTTCATCCAATTATCTTGTAACATGACCGGCAACGACTCCACCGAGTCAGGTGTCTCGTCTTCTATGCTCGGCTTGGAGAGGACCTCGATCAGGACGGTCTGTTCAAGACCTTGTAGGGAGGATGAGGCCAACTTGGAGAGGGCATCGGCCTGCGAATTCTCCTCACGAGGGACTCGTTGAATGAGCGCCTCTTCGAACCGGCTCATGAGGACTCAGACCTTAGCGAGGTACTTAGCCATCCGCTCGTCTCTGGCCTCGTACTCGCCCAAGACTTGGTTCACGATAAGCTGGGAATCGCTGTGAATTCGGAGGCGCTGTGCCCCAGCACTTCGTGCAAGTCCGAGACCAGCAATGAATGCCTCGTACTCCGCCTCATTGTTCGAGGCCTTGAAGTTCATACGGATCGCATACTGGAGGACGAAGTCGTCAGGACCGTTGAGGATAACGCCGGTGCCGCTTCCTTCGTTACAGGAGGAGCCGTCCACGAAGACCGTCCAAATGGGGGGTCCGTTCGGGACGTGGCCGACTTCGGGGATGGTGGACTCTACGATGAAGTCGGCGAGGGCTTGTGCTTTAATTGCCGTCCGAGGTTGATAGGAGATGTCATGTTGGCTCAGCTCTATCGACCACTTCATTAGCCGGCCCGAGGTCTCGGGCTTGTGGAGGATCTGCTTTAGAGGTTGGTCAGTAAGGACAACGACCGAGTGGGATTGAAAGTACGACCGGAGCTTCCTTGCCGCCATGACCAAGGCGTAGGCCATCTTCTCTATCCTCGGATAGCGTAGCTCGGCATCCCGAAGCACCTTGCTCACGTAGTAGATGGGCCTTTGGGCCCGGTCCTCCTCTGTCACCAAGACAGCACTCAGGGTCTGCTCGGAAGCAGCCAAGTAGATGAAGAGAGTTTCGCCCGGGACCGGTTTGCTGAGCAGAGGGGGGTTCACCAAGTAGGCCTTCAGTTGGTCGAACGATTCCTGTTGTGGTTGGCCCCATTCAAAACCCTTAGCCCCCCTGAGTGCTTTGAAGAAGGGGAGGCACTTTTCCCCAGACTTCGAGAGGAACCGGCCGATAGCGGCGAGCCGACCGGTCAACTTCTGCACCTCCTTGACGTTCCGGGGCGGTGCCATGTCTAATATGGCCTTGATCTTCTCGGGATTGGCTTCGATCCCACGCTGGCTCACCATGAAGCCGAGGAACTTTCCCGAAGAGACCCCGAACGCACACTTATTCGGGTTCAGTCGCATGCTGTGCCTCCTCAACACGCCGAAGGCCTCCTGGAGGTCGGCCACGTGGTCAGCGCCTCGGACACTCTTGACGAGCATGTCGTCAACGTACACCTCCATATTCCGCCCTATCTGGCTCTGAAAGACCTTGTTGACGAGGCGCTGGTAGGTGGCGCCCGCGTTCTTCAACCCGAATGGCATGACTCGGTAGCAGTAGAGGCCCTGGTCGGTGACGAAGGAGGTCTTCGGAATGTCCGGGGGGAACATTTGGATTTTATTATAGCCGGAGAAGGCGTCCATGAAGCTGAGGAGCTCATGGCCCGAGGTGGCATCAATGAGGGTGTCGATGTTCGGAAGAGGGAATGGGTCCTTCGGACACGCCTTGTTCAGGTCGGTGAAGTCGATGCAGATTCTCCAAGAGCCGTTTGACTTCTTGACCATTACAACATTGGAGAGCCATTCGGGGTAGTTTACCTCCTGTATGAACTTGGCTTTCAAAAGTTTATCCACCTCCTCCTTGATGGCCTGCTGTCGCTCGGGAGCGAACTTTCGTCTCTTCTGCTGAACCGGTTTGCACCCCGGCTCGACACTTAGTCGGTGGACTAGCAACTCCTCGGAAATGCCGGGCATATCCGCGTCCGACCAGGCAAACATGTCGCGGTTATCCCAGATGCATTTAATCAGATCGGAGCACAGCGCGGTCGGCAAGGACTTACTGATGAGGAACTTTCAGCTCGGGTCCTCGTCCGAGAAGAGCACTTCTTCTAACTCGTCCGCCGGTTCGGACGTTGGCCGAACTTTCGGCTCGGGGATTTCTAGTGTCTCGAGCGAGAGCACCGGTCCCCCAGTGGAAGTCAGGTAGCACTTCCGGGCTGTCTCTTGGCTTCCCCTACTCCCGACCGAGTGGGGAACTTCATTTTAAGATGGTACGCCGAGGGGACAGCTTCCAGGGCAGCTAGGCCGGGTCGGCCTAGGATGACATTGTATGCGGCCGGGACGTCGACGACCATGAAGTCTATTGGCTCGGTACGGGTAGTAGGGGCATTCCCAGCGGTCACGTCTAGGGTTATGACTCCCTCGACGGTTACTGGTACCCCCGTGAACCCGTGGAGCGTGTAACCGGCCGGCTTGAGACGGTCCCGCGACAGCTGCAGTCCTCGGAATGCCGAGAGGAAGAGGATGTTGACCGAACTCCCATTGTCTACTAAGATCCTCTGCACTTTGAAGTTGGCCATGCGGAGGTCGATAACCAGTGCGTCGCAGTGGGGGGTCCGGACCCCTTCGAGGTCTTCATCAGAGAAGGTCACCCGGATGCCGAGACCTTTGGGGGGAGGAGCGCTGTGGACCGAATTGACCTCTCGGACGAAGGCCTTCCGGGAGGAATTGGAGGAGCCCCCCATGGGGCCTCCGTGAATGAGGTGTAGGACCCGCTCTTCCTCAAACTCGGAGGTTTCCTCGCGCCGCTCGGAGCGCTTGTTAGCCCCCCGAGGTGGAGGGGTAGCGCGGTCCGCCCGGTCACCTGCTTTCACAAATTTGGCCAGCTGCCCCCTTTGGATGAGGGCCTCTATTTCATTTTTCAACGCCCGGCAGTCGTTGGTGTCATGGCCGTGGTCCCGGTGGTAACGGCAAAATTTCTCCTTATTCCTTCTCTTAGCCGGGGTGTTCATCCTCGGAGCCGGAGGGATGACCCCCTCCTTCTCCACTTCCATCAGGATAGTGGAGACATTGGTGGTGAGGGGCGTGAACTTCTCGAACCTAGGGGAAGGTCGGCGTTGACCGCCGTTGTCCTTCTGCATATTCTTCGATCCCTCTCCCTCGGTCGCCTTCCTCTTCGATCCGGAGGCCGATCCTCCAAAGTTCGGGAGGCACTCGGCCTCCTCCGCCCGGATGTACTTCTCGCACCTCAGGAGAAGGTCGGCAAAGTTGTGCGGGGGCTTCTTGGCGAGGGACGACCGGAGGTTGGAGTTGAGAACGTTCGATTGGAACGCAGCAGTCGCCACCGACTGGTCGAGGGAGGCGATAGACCGGACTTCTGCGGTGAATCTCTTCACGTAGTCCCTCAGTTTCTCTCCCCTTTCTTGCCGCAAGTTGAGCAGGGAGAGGCTCGTCTTCTCGGCCCGCCTGCTACTCACAAAGTGAGTAATGAACAGCGTCTCGAACTGTTCGAACGAGAAGATGGAAGAGGGGGCGAGCCTGGAGTACCATTCCCGAGCCGACCCCCGGAGGGTGGCTGGGAAGGTCTTGCAGAGCATAGCGTCGGAAGCTTGATGGATCAGCATTAACGTCTTGAAGCTTTCGACGTGATCAACTGGGTCGGACTCCCCTGAGTACGTTTCAAACTGCGGGGGTTTGAAACCTCTCGGTATGGGGGCCTCCATGATTGTCCGAGAGAAAGGGGGTCTGCTGGGACGGACGGTTCCTGCTCTGGACTCCTCTCTGTCCATGCGACCAATGCGCCTTTCCACCTCATGGAGACGGCGGTTGAGGGCATCGTCCCTCTGCTGGTAATCATATGATCCCCCGGACTCTTCCTCATAGGAAGGGGAGCGGGGACTGCGGCGCCGGTAGTCCTGGGATCGGCAGGGACTATACTGTTGCTGGCGACTGGGAGCCGGGATAGGACTTCTGGATCGGCGACGAGGACTGGGAACCCTCGGGGGCGTTGGAGCCCTCTGGGCATTTTGGTCGTTCTGCCGAAGGTTGAGGGCTGCAGCACGGTGTCTTGAAATTGTAGGAACTCGGCACGAGTGATAGGTGCCTCATTATTCCTTCGATGATGCCGATCCGTAGGGGAGTGCGGCCTCCTCCTTCGGTGCTTGGGAGACGTCGCTCGGCCTCTGCGGTCCGGAGACCTTCTGCCATCTCGGCGGTGAGGGGACCGATCCCCCTGATGCTGGCGGGAGGCTCCCTCTCGGGCCCGTCTCTCATCAAGGTGGGTGCGGAGGTCCTCATCTTTCTGACGGTTAAGGATTGTGTTGCGGAGGTCGGGGTGGTGAGAAGCCATTGAATCCGAGGATTCATTATGAACCGAGACATGGTCCAGGTTGAGGGGCTGCTTCTGCTTCCGACCGTTATGACCAGAAGGGCCATTGTTGGGTTGCTGTTTGGGATGGGGAGGTTGGCCCTGATGGGCCGGGGGAGGAAGTTGGCCCTGCTGAGCCGGGGGAGGAAGGTCGGGCTGTGGAACAGGATTTCCAGGGGCTTCCTCCGTCTGATCGGCAGGATTGGGTCCGCGGTTGGACCCTCTAGACCTGACCTTCTTCGGAGGCATGGTTGGAGAAGACGACGAGGAAGAGGCTGAGGTTGCTCATGTGGTGTTTCCCACAGATGGCGCCAATCTGTTACTGCTGTTTTCGGTGTGGGGGTTAACAGATAAGATTTGTGAGTTCGAGAAAACCTGAACAGCAGATCCGAGCCTTCTTACTCCTGCCGCAACCTGCAAGGAAGTGCGTGACACCGGGGTTGATTCCGGCGACGCACCCTCCGACGCTCTTGTCAGTAACCAGTGGTGATTAAAGAAAGAGCTTAAGGTGGAAAAAGAGTGATTACCTGGTCACAGTGGCAGAGGGGAGGTATTTATAGTCGCCTGAGGAGAGATCAAAGGCTTGATTCCCTGTGTAACTGCTAGGAGAAAAATCCTCACAGTCTGTTTAGGAAACTAACCCCTAATTCCCGGTGAGAGCAAATCAGGCCCGTTGATTTGGTCAAATCAGTGACCCTGAGTTGTCCCTTGTTGGTCTGGGTTCGCCTCGGGTCGGGACCCGTACCCAATTTGTATGGATCCGTTTGTGGGTTATTGGATCTGTGAGAAGGAGATTCAGTACCCGCTTTGGATCCACTTGTATGTGAAATTACCATTTTACCCCTGAGCTTCAAGATTCGCGCCCAATTTGGACGGTTCCGATTTAACCCCATTTTTAGCCATATCAGTAACAATCATATCTTTAAGTGTAACGCCCCTGTCCCAGGCTCAGACAATTTATACAATTTATCAGACAAATTATTTATAGTATAGTACAACTACCCACCACAGGCTGCCTCTCAAAAGGTGGTTAACCGGATTGGTGACTCTTGATCATAGACTATATTATTTATTATTATATTATTCTAGTGTTAATCCCGATATGGGACAAATTCAACTCATATCTCTCTTCTTTTCTCATGTACACACAAGCCCCTGGTGGGCCCCATACATACATGTCACACTCACAAGCACAAGCAGCCAAACTGCCTTCTCTTCACAAACGAGCGGACCCCCACCTGGTGACGTCATCATGATGTCACTGCTTAACAACAACAGCACTCTTGCTGTTCTTCACGTGCCCCCCCCCCCATTCCACCTATTTACATTTTTGCCATCCCCTTTATATATATATATATTATATATTATACTATTATACTATAGCTTTTTTTTAAAAATTACAGGGTGTTACATTAAGAATGTTGCCCGACCCATTTTTAGCTTGATTGGTGACCTTCTCTTTTTCACTCACTTCTGGGCTCATATTCTCCCCGCTAACAGATTAGATCTCCTTCACTAATCTAATCTTGACTCTACTAGCCACAATTTTTATAGCTCCTATCAATAGCTCATTTTTTTTCTTTTCTGACCTAAGAGATTTAATTTTTTATATTGCTCTTCTTATAACTCCTTTATTTATTTTATTTTATTTGCATTACCTTTTTTAGTTTCCCATTCTCTCTTACTTTGAGTTCTCCTTTCTGTAGTGATATCTTCAGTGGCGGGGTGTTCTTGGTATATTTTGGTCTTCTACTTTTGGCTATTTTGTCTCAATCGATCTTGGCCCCTACAGCCGGCCACATTTACCCTCTTTCCCCTTGAATCCACTGTTCTAATGCTCGCCTAATGTTTTGGCTTAATGTTTTTATTTTCCAGCTTTGTGAGTAATGTTGTTTGGCGCTATATACTCTTACTGTTCACTGTTCTATCTTTTCCTTATTACTGTTCTGCATTTCACTTTCTACGCTACTATTTTTTCCCCTGTGTTGATGCTTCTATATTTTGTTTAATGTTGCTAGTTTTTTTTTTGGTTAGTGTTGTTGTTGATTTTGTGGTCTTCTTTGTGTTTTGAGGTCATTAATCTTTGGGTTGAGCGTTCGTATTTTACTATTAATCAATTTATATTAAGTTCATGGTTTGTTTGTTGTTTTTTTTCCTACACATTGGCTGTTCGTTTCTTGTGAGGTTGTAGGTGTGTTTGGCAACTGATGAGTCTATTTTTGCGTGTTTCTACTGGTCTGCATCTCTTGTTGCTGCGTTTGTGCTGCGCTGATGGTTTTTTAGACCACCTGTTTAACCGCCTTATCTTATTGCCGAGTTTGGTTTCCTCTGCCCTTCACTCTGTAGTGGGATGTCTCGTGTTTGATGTTGATGTTGTCATGCTTCGCCATTTTGAATTCTGGGCTCAGTTTGCGGCTTCAGGCATTGGGTTGTATTATAGACAACCTTCTTAGCTACCTTGTTTTCGTTGTTTGGATTGTTTTTTGAATTCCTCCTTTCTTTGCTATTGATTTACGCCTTGTAAACAGTGAAGATGTATGTTATGTTATTTATTATCTATATATATAGTTTGGCTGGAGTCATTTAGACTCTATCCGATTTCTTCAACAACAAAAAATAAGGATGTTATAGAGGGGCACTTTGCTATGTTTACCCTCATGTGGTGAAGCGCCAAAGCGATTCATCATGTTGTTGAGTTGTCTATCGCTCCCTATGTTCTTGAGGTTGCTAGAGTCAGCAGAGGAGTTTGGTTTCAGCCAAAAAGGGGCACCCAGGTTGCAATGTTGGTCGAGTGAGTTGGAGACAATAATTAGATAACTGTAATCTCTATTTAAAAGCAGGGCAGCGATCCTCGACTATGTGCAGTGGATGTATCAATTTATTACTCTTCGAAAAATTGATGACCATTAGGTATATAGGTGATGACTTGATGTAAATGAGCTGCTAACTTATGAAATGTAAAGGTTTTTCAAAATGGTATATAATAGATTTATGTCTTGCATATTATGGTTCGATGTGAATAGAAAACGTTGAAGCGAGATGATGTTCGAAGCGTCGTTGGAAGAAGAAATTATTGAAAACAGATTTGGGGGGAAATGATTATTATTCTTATTCATTTATTTCTCTACTGTATACATCCATATATACGAATTACATTCTTGGGGAAGAAGAAAGGAGATTGAGAGAAGATTGGGTAGATGAGAGATTTGGGGAAATCTGTTTTCTATAAATTAGGAAACAGAATATACAATTACTATATTTCAACACTCACCCTCAAGTTGGTGCATAGATATTGAATATGCCCAACTTGTCAACAAATTTCAAGAAAAGCCGATTCGAAACTGCCTTGGTTAGGATATCTACGAGCTGATCTTCTGACTTCAATTTCAATATCTCAATGACTTTCTCATATATTTTTTCTTTGATGAAGAATCTGTCCACCTCTACATGTTTCATCCTATCATGCTGAACCGAGTTAGCAGCAATATCACACGCTGCTTGATTATCACAATACACTTTCATAGGTTCATTCGGACCATAGCCTAAGTCATGCAACAAGAGTTTCAGCCATAAAGCATCCACTATACCTAAAGCTACTCCGTGATACTCATCCTCTGCACTAGAGCGCGCAACAACATTTTGCTTCTTGCTTCTCCATATAACTAAATTTTCTCCAACAAAGGTGAAGTATCCTGAAGTGGGGCGCCTATCAATTATAGATCATGCCCAATCAGCATCAGTATATGCCTCAATCTTCAAGTGACCATGTTTCGCAAATAAGACCTTTTTTCCTGGAGCTGACTTAATATATCTCATAATTCTCATCACCGTATCCATATGTTGTTCTCGAGGCGCATGCATAAACTGACTTACCACACTTAACGCATATGACAAATCTGGCCGTGTATGTGCAAGATACATCAACCGTCCAACTAATCTCTGATATCATTCCTTATCACAAGGTACATGATCAGCTTCGTTGCACAGTTTCAGTCCTTCTTCTAACGGTGTACTAATCGGTTGACAAGCGGACATTCTAGTTTCCTTCAATAAATCAAGAGCATACTTTCTTTGAGACAAAAATATCCCCTTTCTTGAGCGAGAAACGTCAATACCAAGGAAGTATCTCAAAGAGCGAAGATCTTTCATTTCGAACTCTTGTGACAAGTAGTTTTTTAATGCCTTCCTCTCCTCAGGATCATCTCCAGTTACTATCATATCATCCACATAAATAATGAGAGCGGTAATTTTACCTTCTTTCCTTTTTAGGAACAGAGTATGATCTGAATTACTCTGATAGTATCCGAATGTCCTCATTGATTTTGTAAATCTCCCAAACCAAGCTCTTGACGACTGCTTAAGTCCATACAATGCTTTCTTCAAACAGTATACTTTATTGCTGTGTTGGACTGGTCTGTTCGACCCTAGTGGAAGATCCATATAAACATCTTCTGTCAATTCCCCATGCAAAAATGCATTCTTCACATCAAATTGCTCCAACGGCCAGTCAAGATTTGCAGCAAGTGACAGTAGGACTCGAACAATATTGAATTTTTCCATAGGTGCGAATGTATCTTCATAATCAATTACATACGTTTTAGTGTATCCTTTGGCAACCAGCCTTGCTTTGTATCGCTCCATTGAACCATCAAACTTATACTTCACCATATAAATCCATCTGCATTCTACTGGCTTCTTCCCTGCTGGTAGTTCGACTATCTCCCACGTCTCATTCTTTTTCAAGGACTTCATCTCCTCATCCATAATTGCTTTCCACCTTGGATCAGTAAGGGCTTCCTGCACACTGTTAGGAATAAATACAGTAGATAATTGATTTTACAAATGACTTATTTAATTCAGATACATAATTACTCATGGGATATTTGACGTTACTAGTGGGATCAGGTTCATAAATGGGTTTTGGAATACCTCTATTAGTACGGTACGGGAGTTCTCTTCTAGGATCTTCGGACAACGATGACGATTAGTTTTGGTGTTCTGAAGTTTCACTCTTACTGAAATTCGGTACTGGTTGCAATTATTCAAAAGGGTATTCTTCCCTTGGTTGCACTTCTTCATGAAGGTCTTCTTCCCTTGCTAGTTCTTCATTCAAGTGTTCGCCATTATTTGTATCCAGTTGTTCATTCTGACTGGTAATTACTTCATCATACCCAAGAGTCTGAACTTCACTAACCCCTTCATCATACCCATGAGTCTGAACTTCACTTCGATACTCCCTCTGAATTTCAGTCGTAAAAGAAGAAAAATACATCTCATTTTCATGGAACACAACATCCATAGTCACAAACATCCTTTGAGTTTGTGGGTGATAGCACCAATACCCTTTCTTATCCTGTGCATATCCCACGAAAACACAGCAGACAGCTCGAGGAGTTAACTTATTACATTCATGTTGATGAAGGTGAACAAATGCAATACACCCAAACACACGAGGTGGCAAGTTGACGACTTTTGGTGCATTCACAGCTTCAGTTAATGCTTGAAATGGTGTGAGGAAGTTGAGGATACTAGAGGAAACTCGGTTGATTAAGTATGCAACAGAAGCAAGGGCTTCCCCCCAATAAATGAGTGGCATATTTCCATGGATAAGAGAAGCACGGACCACCTCGAGCAAGTGTCTATTTTTTCTTTCTGCAATCTGTTGAGGTGTATATGAGCATGTAGTCTGGTGAACAATTCCATGTTTCACCAAATATTGTTGCAGATTTGAAGTCAGATACTCTCCGCCATTATAACTCCTAAGAACTTGAATCTGTGATTTATACCGAATCATAACATGCTTGTGAAATTTCTGAAACAAGCCACTAACTTCACTTTTCGACAGCATCAAACAAATCCAGGTCATACGAGTACAATCATCAATAAATGTCACAAACCATTTGGCTCCTCCAAATGTAGTGGTTTTGGATGGACCCCAAACATCAGAATGAATAATCATAAATGGAAAAGAGCTTCTACTTGGACTTGGAGGAAAAGAGACACGGTGACCTTTTGTGTGTTCACACACATCACATCGAAAGGCAGAAATATCCAACTTAAAAAATAAACTTGGAAATAATTTCTTCAAATAACCAAAAGAAGCATGCCCTAGACGTCGATGCAATAGCCAAATATCTGATTTCTTCTTCTCATCTTCATATCCTTCCACACTTAGAGCTTGAGTCAACTTGCTTGAACTTTCAGATTCTAAATCCAGGTAATAGAGCTTCCCATGTCTAACCCCATAATCAATCGTCTTGCAAGTCCGAATATCCTTAAACACACAATGTGAAGGCCAAAAGACTACAATACCATTTAAGGCAGTAGTTATTTGAGCAACAGATAATATGTTAAAATTCAAGAATGGCACAACTAGGGCAGTATCTATGGTTAGGTTGTTTGTGAGATGTATGGTACCCTCGCCAGTAACAGTGGCAGGATCACCATTGGCAGTTGACACAGTTAATTTGGTGGATTGTTGAAATTTTTGAACTTGTCTAGAATCAAAAGTCATATGGTCGGTAGCACCCAAATCAATTATCCATGAATTATTCATAACAGAGGCAGAAATATTAAATACGTTACCATCATTACCTGCAGCTGTAACTAATGTTGAGGCGAGTCCAATACTCTTCTCAGATTCATCAGTTTATCCCAGGGTAGCGGCACAAGAAAACATCGGATCAGCAAACACCAAGAACAGCTCCAATTCTTCAACAAATAGAAAACCCACGTGGTTTCCACAGCAAGGTTACACGAGATTGGTCGATGACAGCAAGCAGAATCAAGTCGCTGAAGAAGGCAACACAAACCCACACTCTCAACTATTCGAATATGGAGCGGTACTATAGGGTTGAGAAGCCGAGAGAAGATATCCAAATCAACGAGAATGAGATCCGAATCACGACGCAAGGGAGAAAGGGATCGGGATCTTCGACGATAGGATGGGAAAGGTGAGGGTTTCAGAATCAACAGGAGTTTTCGACGGGATCGGGAGTTGGGATCTTCGATGGGATCGGGATCTTCGATGGGATCGGGATCTTCATCTCTAATGGCAACTGGATCGGGATTTGGATCGACAGGATAGGAAGGCCTCTAGATGATTTCAGCAGCAGGGGATCAAGATCGATGATGGCGACTTGATCGACGGTAGGAGACTTCAGAATCGACGAGATTTTGGCAGAATCGGGATTATCGACAGCGATGGCTTCGGGTAGCGACTTCGGTCTGCAGTGAGGGCTCTCGACGGCAGCGGTGACTTCAATGATCGGTAACAGGGTCCTGTCGATTGATGATGTCGATGAAGGAGATGGATGATGTCGGGGTTTCGGGGTTCGGGTTCGGATCTGGATTCGAAGTCGGGGAAGAGATTGGTGATCGATGAAGCTGAACAGCGCCTCTTCTTCTTCACGTAGCCTAGGATAGTTTAGGCTCTGATACCATATTGAAAAAAAAAAATTGGAGAAAAATGATTATTATTCTTATTCATTTATTTCTCTACTGTATACATCTATATATAAGAATTATATTATTGGGAAAGAAGATAGGAGATTGAGAGAAGATTGGGTAGATGAGAGATTTGGGGAAATCTGTTTCCTATAAATTAGGAAACAGAATATACAATTACTATATTTCAACAGAAATAGCTGTGCATGTTGGAAATGAATTGACAGTCGACTGCGATATTGCACAGTCGATCGTCTCGGCTCTCTGAATTGGAATTGGAATTGGAATTGGAATTGGAATTGGAATTGACTCATTGCAGTTGACCACCCTTGGGTGCAACGGTAATTTTGGGCCGGGTCTGGTGAACTGTTTGAGCCCATCTTCTTCTCTAGGTTAGATCGTACAGTTCTTATCCTATAGTTTTCTCTTCAAGGTATATCGGATGGTTATTGTACTAATACTCCAATCTAGGGTTTCTCTAGATATGTATATATGATTGTAACGACCTCATTTGAGAGGCAAGAGCATGTAAAGAGCAAATGAGAGAACAATATTTTATTGAGAGTTCTCCATTGTAAACAACATATTATCTTACATTGAGGCTTGAGAGATAGATAGGTTTTTGGTGAGAGTGTTTGTAACTCTTGTATATTCTCTAGTTGAATAATATCTTAGTTACTTCTACCCCAGATTAGGGTTCGCCCAAACAAGGACAAAGTTGTGTGTTTTGTGTGTTTGGTTTGATTTAGTCAGCAGCGAAATTCCTAACAATTGGTATCAGAGCTTCAAGTCGTAAATTTCCGCAGTTTAGGAGTTGTTCGAGTTTCCTTGGAGAAGATGACAAATAAGAGGTTTACAAAGATCAAGCAGTTCGATGATAAAGGAAGGCCAATCGACATAAAGCAGGAGAAGTGGCTTGAGATTTGTTTAGAATCCCGAGGTTTAGTTCGGATGTTTTCACGAATGACGTCGGGTGTAGAAGCGCAGCGACTCTGTGGGTAAGACTCAGAACTGACAACTTAGAATCATCATTACAAGTTCGAATGTATTGGAAGAGAAAACTATTCAATTGCTCAGTGAAGATTAGTACCGCTCCTCTAGATCTTATAGAGGAAGTCATCATTGAGAAACCTTAATTTGTTTCTGAATTTTCGTAGTAACCATATTAGACACATATTGCACCCTTAACTTGCGATGATTGCTTGATTTTTCTAGAGTTGGCTAATGTAACCCCTCTTCCCGTATATATGTATTTTCCATGTATTTTCTGTATTTAAAATTTTTATAACTTTCTTCTCGTTTTTAAATTCTTTTCCAACAATTGCATTTTTGATTGATTGAATTTTTGAAAAATGTTATTATGGTTTCTAAGAAATTTCCTATTTCATTTTATTATTCGAAAATTATATTTATTTCGAATAACGGTGTATTCTAATTTTATCTTCTATTTCTAATTGATCGACTACTTATATTATATATTATATTGTTTGGATTATTTTAATAAATCCGTTAAACTCGAATTCCATTTTGATATACATATAGTAGTATTATTACTTTTATTACTATTATGGTTTTTGTTATTATTATTATTATTATTATTGCTACTAATATTATTATTATTATTAATAGTGTTAAATTCTTTTTATTAACATTAGTATCATTAGTATTATTAATATTATTACTGTTATTATTGTTATTATCACAATTATCTTTAATTATTGTCATTATTATTATTTTTAGTACATTTTTTATTTGTATTATTATTATTGATGTTGTTACCCTCATTATTATTATTTTTATTATTTTCGTAAAGCCGAACTTACTCTATTTTATTTATACATATTTCATTACTTGATTTATTGTATATGTATAAATATAGTATATAAACCCTATAATGTTTATTATTTTCCCCTATTGGATTTAAACCTATTAATTGATTTACAACCCAAAACCCAGTACTCCTTCTCTTATTGGATCCTATATCATCTAAACCCACACCTGTAACCCTATTTATATAATGCCTTAATAACCTAACCCTAACCCTATCCCCCTATTCACTGTACAAACCCCTACTAGTCGCCTCTTCACCTTCCCCTCTCTCTTTCCCTTCCCGTCTACCCAAAACCCATCCTTGTCCCTCGTTTCCCCGTGCTTTCGACCTCTGAGCCACCCTCTGTCGCACCGCCTACCTGCGATGCACACCCATTGGCTCCTTTCGGTCTGCCTCTCCCTTGGGCTCCTCCTCGCCTGTTGAAGCCTCGACTCAGTGCCGCCCTCGCGACATCCTGTCGCCGCTTGGCCCTGTGCTCCTCCTGAGTACCGTGCAGCATCGACGTAGTGCGTCCCCAGTCGCACCACCAGATAGTAACGACAGCCGCAGTCGCCGGCAACCACCACAGCAGCACAGCCCGCATCTTCTCCCCGCTGTGCGCCAGCCCCCCTGTGCTGCGCTCCTCAACCCGATGCCGTGTCTCCTGTGCACCAGTGCAGCAGTTAGCCACGCTGCTCAACCCTAATGCCTGCAGCCGCAATGTGCTCCCTCGCGTTGTGTCATCAGTCCCCACTGTGCACCGCCTGTCGCCATGCCACCCTCCTGCTCCCCCGCGACCAGTCCCTGCCGCATCGCCGCCCGCCGTCGAAGCCAAAGCGCTGTTACTATTTGATTGGGTGTGGATCGTTGCTTTGATTTTCGACCGTCGGATCTTCCTTCATCATCTTGATCATCATGATCTCCATCATCTGATCTGGACCATCCGATTGATTTTGATCATCATCGCCATCATCATCATCATCAAGATCTTGATCTCGACTGTTGGATCTCTTTTGATCATCGCGATCGTGATCATCATCTTGATCTTGATCTTGATCTTCAATCTCAGCCGTCCGATTGCCGATCACACTTGATCTCGACCTTTGATCGTCTCAATCATCTCGTTCGTCTTCTACTTGGTGAGTTAAACATTTGATCCACTTTTTGTTCTCCTTCATCAAATTGTCAATCATGGAATATTTACTCTTTTTTGTACTCTTCTAATTCTTATATGTTTTATATTCGATCTCGGCCGTTGGATTCGCTTGATGTAACCCCTGTTTTCACTAATACGTATTTTAAAGTATTTTTCGTATTTAAATAATCAGTATCTTATAACTATTTTTCTCCAATTGATTTTTATTATTTAAACTATTATTCTGAAACCCAATAGTTTGACTATTTATTAAAAGCCAAGTTTGTATTTTGATTCTACTATTTAATTAATATGAGCTCAGGTTGTATTTTGATTTTATTATTGGTTAATATGAAATCCAATTGCTTATTCTAAAGCCCAAACTTGTATTTTGATCTTATTTATTTAATTAATCAATCTGAGCCCCAAAAGTTTGGCCCAAAATCCTAATTGTTTATTTAAATATTTTTGAGCCCCTTTTTAAGCCCAAGCCCAAATCCATTAACCCATGAACCTATGCACACATCCGTATACAATCTCTCCACTTTTTCCCACTCTCCCCACATCCCGTAACTGCAGCCCCACAATCTCCAACTACCCACTACTTCCACTCTCCTCTCTCCCGTACTCTCTCTTCTCCTCTGTTAAAACCAAACCAAACAAAACAAAGCCACAAGCATATCAAAACCAACATAGAAACCAAACAAGCAGCCCAACAATCCATCTCCCTTCTCCATTCCGCCATTCTCGTCGACACGCCAGCACCGTCGTCCGCCATTGCCGCCTTCAAGCCTCCGCAGTCGTCCACCATTGCCGCCAGCACCGAAGTCCATTCGCTGCCGCCATTGTTGCCGTCTTCAACCTCGCGCCAGCCCCGATAACCCTCGACGCCATTGCCGAACTCTCCCTTTCGTCTTCAACCCCCGGCCTCGACGACTCCCCAAGCTCCTCGATCGTCTTCTCCGTCGAGTAAGCCCGAAGCCTTCGCCGTCCTCTTGCTCGAACCCCACCTCCGAACAATTCCCCTGCCATTCGTGTCCTCCTCTGTTTCGAGCGCGAGACAGAGACCTCCGCGCTGCCATCGCTCCTCGACCAGCCGCTCCGCCGTTGACGTCGCTTCCCGACGTGGTGTCGCCATCGCAGCACAGCCGTGCGTCGCCGTCGTCCCTATCTCTCTCTCTCTCCGTTTCGAAGCAGCGACGAAGAAGAAGAACGAAGAAGAAGAAGACGTTCGGTTTGGCGGGATTGATTCTCAGGCGTTCGATCGCTTCAAGATCCGTGCTCCCCTGATCCGTGTTTGCTGTTCTGCCACAGCTGATCCTAGCCGCTGTTTCCTGTTCTGGATTGGATCCGGTGTATGGCTGCGATCTGATTGGGCGCTGTTGGCTGTTTGCTGTTCTACTCACGCCAGATCCCAGCTCCTGTTCGCTGTTTGTAGCTGATCCAGTGTGGGGAAATCAACTCTTTGTTGCTTGCTTTTGGAGTTTCTTCGTACGTACTTTGCACGTGCCTCTTGGGATTGTTCCCCGGGATACTGATCCCGTTATTCTTAATTATTCGAATCGACTACTACAAAAAGGCAAGTCCATTGAACTATTCTTTTTATTCTAGTTCAAATTAATTGATCTCCTGCAAGTAGTTCCATCTTTAATTATCTTAAATTGCTTTGTGTCCCTTCTCGTTAGGAGTATCGAGGGTTTACACGAGCTAACCCGACATACTCTTGACCTCCTATAATTGTCCATTGACTCAAACCTAAGCCCATATAGATATAATCGATATAAATAAAATGAATAGAATTGTGTACAAAGGAAATGAATGGTAATTGCATACATTGATTGAATGAGACAATCGCGATTGGATTAATGACTTCATAAATTGGATTGTACCTAGAAAAGAACATTCTAATCGTTATATGACATTGTAATGTGTTCCATAAATTGTAGTAGCACATTAATTGCCACTTTAATGAACGTATGTGTGATGACCTTTTATAATTTCTTGCTGATTGTACTATTTAGCACAGAGGTTTCGACCCTGTTAAATTGAGAATTTGTACACATGATATAAAAGAGAATTTTAGCCTATTGAGTCTAATTTCTAACCCAAGCAACGGATCCCAAATTGGAGTCCCGAGCTGTGAGTTATCATCCCTTGTCCCTATTAGTCTACCTTTTCTTTTAGTGCTAAATTATTATGCCATTGACATAATTGGTAATGAAATACCATGCAATTAGTGTTAGAATGCTATGAAACTTTCCAGGAACCTTGCACACATGCTGAGGGTTCACCCCAAATTTTTATAGATTTTTATAATACATTTAGACCTTGTTTCCACTCCTTAGGAATTGACATCTAGTTGCTGCCAGAACAGCTGAACCGTAAAGAACAGTACATTTGACCTAGATACAGTCCGAATTAGGAGAAAGCTCCTGAATGTAACTTGTAGCCCTGTCTGTCTAGATGTCCTTAGCATACTGGAAGTTTGAATTTGGAGTTGTAGTCTAGGAGTTATGCCTATTTTAGTGTAACTGTGTCAGCTACTGCAGATTTATTACTTCTTGCTTATTATTGTGTAATGTATCATATTGTTGCATCATATCGTTCCCTTGACATCCTTATATACACTTGTATGAGCATGAATGATTTAATAATAAAATACTAAACAAGCCGGGGTTTATAAGGGTTGACCTAGTAGTGGGAAATCTCAGAAAATGTACTCGGTAAGGCCTATATTGATATCGTATTGAAATGGAAAAAGAAGTAATGATTGTGAATGATTGATTGAATAATTGGAAATTGATTGATTGCAAATGGTAATTGATTGTTATTGAAACCGAGTACACGCTCTGTAGACCCCACCACTATGTCTCAAACGTACACTGTTTGCGTGCACCGAACCTGTGGTACGGCACACATGGGACACAGAAGTACGTGCACTAGATAGGAGAAATGACACTCTAATGAACATAAATTGACATTTATACTTTATTAAGACCGTTGTTTATTAGTGCCATTATTGCCCTTACAAAATTTGATCTTGATTCATATTTCCTACACGTCCTTACTTCTTTACTCTCTGCTTTCACTACTTGCTGTCCGTACTTGCTCTAAGGACAAATTATTCTTTCTTTTTAGATGAATAAGTACAAGTGAGCCAAAGAGAATTTCTAGGAGGCATTGATTAGCAGATCTTCTACAATTGGAGCATGAGTCTCTCGAGAAATTTGGTAAGTCTTTATATTCCAGATTTGGTTATTGAATTTCATTCTCGTTTATGTGATTATGTTTTCTGTGTGGTTGTGATTCATTTTTCATATATTGTTGAGCTAAGACTGGTACAGCTTATGGATGATATGAGTTGACGTACTTATATCATTCGCTGGGCCTCAGTTACGTGCCTGTATTTCCGTATTCTGGGAAGCGGGGCGTGACACTTGATCTTCATCTTGATCACCATCGTGATCATCGAGATCCGTGCTCGATCGTGATTATCGTGATCGTTGCTCATCGCCGTGTTGCCGGGATTCCGATCCTATTATTCTCATTATATCGAATCTAATCATCATCTGAAGGCAAGTCATTTATACTCGAATAGTTATTGTATCATATTCGAGAATGTTTATTGAATCCCGCAAGTAGATCCCTAATTGTTATCGTAGATTGTTATTGTTATCTATCGTTGGAATACTACGGATTTACACGAGCGAATCCAAGTAGTAGTCTTGACTTCGTGTCATCCTTGTCTTCAATGTATAGAGATCTCACATGCATACATATAGTTAGTTATCGAATATAGGAATATGGATTATTATTGTATTTCATGTCATGACATCTCACAACAATTGTAGATTGCCTACAAGTATTGATGGCTTATATGATTGATGCTGGTATGTTAGTTGTTTGTGATTAGTAAGATTTTGGACATTTCACATCTTAATATCATGTTCACATAGGTATGGCTTGCTGTGATTTATGATTGTTAACTCCCAACTCATCATTCTTAACATTTTAATCGTTTTATTCAAAAAGAATATGTTGACACCCTAAAAATTATCGCCGGTCGACCTGAACATTACCATGCTGTTGCGACCTAGATAATGTCACCAAAATCAATAACTTCCTGAATATGAAATGTAGCCCCGGATGTCTAGTTTACTACCCCTTCAATAGGATTGAATTCCAAGTTACGGTTTGTGAGATATCGCAGTTTTACTGCTGTTGTGTTGTACAATTCCAGATTCTAAAAAAGCTGCTGCCACACTTTGATTTACAATTAATTTAACCATGCTACCTGTAAGATAATGACTTAAAATTTTGTATTCTGATACTAGACACATTAGAGAACATTTCCTAATTTTTCTAGAATTAATTAATGTTGTTTCAGTTATGTTCCATATGTTTAAACACAAGTTTACAAATTCTGGCTTAACACAAATCGTATATAGTTTGCTGGATTGACACATGTTACCATAACTTTTATGTACCTTAATTATATGCATTGGAACCGGGCAGGGGTCTAGTTTCTAGACCTTCTAACGGATCCACATTTGCTATCCTGTAGCAACGAAAATTCTGATTTTGGTACAGCAACCCACTGCTGTCCAGAATTGGGTTGCTATGTTTAATAACATACAATTGAATCTATAATGTTATATTTGGTGCATTTAGTATAGAGTACATTGCATGATCTTAGGGTTGTGTTGTCATCTTTCTAGTGTCCCTATTTAACCGCATTATCGTATGTTAATTGAATAAAAAATGTTAATCAAGCCGGGGTTAAGGGTTGACAAGGGTAGTTGATAATATAGTGACTGTACTCGGTATTGTGGGCTTTGTTCCCAAAATATTGTGTCGGCTAGTGCTATCGATTTATTGTGGGATTACTGACTGCAGTATCTCAATTCATCGTGTATTGTTTTAGGACCTATCGTGCCGACTATTGTTATCGTTATTGTGCAAGAAATTGCTATTGTTATCGTGCGAGTACATAACCTATAGAATGTACCGCCTTAGTCTAAACGAAATTGATTGAATGCATGGAACCTATAGTATGGGATGCAGTAGTACGTGCATTAGTTAGGATTAAAATGAATAATAGACTTAAGAATTTCATTGCATTGTCATTGCATATTGTCACCTTTATTGAACAGTGTTATCGTTATGGTTTACCATTATTGTTATTGTTTATCGTTATCGTTATAAATCATCGTTATTGCACATTGTACTATTATCGCTTATCACTGTTCAATACTATTGATTTCATTGTTCATTGAATTCATCGTTATACCGTTATTGTCATTGTTCTCTATTTCTCTACTTGCTGTCCACGACTTACTCTAAGGACATTTTTTCTCTCCTTTAGATGAACAGCTTACAGGTAATCAAGGAGATTTACCTGACGTACTAGGAGAACAATAATGACGAAAGACTTGTGTTGCTGCGCCATTCAAATAATCATTGTTTCTCTTTTTTTGAACTTTAATAATTGAACATTGTTGTATTTGTGGGCTTTTGACCCGAATGATGTTGTTGTTGATTCCAGATGTTGGATTTATTCTATGTTGGTTATTGTATGCTTAAATTTCAAGTATTGTTATTTATGTGATTACTTCTTTTATTGCATGCGTGGTAGTTTTACTTCCTGTTTTATATCGTTGAGTTGAATCAATGACAGCCTATGAATGACGCAAGTCATTCGCTGGGCCATGTCATGTGCTTGCATTCTGTATTTTTGGGAAGCGGGACGTGACAGCTAAGGATAGTTAAGTTTCTTGTTTTGGCCGAAGAAGATGCTAGAGGGATCTTCCGATCGAGAGATGCTCTTGTTTTGTAGTTTTTTTATTTTTTTTATTTTTTTAATTATATTGTCCAACAAAAAAGATAAATTTAATTAATGAAGAATGTTGGTTGGTCCATTCTTGCGTGAAGAAATTATACTGAATATGCAAAATGAAATGTATAATGTTCGATTGATTGTCGTAATTGTGCACATGGGCGTACTAAAACGACTAAAACGGGTGATTTCATTTTCCTCTGTCTTCTTCCTTCTCCATAAATTGAAGTGGTCAAGTCAAAGATAAGAAGCACAACTGAAATTAAAATATTTCTTCCAAAACTTTCTTAACTCTCTTCTTCCTCTTATTATATCTATTATATCTATATATTATACTAATAGGAGAGAGAGTATCTACTTTCTCTTTTTTTTCTATATTTTAAAATAGAGTAAGGAGAATAAACGTAGGAAACTAGCACGTGCTAACATGTAAGAAAAAAATAAGAAACTAACACATGCTAACACGTACAGTTGATTTACAAAAAAAAATAAAATAGAATAAAAAACAACTGCACACCTTCTCATCCCACTTTCTCCTCTCTTCCACTTTTCTTTATAGGATATATAGATTACCAACGGAACTTGACTTGGCAAGAAAGAACCATTGTTAATAGGATATGTAGATTATCAAGAGAACTCGAGTTAGCAAGTAAGAAGGGTTCTAATAGAAAACTAACTTATTATGAAACAAAATCATCAAATCACCTCCTTAAGCAATCCAAGAAATATAATTTTTACATCTATGTATTTATTAGCATATATGGAAGATATAAATTACAATTAATATAAGCTAATTAATGTGTTTTTGATGTTGATTATGTTTCATTGGAGATGTAATGATTTAATATGGAATGGTTGATTTGAGAGGAAAGACAGTTGAGAAGCACGCGATGGAGAAGGAGATAGCTGAGTACATCAAGGAGGAGTCTGAGAAGAGCCATAACCCTACCTGACACAGCATTGTCAACCCAACTTCACTAATTATTCGACTTTTTTTCTTTCTTTGCTTTCAATTGAATAAAAATATAGAATGATGTTGGTTGGTTTGGAAACATGAATTTGTTAATCTATAGATTTTTCATCTTGGTTATATTGTGATCGAAATAGTTAAAGGGCATCTCTAAATTTAAGAACCTAGGATTTACCTATGTCTTGGTGTTGAGGCTTTTATGTTTTTATTTAAGAACTAAAGTTACCGTGCATATATGATAGCATTTACATGATAATAAAAAAATTTGAATTGATGAAATCTCACTTAATGGTTTCAATGAATATGACCAAAATAAATAAAAAGATCATTATTTGAGTTTTCCAGACAAGAGCAGCACATGTTATTAAATAAGATAAACTGAAAAACAGACATAATACATATCATCAATGTATTATTTGAGTTCCATATAATTTTATGAGTCCGTGAAAATTATTTTAGTCTATACAATTTGCACAGGGTAACACTGAGAGCTGGTATCGATCCTATTGGGTCAGGTCCTCCACTACCCGGACCCGGACCCGATACCTCACGGGTCCAAAAATTGGACCCGACTCGGACTTGCAAGAATCGGGTCCGGGTTTGGGTCCTAGTTAACAAATTATACCCGTCGGGTCCGTTAGCGAGGAATAAATATTTGCACGTAAGTATTTTGCATCCGATATCCGACGGTTCCAACAATTTTGCACTTAAGTACATCAATAATATTTTATTTACACATCTATATTCAACAATTACTATTTATATGTATATCCCTATGACACTATCATTCATATTCCATATTTTTAAGGTATTTTTTAACGGGTCCGGGTCGGTTCTATTTGAGCGCACTCGAACCCGGACCTGGAAGTGCATCGGATATTCTTTTAGGACCTGGATCCGGATCCGTATAGATCGGGTTGGTTCCGGTCCAATGCCGGGTCCGGGTCGGGTCCGGGTATGAGGTAAATGTGACAGTGCTAGTAACAGTAGTCTTACCTTATCTCATTATTTGTTGAGCATCCGGGCTTACTTGGCTCTTTGGTCACCTTTAATTCTATAAGACACTGATATACTCTTAATTTTTTATACGAATTTTGTGCCCTTCCATTTTTTATTTTTTATTTTTTATTTTTTATTTTTATATTTTTTATTCTTATTCTTCTTTTTCAGGCTCAATTTCACTTATAGGATTTTTGTAGAAAATATTTGAAAAAATAGGACACCCTCCAAACTATTTATAAAAGTAGGACAGTTGGAAGTAATTTTCCAAGAAAGACCATAACTTTAACTTTAGGGATATTTACACAACATTAAAATTAAAAATTTACATATCTCACTACCCTATTTAAAAACTGGATATTTCACAGTAAATAAAGATATTAAGATTAAAAAATCTTTCAAGTTTTAAAATTAGATACATTGATAGAAGATTAACATAAAGAAAGCATATTATTGATAAGAAAATATCAGAATATTTGTTGATAACAAGTAAAATAACTAATAAACTACCTAAGGAAATACAAAAAAAACGATAGCATACAAAGTATTAGATTACAGAAACGAAGAAGTAAGTTGGTATTGCCAACACCTACTAGCATACAAAATATTAGGCTAAGTATGGCCAACGGAGCAGTAGGATTAAATCCAAATATAGGACCAGAAATCTATGTGATAAACATACAAGAGTTAGAAAAAGATTGCAATGGTCCTGAGTTTGTAGGAAGTATAAGAAAAGATTTAAAAATCATAAATAAGTTCACAAAAGAATTAGGTATGTATATAACTGATGACACAGAGGAAGATTTAGGCATAACGGAAGAATGTATGAAGGAGTTAGAAGCTATAACAAAAATTAATATAAATATTTTAGAAATATAAGATTTAATGAAAAATCCCAATTCAGTAGAAGTAGAGGAAGCCTTAAAAAACCTAGATATAACGAATGAAGAAATAAAAATGGATCAAGATAAAGAAAAAATTATAGTAAAACCTACAAAAACTCAAACTGACATGTATGAAATCTTAAGGCCACCACCTAACAAAAGACCTTATCAATTACCATGGAAATGGCAAAACACAAAAAATAATAAATTAGGAAGAGACAAAAAAAAATAAACCCCAAAATATGAACCTGCAGAACACTACGAAAAAGGAATAGCAGGAAATGGAGAATGACTAGATCTAGACTGCGTAAAAGATGTAGATAGAACAATAGAAGAATGGGTAAAAGCCTCACTAATAGTATGATTTAGGCAAGATCTTTCAGGAAATGCATCTGAGAAATTTATAGAAGCCACCTTCATAGGAGTAGTAGCAAAATGGTGGAATTGACTAAAGGAAGAAGAGAGAAATACTATAAGAAAATCAAGACCAACTGATGATAAAGGAACTGAAGAAACATCAGAACAATGAACCCTAGGACTGAAAGAAATAATTACAAATTACGAAATAGCAATAAGAACATAATTCAGTGTCTACGATAAATGGGGAAAACACACAATATACAAAAAGAATCAATCAAGATGTAGACTAAGTAACTTAGAAATATGCGATATGTGTTATTTTGACAACTATAATTGTGAATTCCAAGAATATTTCCAAGAGAGTTATTATACAAAAGAAGAACGGAGTCCAATCTTGGACTCATTGTTTTTAAAACTACCTGATCCATGAAGTATAAACATATATAGTGCATACATAAGTGAGAAAGTAAAACCAGAAGTAGATACTTTATGATGTAGAACACAATTTGTAAAAGATTATAATGATAAAGTATGCCAAGATGCTAGAGCAACAATGAAATACTACAGAACTTCTAAACAAAGAATTTGTTGTGAGGATGCTAGACCGAATCATTGGGGATGTAATAATAACTATAATTATACAAAAAAGAATAATCACAAATTCCAAAAATATAAACCAAAATATTGAATTTTTTTTAAAAGATATAAAAACCCCTATAAAAATACTTTAGAAAGAAGCAAAAAGACATTATACGAAAATCCTAGGAAATGTAATTGTTACATATATGGAGAGGTAGGACGTATATCACCAAATTGCCCTAAAAGAATGAAAAAAGAAAATGTAAAATACGTAGAAGAAATTGAAGAAATAAATAACATAAATTATGAACTCATAGAATACGAGAAAGAATGGTCAGAAATAAGTGAAGATGAAGAAATAATGGTAATGGAAGAAGATAGTGGAAGTAGTGAAGGTGAAATAGAAGAATGTGAAATGAACATGATGACAGAAATAACAGAAATAAGAGAACCATTACAAAGAGAAAAAAACAATGAAGAAGTAAGGGAAAGAATGTGTTTTGACATACAAAAATACGATAAAATAAGAGCGGCCAAATTAGATATAAATTCAAAAGAAAATTTTAAACTACCAATATTCGAAAGAAAGAAAAGTACCATCATAATATCCAGGAATAATGAACAACCTATAGACATTGAACAAGCACAAGGAAGAACCATAATCCCATTAATAACCAAAAGAATAATAAGACAAGAGATAGAAAAAATAAGTGAGAAAACCAGAAAAACATTAAGACACATATATTTAGGAGCTGTACAAATAATAATAAAAGCCATTTTTAAGGAATAAATAAATACACTCCTAGAAATTTACCTAATGGATGATAGAATAATATCAAGTACACAAGGTGCCTTAATAGGAATAGTACAAGGAAACCTAATGTACCAAAAGATAAAATTTACAATAAAACCTAATTTCTCTATAAGTATGACAGAAGAAAATAAAGACAAAAGTCTAGTCATGTATCACAGATTTTCAGGAATAGAAATGATAAAAAAAAAGAAGCAAAGTTATGAGTATACAAATAAGAAATATTTATACTTTCACTAGTAAGCATGAAGTAAAAAATAGAAATACAGATAATTTTAAAATAGAACCGCTATTCAGCGAAATTATAAGATACAAACCAGCTAGAGAAAACACTGAAATGACTATACCAAATTATATAGAATTCGACTTTAATAAAGCAAAAGAAATAGCAAAAGAAAAAGCACGACAAATAATGTTCGGAAAGACATCACTATCAATAAGAAACAAACAACAAGCATTGAAATTAATACCAATAATAAATACATTAGAACACCAAAATAATAAACAATTTAAAATAGAAATAGAATATTATAACAATGGAAAATGGAATAAACAAGTAGCTTTAGTAGATACAGGAGCTACTACTTCACATATTAAACAAATAAATATAAAAACAACTGAATTAATGTCATTAGAAAACTCATATTACTACATAGACTATTACAATAATAGACATCCAATTGTACATAAAATAATACTGCCACTAAAGATAAATGGTAGAAATGAAATGTTATTACACTTACACGTAAACCAAGAACACCATGATAATAAATGTTATTAGGAACTGAATTCCTTACATCAGTACAACCTTACTCAATTCAAGCAGAAAAAATCACAATAACAGTAAACAATGAAAGTATAATAATAAATAGAATATTGGACAAATTAATCCATTAAGAGCAACAAAAAATACATTATTCATACTAATAGAATTTGTTTACGAAGGATACAAATCAAGAAATTATCATAGTCTAATAGACACCGGAGCGGGCACTAGCCTATGCCACAAAAATATACTACCAAAATAGAAACAATATGGATATAATAAAAAAGCAATAACTGGATTAACTGGGCAAACTATCATACTTGATAACTATCAACAAATGTTAATATACAAATAGACAATTAAATACTAAAAATACCAATAATATACCAGTTTGATGATATGGATAATGATGTGCTCTTAGGAAATGACTTTTTCCAACAATACTATCCTATAACCATATTACATATATCAGTTGTATTTACGACACCTTGTCCACACCAAGCAATAACAATTAGAATAACCCAACCTTATTCTAGAACCGACCTTCCACACATCAGAGTTTCTTCAACCCAACGTGGTGAATATCAATATTTACCAAACAAAACTAGAATACAACAAGTCCAATAAGTAACTACAAAATAAATTGTACAAAAACAATTAGAAGATCTGTGCGGAGAAGACCCCTTGGCAAAATGAGACTTAAGTAAACCCACAGCACGTATAGAGTTAATAGATTAGAACAAAATAATAAAAACAAAACCTATACAGCACACTCCAATAGATCTAGAAGAATTCAAAATACATATAAAAGAATTAATGGAAAATAATTACATAAGAAAATCACAAAGTCCACATTCATCACCAGCATTCATAGTAAGAAACATTTAGAAGAAAAAAGAGGTAAATATCGAATGGTAGTAAATTATAAGGAACTAAATAAAAATACTAAGAGATTTGGATATCTACTACCAGATATACAAATACTACTCAACACAGTAAGTAAAAGAAAAATATATTCGAAATTTGATTATAAATCAGGATTTTATCATGTAAAATTAATAGAAGATTCGAAACAGTTAACAGCATTTAGCACACCACAAGGATTCTAAGAATGAAATGTATTACCATTCGGTTATAAAAACAGTTCAAGAATATTTCAAGAATACATGGATAAGATATATGAAAATACAACAATTTCATATTAGTATATGTAGATGATATTCTAATAGGATTGATGTGTCTAATTTCTATATAAATATCTGTACTCATTTACCCATAAAAATTGCTTATATTCGTCTATCTTGTTAATAAATTATCTTATTTACATAGATTTCAATTAATTAAATATTTTTTAAGGAATAAGATTTTTTGATGCAAAAGGTGAATATTTTTTTGTAAAATTCAACAAACAAAACAAGCAGAAAGATTTATTAATTTCTATTGATTTTTTGAATTTTAAATTTTACAATTTGGCGATGTGAAAAGCAAAATAGAAATTTTAAATTGCCAATAGGGGTACCCTGGTGAAAAATAAATTTTAAATTCTAATAGACACCGGTGAAAAATAAATGATTTTTTTAAAAAAGGGTTTAATTGAGCTAATATGATTATTAGTTAGTTTAATTAATTTAAACTAATTAATTTAAATTTTATTTAAATTCTAAATTCTGATTTTTTTTGTGCAACACGTGTTTCAAAAAAAAAAGAAGCAAGAAATAAAGAGCAAATCAAATAAGGAAAGAAATAAATAAAGATGTGGGGTTTTCTGCAAAAATAAACCCTAATACCCACGTTCGGATCCCTATAAATACAATAGCGAGAGGGACACGCTTAACGAAGAGAGAGAGAGAGCGACGGATGATCTCTAATATAAAAAAATAAAATAAAATAATATTTGAAGAGAAGTAGCAGAACGACACACAGAAACAAAGAGAGAAGAGAGAGTGGCTCCGCGGGTCGCAGTTTCGAAAACGACAGAGAAGGTGAGCGTGTGTGGTGGTGACGTCAGCGTAAACCAAGGCGGAAGAGAGAGGCGGGATTGTGTGACGTGCTAACGTGGCGTGATTACTGCGGTGTGCAGGCTCGTGAATCAAGACAGAGGAATAGGTTTGGAGGTTTCACTGTGTGGTGACGTGGCGGCTGACCGGTGTGCAGGCGTGTGCAATCAAGACAGAGGAGAGAGGTTTGGAGGTTTCGCTATGTGGTGTTGTGGCGGCACGGAATTCAGGAACAAAATAGAGAAAGAAGGGGAGAGAGAGTGCACAGATTTCGAAAAATCAATTTTGGTCTTCAAAAATACGAGTTCTTTCTTTTTTCTTCTTTGTCTAATTTTATTATGCAATCAAATTTTATGTTTGTTAGTTGCAAATTTATTATGAACTAAATTTATTTTTCTAGGGCTTTGATGTATCCTTGTTTTGATAACACAATTTTTTTTCCATATTATTTTTCTATTTTTCTATAGTTGTGTGTTTGATTTTCGTTCTTAATGCTTACAATTGGTTGACCAACTTTTGTATGACTTATTAAATCATGGAGGAACCGAACTAGTAATTTGTGATTTCGAATTAATAAAATTAAACACTGTTACAAGAGCGAACCACTGTTAATGTAACCGTTAAGAAATCCATAGATCTTAATGAATTTTCAATTAGTAATTTGTGCATGAACTATGACAAATAATTAGCTGAGAATATTTTGATATTGCTTGAGAGAGAATATTAAATAATTTGGAAATTTTGGTCTACAACTTGGAAAAATAATCATTTTATTCACATGGAATTATAAATTGTGTGGGATTAACTAGGTGAAATCAAAAGCCCTAGAATTAGTTGTGCAATTAATAAACAACAAAATTTCAAATTCTGCTTCTTTTAATTAATTTAATTTAGTTGTTTTCTTTATTGAATTTCGATTTTCCAAATAGTAGTTAATCTAGTAATTTCGGTACTTGATAAAATAATTAGTCCTTGTAGGTCGACACTCTTTTCACTTAACAGTACTACTTGTTGCGATTTTGTACACTTGCAAATAATTCACATCAAGTTTTTGCAAGTGTACAAAATCGCAACAAGTAGTATAGTTAAGTGAAAAGAGTGTCGAACCCACAAGAACTAATTATTTTAATCGAAATTCAATAAAGAAAGCAAATGAATTAAATTAATCTAAAGAACTAACTAAATTAATTAAAAGAAGCGGAATCTGAAATTTTGTTGTTTATTAATTGCAAAACTAATTCTAGGGCTTTTGATTTCACCTAGTTAATCCCACACAATTTATAATTCTATGTGATTAAAAATATTATTTTTCCAAGTTGTAGACCAAAATTCTCAAATTATCCAATATTCTCTCTCAAACAATATCAAAAATATTCTCAACTAATTATTTGTCATAGTTCATGCATAAATTACTAATTGAAAATTCATTAAGATCTATGGATTTTTAATGGTCACATTAACAGCAGTTCGCTCTTATAACGGTGTTTAATTTTATTAATTCGAAATCACAAATTACCAATTCGGTCTCTTCATGATTTAATAAGACATAAAAAAGTTGATCAACCAATTGTAAGTATTAAGAAAGAAAATCAAACATACAACCATGGAAAAATAGAAAAATAATGTGAAATTAAAATTGTGTTCTCAAAACTAGGATACATCAAAGCCCCAGAAAAATAAATTTTAGTTCATAATAAATTTTTAACTAACAAACATAGAATCTGATTGCATAATAAAATTAGACAAAGAAGAGAAAAGAAAGAAAAGAACTCGTATTTTTGAAGACTGAAATTGATATCTCGAATTCGTGTACTCTCTCTCCCCTTCTCTCTCTATTTCGTTCTTGAATTCCGTGCCGCCACAACACCACACAGCGAAACCCCCAAACCTTTCTCCTTTGTCTTGATTTCGCCTGCCTGCACACTGGTCAGCCGCCACGTCACCACACAGTGAAACATCCAAACCTATCTCCTCTATCTTGATTCCTGAGCCTGCACATCGCAGTAGTCACGCCACGTCAGCACGTCACACAGTCCCGTCTCTCTCTCTTCCACCTTGGTTTACGATGACGTCACCGCCACACATGCCCACCTTCTCTGTCGTTTTCGAAACCGCAAGCCACAGAGCCACTCTCTCTTCTTTTTTTTTTCTGTGTGTCGTTCTGCTACTTCTCTTCGAATATTATTATTATTATTATTATTATTATTATTATTATTATAATATATATATATATATATATATATATATATATATATAGAGAGAGAGAGAGAGAGAGAGAGAGAGAGAGAGAGAGAGTTCAGCCGTCGCTCTCTCTCTTTGTTAAGCGTGTCCCTCTCCTCTACTTTTGTTGTTGTATTTATAGGGATCCGAACGTGGGTATTAGGGTTTATTTTTGCAGAAAACCCCACATCTTTATTTATTTCTTTCCTTATTTGATTTTCTCTTTATTTCTTGCTTCCTTTTCTTCTCTTTAGAATTTAAATAAAATTAAAATTAATTAGTTTAAATTAATTAAACTAACTAATAATCATATTAGCTCAATTAAACCCTTTTAAAAATGTTTATTTCATTTTCACCTCTTTGGCAATTTAAAATTTATATTTTGCTTTTCACATGGCCAAATTGTAAAATTTAAAATTCAACAAATCAATAAAAATTAATAAATCTTTCTGCTTGTTTTGTTTGTTGATTTTTACAAAAAAATATTCACCTTTTGCATCAAAAAATCTTATTCCTTCAAAAGTAATTAATTATTTGAAATCTATGTAAATAAGATAATTTATTAATAAGATAGACGAATACAAGCAATTTTTATCGGTAAATGAGTACAGATATTTATATAAAAATTAGACACATCAAGGATCCAAAAACGAGGAACAACATAAAGAGCATCTACTAAAATTCATAGAAATAGTGAAAAATGCAGGTATTATACTATCAAAAAAGAAAATGAAATTGTTCAAAACTGAGATAGAATTCTTAGGAACAAAATTATCACATGAAGGAATAGAGCTACAACCACATATAGCAGAAAAAATAAAGACGTTTCCTAATGTCCTAAAAGAAAAAAGAGAAGTACGATCTATAATCAGGTTACTAAATCAAACAAGATGTTACATACCAAATTTATCAGCAAAAATAAATTGGTTACAACAAAAACTAAAAAAGTTTAAGAAATGGGAATGGACCCCAGAGGATGAAAAAAAGCTTAAAATATTAAAACAACAGACTTCAGAATTAAATAAGCTAAGATTACTTGTTAAAGAATGTTCATGGCTAATAGAAATAGATGCATGTGAAAACAATTGGGAAGCAGTATTAAAATTCATTGAAATAGGAGAAGAAGAGTAAAGACTAGCTAGATATACTAGTGGATCTTTCACACAAACCCAACAAAATTACCACATAAACGAAAAAGAACTACTAGCAATCTTAAAAGATATAAAAAAAGTTTGAACTATTTGTAATACATACGAAATTCACAGTAAGGACAGACAATACTCAAGCAAAGAGTTGGATCAACCAAATAATAGATCCAACTATAGCAAACAAAAGATTGATAAGATGGCAAATGGAGTTAGCACATTACGATTTCTCAATAGAAAACATATAAGGAAAGGATAACATTTTAGCTGATTTTTTTAATCAAGAAATTGACTATTTCATTTGTTGCAGAATGGAAACTAGAATCCAGCAAATAGAACAGGATGTTATTTGCTTCAAGGAAACTATGGAACAAATAAAATGAGCATTTAATCAATTACAACTACAAATATGCAGACTCTAAAGTCTGTTCTGCCAGCATGTAAGTCTGCATGTAACCACAGAAAATGAGATTGACAATACTAGCAAGAAAATGAGTGAGATAGGCGAACCTACTCATTCCCCGAAGAAGATGCACTTACATCCTTAAATAAGACTACATACAAGGAGACACTTCTTACTGAGAAAGCTCCTATCAAAGCATCAAAGAAAATATTATTTTTACAATATATTCAAAAACTATGCCAAGTAATCGAGGTGAACCAGTTCATCAAAACCATATCAGAACAACATATGAACAAGGCCATCATCCTACCAGGAGCTAATCCAAGAACAACCAGGGCATTGTTCGAAAGAGGACTTATTCATTGCATCTATCCATCCAGAGAATGTGAGGAACTGATCCACTTACCAAGAGAAATTTACAAAGCAGCCAAGAGTTATTTTGGCCTCACAAAGGCCTCAAAAATATATGTCAGAATGTATTCAGTTAACCCTGAATATCTTGAAGACAATGAAGAACTTCCAACAGAACACGTTATAAAAATAGGGATGACCACCCAAGTGATCTATGGAGCATCAAATATTGTACCATATAAAGCTGAGGAAGTTGAGAAATTAATCCCATAAAGAAGGGCAATGGACTTCAGGAACATGTATTGTGAGTTAAAAGACATAAAACTAAGAGATGATAACATATGGATCTATGACAGCCCAGATCCAGAAAAAATAATAATGTATAGTATAGCAAAAATAAAACAGCCACAATATAAGTATAAGCTGTTTGACAGCTGGTACCAAATACTATCTACAGAAGCAATGACAATGACAGAAGAGACAGCTGGATACTACTGTAGCTTGATGAAGACAGAACATCGACACAAATGTGGAGTATGTGAAGATGTCGGCCAGGAGGAATCTCTTTTTCTAGAGTAGTCCATAAGGCAATTATTAAAGACTGATATAAGCAGCAATTATTTGACATATGATGTAAGCAATGACGTATGTAAACTTGTTGTATGTTGATCGCTTGGTCTATAAAAGGGTAGGCTGAGTAAGGTAGAGGGCAGAACATTTAGGAAGGAAGAAATTCCATATAAGTTTGTAACAAAAGTCTGTAAGGAGATTGAGTGGAATAAAAATTATCTTTCTATGAGTTCTGCTACAAGATCTTATACAAAATAAGGTATGGAAAACTATTTTTTCTTAACTAGGGAGAGTTGTGTAAGGCTCTGCCTGAAGGATCTTGCAAAAAGACCCATTTGTGACCTTCTATAGTTAGACTATACACCTAGTAGCAGGAGACGAGCTAGGTTGTGGTTGCTTGTATCAAAGTGCTACTAGTTGTTCCAGACGTATCTCTCGGATGAAGCTCTCTTAAGAGCATAGTAATCCTGAGATGGGAGGAACGTAAAAGGAGCACTGAAATCGGGGTGCATACCAGAGGTATTTTATCCACTGATAGTAACTGGTACAGAGCAGTTCGAAGAGGTTTAACTAGGTCGGAAGCATGATGGGCCGTTTTGTTTTGATTTTTAGGGTATCTTTAGAAATCTCTCCCTACTCTTGATTTTATAATTATTGTTGCTAAATAGAACTAATGGATAATAATAGTTTCAGTATGGCTTTAGGAATTTTTGAATAAATGATTAATTATCAAGAAAGTGATAGAATGCTACTTTTTTATGTTTATTATCCTCATAGAGTAACAAGCATGAATGATTATTATGAATTCAAATTATTCTTCTTTAGTGTACAACGGGTAATAATTATAACAATAAACCAAATAAATCATGGAGAGACTAGTAATATAAATGTCGAAATAATTGATGATCTAATTTTTTATGAAAGATCTTTATTTTATGAAAATGGTGTATTTAGCAGTTATATCTGGAGCCCTACAATAGCATATAGACAATTTCTAGAAGAAAATGAACATAATGAAGATGGAAATAGACTTACGGAAGAACTCGAAGAACCCCCATATGATAGCAATAGTGAAATATCTGAGACAGAATCAGAACCTATGGGAGATTTTGAAGACATGTTTGATTATTTTTTGAGATAGACAATATACATTATTTCGAAGAATAATATTTTACAGAAACTATAATCTTTGAAATTTTTTGATCCTTTAAAGTTTTTGATACTCTCTTTAATTGTATTTTTCAGGAGATTTCACGCTTCGCACCCTAGTTGGTATCAGAGCCTCGTTTTTAAGTAAGAAGCTCTTATATGGTTTTCCCAAAATTTTAGCAAAATATTTAGTACATTTTAAGTAGTTAAAAAATCAATTATATAAGAAAAATAGAAAATATTACAAAAACAAATTTTAAATTTGCAGAAAGATCAGACATCCTATAGAAAAACTTATAGAATAGTAAGCATAGAATATTAATTAAAAACTATCCCTTAGTTGTAAATATTTTGGTCATTGTTTTTTTTTTGCCAATATTTTCGAAATTAGTCCTAAAAAAACAATGAACTCTCTTTTTCGACCACCGAAATGGGCTCTAATTTAGTTATCTATTGGACCGCAATTGGGCCTGTAAAATGGCCCAACCTTCTAGTCTATTCTACGCATACATGTCCAAACTCCACGCACGTGCACAACACGTGTCTGCACTGCTTCTCAAAACTTTCCCATCCCGTCTTCTCTTCGTCCTCTCTCCGCCTCTCTTTGTCCGTTGCTTATTCCCGGAGAACGGCGGCCATGGCGACTGGTGGAAAGGTGTCCTTCAAAGTAATCCTAACATCGGATCCAAAGCTCCCCTTCAAAGTGTACGCACTCTACTCCTCCAATTGTAGGTTTTTTTTTTGCCCTAATTCTTGGAAATCTTGATGTTCCGTACAGCTTCAGCGTACCTGAGGCGGCGCCGTTCACGGCGGTGCTGAAGTTCGCGGCGGAGGAGTTCAAAGTCCCTCCTCAGACCAGCGCCATCATCACCAACGGTACTGCTCCTTTTCTTCTCTCTTCTTGATTTCCCTAATTTCAAGATTGCCTGTGCATGGCAAAACCCTAATATCGGATGTAAATGTGTAACTGAATTAAAGAAAGATACCGAAAAAATATTTCAATTGATAGAAGTATGATTACAGGAGATGACTTTTAAGGGACTAAAAATCTGATTTTAATCGTCGAGGAAGTGAGGAAACCGATTGAAGTATATCTATAACATGATATTCCTCATAATTGAAAGAGAGAACGGAATAAGTGGATGGCACAGTAGGTGAAACAAATGAAAGAAATGAAACTACACTAAAGCTGAAGCTGCCGTGTTTCATTCTTGTGTCCGGCATGAGTGTCCAAAAATGGCATGGCTACCAAATAGAAGTGTCTGAGCTTCTCTTGCATAAATGAAAGTAGGTGAAAGTGCTGCTGGCAGTGCTTAGTTTATATAGACCAAATCTAAAGTTGTTTTTGTCACCATTGGTACCAATTATATTTATACATGGGTGGAATATGTGACGAATGTCGTAGATATGAATACATCTGACTTGATTACATTTTGAGTTGAATCTCAGATTGGTGATGAATCGATTAGGACCCCGACTTGTACACAAACTCTTAACTGATGTTATTCATGGTGGAGCATGGAATGACAAAACAATCCTAGCATAATGCTAGTTGCGTATGATCCCAAAAGATTTTGGCTTAATGTTATCTGAGCTGAATCGCAACCTTTGAGAACCTTTAATGCAATCAACTAAGTCACCTACCCCTATCCTAAAACAAGCAAACCTTAAAACATAAACATAGGGAAAGGAGTTGATTATAATCATTATATACACCATAGGGTTGCATGTGTAAATCAATAATCAGTAGTACACCTAGGCCTACCCTATCATCTCTTCTTGAAATCTTCTAATTTGCTAACTGCTCATTTTTTTTAATTACTGAATAGAAAACAGTTTCATCCACGTATTTAAACGAACAAGTACATCTATGATATAGGTTTCTAAATCTTTGGAGTCGGTCGCCTGCATAGTTTTTCTCCATCTAGCTTTGTTAAGCGTCATCACCTTTGTTAAATTAACATCTACCATATTTTTCTTACCTCAATCCTTCAATCCTCTTTGCCCCATTACTACAATTTTATTGTCCTTCATAATTGGCACTGTTATAGATTAATGTTGTACATGCTCAATCAAATCTTATCCCGTGCTTACTCATTATAATTGGTTATAAGTTCTGATGGATTATGAAACTTGTATTGCTAATTTTGGTACTTTACCAGTGCACGTGAGATATTGAAAACTAACACTAGTGTATTGCGGCTTTGGGTTCTACTTTGCTGGAACTAGGTTCGTAGTTGTTTGATATAGAATCGTCGCTGATATGTGTTTCATTATGTGTGTGTGTGTGTGTGTTTTTTTTTTTTTATTTTTATTTTTAATAACGAAACTACCCCATGAAAAGGGATACAAACGAGTTAGATACAATCTCACAAGCTTGACCCCTCAAAAGGATGATAATAAATCTCCTTTCATCATATACAAATATTTCCACTCACAAAATGGCTCAACACGAGCTGACCAAGCTTGGCAAATACTTCACCATGATCTGTCAATTTGGTCCGACATAGTGCCATAGCCCTCCTTAGTTGAATTAATATCTATCTTTTTACCTCAAATTGGTGCCTAATCCCTTCTTGGCCTCACCAACATCAACCTATTTGACTTATCCCCTAGCGTCCTCAGAGACACCAACATCTACCGGACATGGTGTCCTAGCCCTCTTGCTTACACCAACGTCGTTCAAATAAGCCCGACTTAGTGCCTTAGCCATCATTGGTTGCACCAACATCGATCAGTTTGACCAAATATAGTTCCCTATCCCACTTGGCTGCCCCAACATCGACCAACTAACAATTAAGCCTGGTGAATGCCTGTTTCATCATGTGTTTTAATTTTCAACTCAAAGATATCTGTTGTTGTTTGACGTAGAACTGAGACTGCAATGTGTTTCATCTAGTGTATTAGTTTTAAGTTAATGGTATCCGCTTTTGTATATTTGTTATTTGTTCTTACCTGTTACTGTTTCACTGATTTGTAACTTTGTTTTGTTTTATAGATGGTGTCGGTATCAACCCTCAGCAAAGTGCAGGTATGCAATTTTCTTGAAAACGTCCTTTGCCAGTTACATTATAGTAGATTTGATTCGATTCGTTGGAAATTGAAATTTTTTCTCTTATGCTATTTGCTTGCTCTTTGCTTGATTTAGAATAATCTGTGGTGATATATTAGCAATTTGTTGTGTTCAACATTTGCCTTTCTGAACTAACACTATCTAACTTTTAGGCGTGCCCTTTCTACTAAGGCATGCAATTTTTAAAATATTACATATTTTTCAATATAAATTGCTGCCATACCTTACATGACTCATTAATGGGGTTGTTTGCATATTTCTCCTTATGTTGGTGAGAACTTTATTCTGATTTTCTTTTCTGAAGATATTAGAGAATGAATTCTTCTCACATACATACCTGTCAGAATATATGGATTATATGGAATCATGGATACTGAAGGTCAGTCTTATTAATAAGCTATCCTCCTTAGCTCCGCTACATCTTAAACCCTCTACGGTAAGTTGTGTTTCTCCTCTTCTTTCTGACACTGCTTCCCCCTTCCATCCCTTATCTCTCCTCCTCTATCTTCCCCAAGTCACTAACCTGTATTCCAAATGCCCTATTTCTTCTCTCTCAAATCTGAATTGGAGTTGTTTGTCTTGTGCTTGCCACTAGATCTGGATACCCTTCACTTTAAAGTGAGGAGATTATGGAGGAGAAATGATTAAATGTTGTATTGTTTCTTTGTCTATTAACTGAGCCAAGCTATGTGATTCTGGTTGAATGTGATTATCCCATAGAGTAAAATAATGTTCCTTTAGATAATCTGCAGTCTGACAGAACGAAACTCTGCAGATAAACCAAGAAGTATGTTCCAGTAAGGAAGGACACTAAGCAACTGAAATATTTTTTTTGCTAATACTGAAACATCTTATACTAAAATAAGATGCCAGAACCTACATGATAATATTGCATTTTTACATTACTTGGCAAGAATTATTTGGTGTCAGAATATACCATTTTGTAACTTGAATAAGTTGGATCCTCGTTGGAAATTTTGCATAATCTTGTAGAGACTTATAGAAACATATTTCATAAGAGTTTCACTACAAGTTCTCAGAGGTAGATTTAGCACTTATATAGTCATTGAATATACTTTTACCTGTAGCAAAATCTGTTAGAACTTTTTCATGGTCATTAAACACGCCAAAAGCAAAGTGTGCATGAATAGAAAAGTGCATGAAACGGTCAAGTGCTAACGCTATTGATAAAATAATCTATATAATTTCCATGAAAACTTTGGCCCAAATGTGTATAATATAATAATATAATATTTATGCCTAATTCATTTAATTGGTTTGTAAACTCCGGATCAGGTTTTTCCAAATACTGGGATTGGGTTCGGTAGTATCAGATCGGTGTATCAGATTTTTTGTTTTAGTATAAAATAATATTTAAATATTTTTTATTATTAAATAAAATATCTGAATTACTCTAATTATCTTTACAAAAAATAAATGATGTTAAGTATTTTTCTATCAATTTTAGTATGCAACTTGATTGATTTGTTCTACACATATATTGTCCTATTATTTTCTACGGAGATATCACTTAAGTTATATGGGGCCAAATTGAAGGGTTTAACTGAAAATTAGCCAACATAATCGTTAATGGGATTTACTGTAAAAAGAGAAAAACATAAGTTAAATGGGTTTAGTTTAAGGGTCGGGTTGCTTTCATTTCTACCCAATAAATGCTAGTTCATTTATGGTAGGCTAATAGGTAAATGGGTTGCAATACAACCCGACCCAGATCCACCCCTCATTAAATCAGTAGCTCAATGAAACCCTAGACCTAGGGCTCCCTAATAGAAGGTGGCGACTGATATTCTCCTCCCATGGAGAAGAAAAGTTTGAGGCGGCAACGGTGATGGCAATAGTGATGGAAAATGTAGTTAATCAAAGAACAAGGTTAGTCTCGCTTGTTTTCATTTATTATTTATCTCTATGAAGTTTACTTCCTTGGTATTCTGTTTTTTCCTTTTTTTTCTTTCATATCTTGCCGGAATCTGAGGCGGATCGGCCGAGTTTGGCCGGTATTCACCCCATATCTGCTGATTCCCGATCTATATGTTCCAGCTCGACCTCTGGCGGTATGGTTGGACGCAGTGGGTCGTCTTCTCGCCATCGACCTGCAAACCCTAGTTTGAGCTCAAGATGTGAGAAGGAAGAAAGAAGAAGAACAAAAGACAGTTTGTCTTAATTTCTATTCATATCCCCAAATGGGTTTACTGAGTTCTTTTTATACAAGACCAAAACACATGCATAGCACGGAAATGGACAACAAACTCCTAACAGATTTCTGTTAAGAGTGGGACCCATACTAACTTCCCACCAATCTCCTTACAGCTGCTCCTACGTGCGATACGCTCCATTATTTACAGGGATTCTTATGAAAGATACGTGACATAGTTACAAACTAACCCTCCAGAAACAAAATATTGCACTCGATCAGATACCATCTATGAAGCACCAATACGGGTACGGCGATATGCGTACGGAGATACGGGTACGGGGAATACGACAATTTTTAAAAAAGTAGGATACGGGATACGGCGGGGATACGGCTATATATATATAGGCAAAATTTAAAAAAACGTCACAATAGTTTGGCGCTGTTTAAAAAAACGTCACAAAACTTTTGTTTTTTAAAAAAACCGCACAAAGTTTAACTCTCAACTCACAGGGTTACCAACCGTTAACTGGGTTATACGTGCACTGCACGTACTCAAATTACGTGACAAAAATACCCCTGACCTCTTCCTTCTCCTTATCGTAAAAACACCCCCAAATTGATGAACCCTAACTCACCCCATAGATTCAATCAACAACGTGCTCCCAAATCGATGAACCCTGACTCTTCGATTCGGCAATAGCTCCCAAATCGAACAAGGTTGGTTGTGAAATTATTATATTTGTGAAATGTTAATAGATGTATAAAAATGTTTTAAAAAAATCACAGAACTATTGTTTTGTTTAAAAAAACAACACAGAACTATTGTTCTGTTTAAAAAACATCACAAAAGTAACAATCTGTTTTAAAAAAACATCACAAAACTATTAGTTTCGTTTACAAAACATCCCTAAACTATTGATAATGTACAGAATGTACACATGATCAGGTTTTCTTTTCAAAATTGTTAGTGTATATTTGACATGATTAGGTTTTCTTTCAACTTTGTGGGTATATTTCACACATTCACTTATACTGACAACACATTTACAACAAATTGACACATTGCACATTCGACAAAATTCCAACACCTCAATTCTAAGACATCTACAATTTGGAGCTTCCCCAAGAATGCAAATCAGACCAATCTCATTGAACACATTGCATTAAACACATTGCATTAAATCAGATCAATCCATAAAAATGAGACAAAGACAGTTGAGATGTTCAACATATTGCATTAAATTTCATAGTACATGTTCAATACAAACTAGTTGAGTAACCATGACAGTACAAAAATTCTTATATCCCTTAGGAATCAAAAAATGGGGTAACCCTGTACACAAAACCATTGAAACCCATTGACCCACTAATGTGTAATATGGTAATCCTGTACACAAACCCACTGATGCAAAATATGGTAATCCCTTAGGAATCAATTGATCTCTTACATTTCTTCTCCAAAACCCACTGATCCAAAATTACAAAAAAATACCCACAAACCCACTGATCCCTTACATTTCTGTACACAAAAAAGCTACATATCCACATTTCAAGCTTCATCTCCAAGCTTCATACCCTGTACAAAAAATGGTCTGACCTCTTATCCAAACATTCTCCTTCTTCTTCCCTGCATTTGAAACAAACATTTGAAGTAAGAATGGGTGAAATGTGATTTATGATCCCTGTGGCAAAAAGGCCTTCAAAAGCTTCACCGCGTCTCGAATAGCTTCACAACGTCTCCAATTTGGGGCTTTCAGTCAAGTATCTCAAAGACGCTTTCTTTTCCAGGGTTAGGGAAACAAATCGACAAGATTAGGCTCCAAAAATTAGGGTTCCTCTAATTTGGGTTTTTTTTACGCTTACTAATTCGGGAAGAAGAGGTAGGGAAACGATTCTAACCCTATTAAATATGGGGGTATTTTGGTCAATTTTTTTGAGTACGTGCAATGCACGTATAACCTAGTTAACGGTGGGTAACTCTGTGAGTTGAAAGTTAAACTTTGTGCGGTTTTTTAAAAAAAATCAAAGTTTTGTGACGTTTTTTTAAACAACGCCAAACTATTGTGACGTTTTTTTAAATTTTGCCATATATATATATATATATAATATATATATATATATATATATAATTACACATAACTAAATAATATCGCATGTTAATAAGGAAATGGTAAATATCTTTCATTAAACATAAATAAGATAATCCATAAATGCTACAATAATTGTTCGTAAGCATAAACAATAACATAAGTAAACAAAGCAAGTTCATAAGCAATATAACATAAGAAAACAAATCAAATAGTGAGACAAGTTTCAGCCGTATCAAATAGTTGGATAATAAAAAAATGCAGGATACGAGGATGTACAGGATACGGGGACACGAGTATCGGATACGTACAGGATACGGGGTACGGCACCCTACGTGAAGTATCCGTGCTTCAGAGGATACCATTGATACCACCAATCTGCAACTTCGATCTGAGCAAGATCCAAGCTCAGGCACTTGAATCATTCCTTCCCCCATCTAAAGGAGGTTCCAAGGAGCTCATAAAAGCGGGGAACCTCTAGTAAATATCCCAATAACTCTCCCATGTCGCCTCAGTTGCAAGGCCCCCTTTCCACTGCACAAGAAGCTCTGATATCGCAATTCCCCTTCTCTAAACCATCCTCCTATCCAACAATTTTATGGGTTTGGGAGCTGTGTCAACATAGTATGCAGGAATGGAAGTAGTGTGAGTGATTGAGTTACCAATCTCTTTAATTGAGAAACATGAAACACATCATGAATCTTAACCTCATCGGGTATCAATAGCTTATATGCAACTGTGCCTACTCTCTCCAACTCCTTGTAAGCCCCATAGTACAAGGATGAAAGCTTGTGTACCCTGTGACCCCCAACAGAAACCTGTCTGTAAGGCTGGAGCTTCAAAAATACCCAATCACCCACTGCATACTCCCTATCAGAACGATGGGCATGAGCCTTGGACTTCATCCTCCCCTGCGCTTTAAGCAAGTTATCCTTCAATAGCTGCAAAGCTACATCCCTATTGATAAGTGCTTCTTCAGCTGCTTGGACCTGCAGACTGATGTACACAAGACAATACTGTAGGAGAAGCTCTTCCATACAAGGCTTGATAAGGTCTGAGCTTAGTTGAGCTTTGAACATGGGTATAATGGGAGAATTCTGCCCATGGTAACCATCTCACCCATTCCCGAGGCTTGTAAGCAGCAAAGCATCGAAGATAAGTTTTTAAAACTTTGTTGAGTACCTCAGTTTGCCCATCAGATTGGGGGTGAAAAGCAGTGCTCAAACAGAGCTTTGTTCCTTGTTCATTCAAGAGTTCTCTATAGAAATTGCTAGTAAAAATAGTATATCTCTCACTTACAATGCTTTTTGGCAGACCATAGAGCTTGAAGACTTGTGCAAACATCACCTCGGCCACTGACTTTGCAGTATATGGGTGGCTTAAAGGCAAATGACCATATTTGCTCAATCTGTCAACCACAACCAAAATAGTGGTACAACCATTGCTTTTCGGCATTCGTTCAATAAAATCCATGCTAATGCTCTTCCCAAACATGATCAGGTATGGGCAAGGGTTGTAAAAAACCAGTTGGGCTTGTGCTTAAATACTTATCTCTTTGACATCACAAGATCTGATGTAATCCTTCATTTCCCTCTGCATTCCTTTCCAGTATACCACTTTTTTAAGTGAGGCCATAACTTTATCAATTCCAGCATGGCCACTTTGAGGGGTTGAATAGAAATCATGTAAAAACCATTGCCTTGGTGTGGAGTCTGAGCTGAGCAAAACTCTCCCCCTATAGAAGTACACACCATTCACCAACCCATATTCAGCATCACCAGCTGTCATTTTGAGTTATATATCTTAATAAAAAGGGTTAGAGATAACTTCCTGCTGCACTAGACTCAACCACTTTGGTTGGACAACTGTATAAGCAAACAGGGAACTCCCCAAATCCTCATATTGTCTTAAGAGCCCATCAGCAACCCAGTTGTCCCTTCCTTTTTTATACTCTACAACATATTGATAACCTTATCAGCCATTCATGTTGAGCTTCAGTATACAACCTCTGTTCAAGCAAGTGTTTGAGTGGTTTATGATTAGTTTTTATGATGAATTCCCTTCCCAATAGATATTGCCCCCACTTTTGGACTGCCAACAATATTGCCATCATTTTCTTTTCATAAGTAGACAAGAGCCTTTTTTTCTCCTTTAGCTTTTGACTTAGAAATGCAATGGGATGATCCTCTTGGATCAGAACAATCCCCAGACCTGTGCCACAAGCATCACACTCAAGGACAAAAGGCAGAGAAAAATTTGGCAACTGCAGCACTGGTGGCGAAATCAAAACTTCCTTTACTTTCTCAAATGCCTTTTGAGCTTCTCCTGTCCATTGAAAGGCTCCCTTCTTTGTGAGCTTAACCAAAGGCCATGTTAGAGAGCTGTAGTGAGCTATAAACTTTCTATAATGACCAGTCAACCCCAAAAATCCCTTCAAAGCCTTGAGGGTTTTAGGAATAGGCCAATCCTGGATGGCCGCAACCTTGCTTGGATCCACTGCCACACCTTTGGAGGAAACCACATACCCAAGATATTCTACTTGCTCAACCTCAAAGAAACATTTACTAGCTTTGGCAAATAACTGATTGTCTTGCAAAATCTTGAGTACACTTTTCAAATGCTGACAATGAGTGACCAAATCTGGGCTATAAACTAGAATATCATTAAAAAAAAACCAACACAAACTTCCTGAGAGATGGCCTAAAGAGATTATTCATCAATGTCTGGAAGGTGGCAGGGGCATTTGTCAAGCCAAAAGGCATAACCAAGAATTCATGGTGACCTTCATGGGTTCTAAATGCAGTTTTGTGCATGTCTTCTTTCCTCATCCTAATTTGATGATAACCACTCCTTAAATCTAGTTTACTAAATACTGCCGACCCTTGCAACTCATCCAAGAGTTCATGAGTGATAGGGATTGGTGTTTATCTTTCATAGTGATATCATTTAAACCCCTATAGTCGACACACATTCTCCAGCTTCCATCAGCTATTTTAACCATGACAACAAGTGAGGAATAGGAGCTGTGACTAGGCCTGATGATTCCACTACTTAACATTTCTTTCACAAGCCTCTCTATCTCATTCTTTTGGTGCCAAGGGTGTTTATATTGTCTTTGACTGATGGGTTTAGCTCCAGGAATGAGGGAAATACTGTGGTCACCAGATCTGGGAGGAGGAAGGCCAATATCATCTTTAAAAACCAGACAAAATTGTTGCAATACCTACTGAATCTCTGGTTGAGCTGCTAGTGAAGTAGGCCTAGACTTGGACAACTCAACAGCTAAAGCATCATGTGCAGTTCCTGACATATGAAGTAACCAACCTCCTTGCATACCACTGAGGCTGTTGTACATTGATTTAGTAGTGGTCACTTCCAATTCTTTCGGTACAATACCAGTCAATTCTCTTGGTTGCCCCTCCAATTGAAATTTCATTCTCTTCTCCTTCATGTTTCGCACCACATCTCCAAATGTTTCTATCCATTGAGCCCCCAAAACCAATTGACTCGCATCCATAGATAGGACATAGAAATCAACCACAGTAGGCACCCCTTGACACATGAATTTTACCCCCTCACACAATCTTGCTGTGCAATAATCTACCCCCAGCTACTGTGACTTCAAGCTGCATGTCAATGTTAATTGGGAGCTGAATTTTCCTAAACTACTTCTCCTCAATGAAATTATGCGTAGCTCCTGAGTCTATTAATGCACATATAAGAGTAGACTTGATAGTACCTTGCACCCTTAAAGTCCTTGGACCAGTACTTCCAACAAGAGTATTCAGAGATATGGAAACCACATCAAGTGTTGGGGATTTTACTTGGCAGTCTTCACTCATCAACTCCTTGTCCTGCTCTTCCTCTGTACTAATTCCATACTCTGGCAATTCATCATCAAAAGCTCCAAGAATTTGCATGAAACTTCCCTCATAGGCTCCTATCATATGCATAAAGGTCTTCTCCGCACACTTATGACCTCTCACAAATTTTTCATCACAATGGAAATAGAGACCTTTCTCCATCCCTTCCTTCATATATTGCAACACCTGAGAATCTTTAGCTCTCTCTGGGGCATTTGGAGAAGAAGCTACTGGCAATGTGGTTGGTATATTGGGTTTGTTCAGCAGGGTACTACTTGCAGCTACATTGGATCTGGAGAAGTTGGAGGGTACCACAGTACTAGAGGAGCCTTTAGTGAAACCAGGAAATTTCCAAGCTTTCTTATGGTCCTCAAGGATTGACTCCCTTGCTATTGCCTCTCTATAAACCTTTAAGACATTTTGTGCGTCCTTCAACTTAACCTCTTTCCTCGTTCAGCCTTGAGCCCTGATATGTAACAACTCAACAATGAAGACATTACTATATTCTTCACTAAATGATTGTATTTTAGAAATTCTCTACGATATTCCAATACAGTGCCATTTTGCTACAATTTATATAGTGGCCTCTGGATCATCAAGCTTAGAAGGTCCAAACTGCAACAACAACTCTTTCTTCACCATTTCCCAGTCAATCACCCCATCTTTCTGTTGTTCATACCATATCCCCCACAATAATGCTTCTCCTTTCAAATAGTACACACTGAAGGGTAATTTCTCATAATAGCTCACCCCTTGAGTGTGGAAATGGTGTTCCATATGATACACCCAATTCGTGACATCTCCTGATCAATCAAAGCTTGGTAAATCTATCTTCGGGTGTTTAGGAAAAAAAGTATTGGCCATACCTTGGTGTTGCCGATGATTCTTTGGTTCCTGCCTCCCTCTGGAACCTCCTCGATGCTCTAGGTAATGTTCTTGAACCCTTTCCCCCTTATGTCGATCAAGGTTCCGATCTCGAACACCTGGTGATCTTCAAAAACTTCCACTCACCTCGGAATCATTCCCACTACCTTCTAAATACCACTCAGACTACGATCGACGAGAGTTGTGTTGTCGCCTAGAATCCTCAAGCAATCTCTCAATCGCCTTCTCAATTTGATCGATCCTCGCTTCGCAGCTGGATTGCTTGTGAGCAGCATCGCTGTCACTGGTAGCCACCGCGCAATCTGATCCCCATCTTCAGAACCAGATCGAGGTCCAGTTCCAAATTCTATAGGATTCCCAGCTTCTTGGATTTGTTCTAGATCCAATTCCTAATCGATTGCAGTTTCCAGATCGTGATCTTGCTCTGATACCATTGTTCCAGCTCGACCTCCGGCGGCGTGGTTGGACGCAGCGGGTCGTCTTCTCGCCATCGACTTGCAAACCCTAGTTTGAGCTCAAGATGTGAGAAGGAAGAAAAGAAGATGAACAGAAGACAATTTGTCTTAATTTCTATTCATATCTCCAAATGGGTTTACCGAGTTCTTTTCATACAACACCAAAACACGTGCATAGCACGGAAATGGACAACAAACTCCTAACAGATTTCGGTTAAGTGGGATCCATACTAACTTCCCACCAATCTCCTTGTTACAGCTGCACCTACGTGCGATATGCACCATTATTTACAGGGATTCTTATGAAAGATACACGACATATTTACAAACTAACCCTCCAGAAACGGAATATTGCACTTGATCAGATACCACTGATACCACCAATCTGCAACTTCTATCTGAGCAAGATCCAAGCTCAGGCACTTGGATCACTATATCGCCGAGCGCCCGAATTTTGAAGGGCATATCGGATTGGCCAGTGAAATTTCGATCCGATCCAGATCGGTATCAGCTGATATTTAAAATTATGGTTTGAATTATTTAAATTAATGCTAATTTACAGTATACAATGTTAGTGCATTAGCACAGTTGTTTCCACCAATTATTTGGTAAGCACAATACAAACCCCAAAAAAGTTTGATCCTTGTAATATACATACATGAAATCAATTTATTGGCTGTTAGCTGTAAGATATGTTTGCCTTTCTTCAGCAAACAGACTTATGCTTAGTGGGCTTGGGCTTCATCATGGGTTCACATGGTTGTCGTTACCTTGGCCTCATAGGCATCAACTCACCACCCTGGTCTGTACGTCAATGCACTGCCTCAATTCTACTAGTGTGTACACACTACTAGGCCCTACCTTTAGGGCGAAAGTCAGATCTGATACCCTTTGTAACACATCAAAACCACTATACTACATGAGGATGCGTATCTGTAATCCATATGTTTTCGTAGTTGCGATCTGGCTCTCCATGACCCTGCCAGAGAGCTAAAAATCTCACGTAATAACTAGTATCGAAGGCAACTTGAGATCATTTGACCTTATTGTATATACACCACTTATCTTCTCTAATCCGATGTGGTACTTGAGCATGGGTTTAACCATGCGTATAATTAGGGGTGACAACGGGTAGGGTAAGAGGAGGATACGGGGTTTACCCTTACCCCTACCCTAAAGTTCAAATACCTTACCCTTACCTTTACCGTAACTGGTAATTAGAAAATTACCGTACCTTACCCTGATGGGCAAATGGATGAAAGTATTAATTTTTTTTTATAAATATCAAAATTATGAAAATAAAATTTGAAAAATAAAATTATCATTGCCTTTTTGTATCAAATTTTTGCTTAATGATTTGGAGTCGTATAATATTAGTTTATACCCATTTTCACATGTCGACAATTTAGTTAACTACTACGTGGATAATTTATGGTAAACCTACAACATATATTTAAACGGGTAAAGGGTACATGCGGAGGTATATTTTTATACTTTTATCATTGCCCTACCATAATTTTTAAAAAGTTGAAAAGAATTCTATTCTTACCCAACCCGCGGGGTAAGAAAGTCCTACTCATGCCCTTATCCTTAGGGTAATTGGGTAAGAGTAAACGGGTGTACCCTTACCCATTGCCACCCCTATGTATAATACTATATATGGCTAGTGTCGAGTTTGTGCGGCTCAAGTAAAGCTCTAATGCTAAGTGTATTATTTATATATTATTGTAAATATTCTTTTTTATTATATTTTAGCGATGTATGAGGATGCAAGCCTATGGAATCTTACTCTTGATTAGTTCGAGGGCTGTAGGATATTATTAGTATAGTTTTCATATTGAATAATAGTTTTCGATATTTTGTAGCACCCACCAATTAAATACTGTAATAAAAACCTTCACCCCACTTGAATTGTTATGAGGAAGATGTCATGGGCTTTTATTCCTATACATAAGTGAGATATAATATAAATTACTATATATAACAATATATAAACAACTAAATATACCATGTGGACCTTCCCTTGAGCCGCACGAACTCAACAAATTAATAGGTTATTAACCGTATATTCCTATATAAATATATATACTCAATAGAATTTTCGAAACACACAAGATTATTACATAAATTAGTTGTTTTGCTATAATATATAAGTGAATGCGCTAATCTATATAATAAATTACAAAGAAAGCTATCAAGCGGCTCTCATTCAGTCTTCCTTAAAACCAATGGCCTAGATTGATTCTCACAAAACATATTTTCCCGCCCAAAATTTCAAACCCCAAAATTAAAAATTTCCTAAAAAACTCATTACTTATTACTCTCTCTCTTCTCTCTTCACTTTTTCATATTTCTCTCTCTCTCTCCCTCTCTCTCTCCCATTCTTTCTTTATTACTTAGAAATTTAGATTTTAAATTTTCAGATTTGTAAAATTTTCAGAATTTTTATGTTTTTTTTATTGCACATGTTATATTGAAAATAACAAATATCTCTTTAACAGTTAAATTTCATCATTCTCCATACTTAAAGTTCTAAGAAGTTGGATTTTACACCCTCATTTATAATTATTTTTCAACATATACTAATAGAAACATGGACTTTTATTTACAACTAATTATTATCTTACTATTCAAACTTGTACTACATAATTGTTGTTTTACTGTTTACAGGGTTTTCATGTGTTATATCGTTCCGAAGACGTGCCGTAGGCACGTGCCCACGGGAAAATCTAGTATACCATACAAATTGTCAACCAGATTTGACGTATGAGTGACTTCAAATCTTTGTTGGCTGCAAGATCCCTGATGATTTTTGACTTCAAGGATCAAGGGGTGGAAGGCATTATCTTGTGGTATAGTCCACAGTTTTCGGCCGTTTTCGTGAAATTTCATATTTCACTTTTTGGCTATATTTTGTGGGATATAGTCCACAGTTTTAGGCCATTTTCGGAAAATTCTATTTTTCACTGTTTTGATAATATTTTGTGGGCATATAGTCCACATATTCTGTTGTTACCACGAAATTTTGTATTTCATTATTTTGGCCACATTTTCTGGGATATATAGTCCACGGTTTCCAGTTATTTTTGGGAAATTTTATATTTCACTATTTTTGCAACATTTTGTGGATTATATAGTCCACAGTTTTCGGTCATGCCGGCGAAGTTTTGTATTTCACTGTTTTGACCACATTTTGTGAGATATAATCCACAACTTCAGGCCATTTTTGAGAAATTTATATTTCACTGTTTTGATTTTTGGACACATTATGTGGGATATAATTCATAGTTTTGCCAATTTTGTGAATTTGTATATTTTACTGTTTTGTCAATATTTTGTGGGCTGTACAGTTTTCGGCCGTTTTAGCAATCCCGAATTCAGTGTTTTGGCCAAATTTTTTGGGCTATAATACATTGTTTTTGGCATATTTTGCGAAATTTTGTATTTCACAGTTTTGGCCACATTTGTTGGCTATAGTCCATAAATTTTGCCAATTTTCAAGAAATTGTATAGTTTACTGCTTTAGCCACGTTTTGTGGGCTAGGCAACAATTTTCGGTCAATTTAGAAAAATTATACATTTCACTGTTTTGGCCATATTGTGTGCTATAGGCCGTGAATTTGGTTGATTTTGTAAAATTCTGTATTTCACTATTTTAGTCACATTTTGTGGGGGCTATAGACAGTTTTCGACCATTTCTGACAAGTTAGATATTTCATTATTTTGGCCACATTTTCTGGGCTAGTCAACAGTTTGCGGCCATTTTCGAGAAATTCTATATTTCGTTGTTTAGCCATATTTTTAGGATATAGTCCAGAATTCGGTTGGTTTTGCAAAATTGTGTAATTTACATTTTTAGTCACATTTTGTGGGACATAGTCCACAGTTTTGGCCATTTTCGAAAAGTTCGATACTTCATTGTTTTGGCCACATTTTGTGGATTATAGTCCATAATTTTCGGTTGTTTTCGTGAAATTTTGTATTTCACTATTTTAGCCACATTTAGTGGGCAATAGTCTATAGTTTCCGGTCCATTTTCACGAAATTGTATATTTCACTATTTTAGCCACATTTTTTGGGCTTGTAATTCGCAATTTTCACCAATTTTGGATTTCACAGTTTTGCCACATTTTGTGGGCGATAGCCCACATTTTTCAAGCGTTTTAAAAAAAAATTGTATTTCAATATTTTGGCCCCATTTTGTGGGTTATATGGTCCATAGTTTTTCGTCGATTTCGCGAAATTTCGTATTTTACTGTTTTTGCCATATTTTGTAGGCTAATTTTGCTAATTTTGCAAAATTCCTTGATTCGAATTTTTTACCACATTTTGTATGCTAGTTTTCTGTCATTTTCGAGAATTTTTATATTTCATTTGGTGGGCTATAAATATAATCAACTATTTTCTGCCAATTTCATAAAATTTCATATTTCACTATTTTTGCCACATTTTGTAGTCGATAGTGTTTGGCGGCTTTGGCCATTTTCGCAAAATTCTGAATTCACTATTTTGGCCAAATTTTATGGTCCACTATATTTCTACCACTTTCTTGAAACTATAGTGCACAGTTTTGGCTAATTTCGCAAAATTTTGTATATTATTGTTTTGATAATATTTTATGTAGTCCACAGTTTTTGACATAATTTACGAATTTCGCATTTCATTGTTTCGACTACATTTTGTGGGCTATAGTTGACCTGGCAATGTGTACGGGTCGGGTACTCACGAGCACAAGTCAAACGGGCTGGGTCAAAAAGTACCCACTTTTAACGGGTCATAATTTCATGGGTGCATAATTGTACCCACAGATCACGGATACACCTGCGGGTTCCGCCATTTTTTTTTTTTTGAAAATTAACCAGCAGAAAAAGAAATAAATCTGAAGCAAAATATAAACAATTTAGAACCCCAACAGTAAAATCTAAAAGAAAAAAAATCTGATGGAAAATGTAGAACCAATAATAAAATAATATGGAGGGATTAGAAATGAAGTGAAAATGAACTATTTTAATATTTTGGTGGTTTTTGTTTCATTCACCTGAACAATTTATGGGTGACACTATGGTGACAATATGGAGGAGGTAGCACTGTTTTAAATATCCTCCGATACGGCCGAAATTCCGTTTCGACTAGCTTGCCGATACGAAATCACATATTTTATACTCTATATCGTTTTGGACCGAAATGTGTAGATTTCAGCTGAAATTGCCGAAATATTGACCGAAATATTGCCGAAATTGGCGAAATATCAGCCGAAATAGACAAATGTTATTGTGAATATATATAAAAAATTTGTTTTACTTTTTGCACATGTCTTTCAATATAGGACCTTAGACTAAGATAATGTGACAAATTTCGTCTCGCTATTGTTTTTATTTATGCAAAGTCAAGTAAGTTTATTAACTAATGTATATTTTCTAATTAATGCAAATTCAATTTAGTTATATACTTATATTACATTCTCTTCTATATTATTATTAAATTCTGTGAATATTTACCATAATTGATCCATGTCATTACTTATATTATACAGTATTTTATATGATAAATGACACGTAGAACATATAATATTTTATTTAATAACCAAAAAATATATTTATTGAGTATAGGAAATGAACATCCGATATGATCATTCTCCGAGATCTTCTCCGATATCTCCGATCCGAGACGAAACACCCCTTGCCGAGATGAGTCTGAAATTCGAGATTTAAAACCATGGGAGGTAGCGGCACGGTGGAGGAGTAGCGGCGACGGTCTATAAGAGGCAGAGGGAAAAGAAGAATTGCATCTTAGTTTCATTGTTTAGGATTTTAGAAATTTTACGTTGACTAAATTGGGTATGGGTTACAGTTTTGGGTATTTTGGTTTTGGGTTTGGATGTATATACTATTATATTGTACATACTACATATAAATATATAATATAACTTAATAAATACAGTTTTCTGCCATTCCATATTCTGTTGGAATCCACAGTTTTTGGCCAATTTCACGAAATTTTGTATTTTACAGGTTTGGCCATTTTTGGTGGCCTATAGTCTATATCTTATGGCCAATTTTGCGAAATTTGTATTTCATTTGTTTATCCACATTTTGTGAGCTACATAGTCCACAGTTTTCGAACATTTTCGAGAAATTCAATGTTTTATTGTTTTGGCACATTTTGTGGCGATAATTTAAAGTTTTCGGTCAATTTTGTGAAATTACGTATTTCACGGTTTTGACAACATTTTTTGAAATATAGTCCACAATTTTCGGCGGATTTTGCAAAATTTTGAAATCGCCATTTTGGTAAAATTTTGTGTGCTATAGGCCACAATTTTTGACATATTTCACGAAATTCTGTATTTAACTATTTTGCCACATTTGGGGGACATTTTCGAGAAATTCTATTTTTAATTGTTTTGGCCTTATTTTTGGGGATATAGTCCACAATTCGGTAATTTTCGCGAAAATATGTATTCCATTGTTTTGGCCACAATTTGTGGTTACAGTTTTCGGACATTTTCGAGAAATTCTATATTTCATTGTTTTGGTGATATTTTGTGAGTTAAAAAGTCCATAGTTTTGAGTCGTTTTTGCGAAATTCCGTACTTCACTATTTTGGCCACATTTTGTGTGGTACAAGTCCACAGTTTTCGGCTATTTTCGGAAATTCTATTTTTCACTGTTTTCGCCACATTTTGTGAGATTATATTAATCCATCAACCAATTTTGTGAAAATCCGTATATCACTATTTTGGCCACATTTTGTGGACTATATAGTTCACAATTTTCTTGCATTTTCGCGAAATTCCGTATTTTAATAGTTTGACCATATTTTGTGGGTTGTAGTCCACAATTTACGGGTGATTTTGAAAATTCCTTATCTTACTTTTTTTCACATTTTGTGGGCTATATAGTCCACAGTTTTCGGCCAATTTTGCGATATTTTGTATTTTACTGTTTTCGCAATATTTTGTTGGCTATAGTTTACAAATTCGGATGTTTTCGCAAAATTATGTATTCACTGTTGTGGCCATATTTTGATGTGGCCATATTTTGATGTCACGCGATATGTTACGAGTCTATAGTTTACGCTGTTTTTGTGAAATTTTGTATTATGTTAACCACATTTTATGAGCTATATAGTACATAGTTTGACATTTTCATGAAATTTTATTTTTCACTGTTTAAGCCAAATTTTATGGGCTATTGTCGACAGTGTTCGACCAATTCTGCAAAATTTTGTATTTCACTGTTTTGGTCACAATTTGTGGGCACAACTTTTGGCAAATTTTACGAAATTTTGTATTTCACTGTTTTGACTACATTTTATGCCAATAGTCCATAGATTTAGGTTAATTTTCACGAAATTCTGTATATTACTGTATTCACCATACTTTTTTTGTATTAGTCCACAGTTTTTGGCCAATTTTGCCAAATTCTATGTTTCACTGTTTTGACCTCATTTTGATGGTTAGTCCACAAATTTTGGCAATTTTCGTGGAATTTTGTTTTTAACTGTTTTAGCAACATTTTGTGAGCCCAGTTTTTGGCCATTTTCCAGAATTTCTATATTTCATTCTTTTGGCCATAGTTTATGGGCTATATGGTCCCACAAATTCCTCTATTCGCGAAATTTTGTATTTCATTGTTTTGACCATTTTGTGGTAGTTCACAGCTTTCAGCTATTTTGGAAAGAAAAAAAATTTGTTCACTGTTTTATTACATTTTGTGATATATTATATAGTCAACATTTTGGCCATTTTCGCAAAATTCTGAATTCATTGTATTGGCCAAATTTTGTGGGCTATGTAGTTCACAAATTTTAGCAAATTTCGCAAAATTTCGTATGTCACAGTTTCGTCCATAGTTTCAGTCGTATTCGTGGAAATTGTATTTCATTGTTTTGGCCACATTTTGTTGGCTATAATCCACGATTTTCGGCCATTTTCGAGAAATTCTATATTACACTATTTTGGCTACCTTTTGTTGTCTATAAACCAATGCCGTGAAATTTTTGTATTTCACTCATTTGACCATGTTTTGTGAGCTAGTCCAAAGCATTTGACGGATTTCATGAATTTACGTTTTTCACTATTTTTGCAACATTTTGTGGGCTACACCACAGTTTTCGTCCAATTTCGTGAAATTTATTATTTTATGCCACATTTTGTGGGCTAGTTCATATTTTTGGGCAAATTTTGTGAAATTTCGTCTTTCATTTATTTTGTCATCATTTGTGCGCAATTGTCCTCAGTTTTCGGCCGTATATGCAAAGTGCTATATTTCATGATATTGGCCACATTTTGTTAGCTATAGTTCGCATTTTCAGTCAATTTCGCGAAATTGCGTAACTCATTGTTTTAGGAACATTTTGTGGCTTGCAGTCCAATTTTTTTTGGCATTTCGCAAAATTCCGAATTCGCTCTTTTGACCAAGTTTTATGGGCTATTGTCTACAATTTCCGACATATTTTTTACTGTATAGTTCACAATTTTTTGCCATTTTCTTGAAATTCTGTATTTTATTGTTGAGAACATTTTTTGACTGTATAGTTCCACAGTTTTCGGCCGATTTTGTGAAATTCAGTTCTTACTGATTTCGCCATATTTTGTAATTCTACAGTTTTCAGTCCGTTTCTTGAACTGTTGTATTTAAATTTTTTTGGCCACATTTTGGTTGCTCCACAATTGTTTAGGTTGTATATGCGGAATTCTGTATTTCACTATTTTTACCACATTTGCAGCCCACAGTTTTCGGCCAATGTCGCGAAATTCTATATTTAAATGTTTTGGCTATATTTTGTGCGTTATAGTTTATAGTTTTTGGTTAATTTCGTACAATTCCGCATTTTAGTGTTTTGACCACATTTTGGGAGTTATAGTTAGACCTAGTAATGGTTATGATTCGTCACTGGCATGGATCAAGCCGGTCGGGTTAGAAAGGTACCTTTTTTTTACACGGGTCATAATTTTATGGACCCGTACCCGTACATAGATCACGGGTATACCCCCAATACTTGCCATTGTTTTTTTCTTTATTCTCTTGTGCAGAAATTTTTGAGAAAAAAAAAGTCAAGGAAAATGTATAACCATCAATAAAATAATCTAGAAGTATTGGAAATGAACTATTTTAATATTTTTGTGGTTTTTGTTTGATTCACCTAAACAATTTATAGGTGACACTATGGTGATGGAAATGGACAGGATGGTGAGAAGGTGTGATGGTGGAGGAGGCACGATGAAGGAGGCGGCGGCTTGGTGAAAGGAGATGGAGGTGGCGATAGCTTATAAGAGGCGGAGAGGGAAAAGAAGAAAACCTAGATCTACCTTTTAGTTCTATTGTTTAGGATGTTAAGAATTTTTAGGTTTAGTAAATTGGTTACGGGTTACAGGTACGGGTAATTTGGGTTTGGATGTATATACTATTATGTGGTACTTGCTACATATAAATATAAAATATAACTTAATAAATACGGGTACATGTGGGTACCCGCGAACATACCCGACCCGACCCGAGATCTACGGGCCGGGACAGGTTCTGGTCGACCTTGAAATTGTTCCAAAATAGGGACCAAACACGGCCCATTCGGGTGCTACCCGTGGGTATCAACTGATACCCAACCCGTTTCCCACCTCTAGTGATCGTCCATAGTTTTCGATGCAATTTCGTAGTTCATAGTTTTCGACAATCTTCGAGAAACTCTGTTTCACTATTTTGGCTGTATATTGTGTGGGCTATAATTCACAGTTTTCGACCAATTTGGGGAAATTCAATATTTCCTGACCATATTTTCTTGGCTATATAGTCCACAGTTTTGGTCAATGTTAAGAAATTCCGTATTCACTATTTTTTTCATATTTAGTGGGCTATACTTCACTGTTTTCTATAAATTTTTGCGAAATTCTGTATTTCATTGTTTGCCTACATTTTGTGAGCTATATAGTCCACAGTTTTCTGACAGTTTCGCAAAATTTCGTATTTCATTTGTTTGTACGTTTGTAGTCCACAGTTTCGGTTGTATCTGCGAAATTCCAAATTTTATTATTTTGTCTACATTTTGTGGGCTAGTCCACAATTTTCGGGTCAGTATTGTGAAATTCTGTATTTCACTGTTATGACAACTTTTTGTGGGCTATATGGTCAATAGTTGTCTGGTATTTTTGCAAAATTTTGAGTTCACTGCCTTAACCAAATTTTTGTAGCCTGGTCGACAATTTTTAACACATTTTGCAAAAATTTTGTATTTCACTTTTTTGTCCACATTTTGTGGACTATAGTCCACACTTTTCGGCCATTTTTTAGAAATTTTATTTTTCACTATATTGGCCATATTTTGTGAGCTATAGTTCACAATTCGACTATTTTTATGAAATTCCGTAATTCAGTGTTGGACACATTCTGTCAGTTATAGTCCACAATTTTGTCGTTTTCATGAAATTCTGTGTTTCATTATTTTGGCCACATTTTGTGGGCAGTCCACATTTTCTGGTCATTTTCAGGAGATCCTATATTTCACTGTTTTCGCTACATTTTGTGGACTGAAGTCAACAGTTTTCGATCAATTTCGTGAAAATTCTATTTCACTGTTTTAACCATATTTGAGGGCTGTATAATCCACAGTTTACGTGCGTTTTCTCGAAATTTTGTATTTCAATGTTAGGCATATTTGTCGGTTATAGTCCAAATTTGACAAAATTCTGTATTTTACTATTTTAGCCATGTTTCTTTAGCTACATTCAATAGGTTATGGCCAATTTTGCAGAATCCCGTATTTCATTATTTTGACCACATTTTGTTGGTTAGTTCACAGTCTTCGGCCGTATTCTTGAAATTCCGTATTTCACTGTTTTTGCCACATTTTGTTGGCTATAGTCCACAGTTTTCGGCTGTTATCGCAAAATTCTAAATTTACCGTATTAGTCAAATTTTGTGGGATATATTCCACTGTTTTTGGCCAATTTCGTGAAATTCTGTATTTCACTAGTATGGGCACGTTTCTGAGGTAGGAGATAATGGTTGTTAGTACCGAATATGAAAGCTCCAGGAGATTTAAGTTTAGCATGTAGGGACTATTCATCAGATAGTAGGCTTGCTCACGAAGCTACTTGGGGTCAACTTCTTTCTGACAAGCTGGGCATGTATGATGTGCATACTCCAGCTTGAAGGGAGAGTATCAGAATCTTAGGCCTTGCTGTTTCGTACAATGAATTTTAAATCTAGAATAAAGGATTCTTAACCCTAACTTTTGAGAATAAGCTAATTTAGCTGATAGGCATCTTTAGTGTTGTGTTTAAACCATCTAATATTATATTTCTCCTCATATAATATGATGTACCTTGAGATATTTAGCTAGCGACACCTTCAATAATTTTTTTGTATGGACCATAGTAAAACAACTTGCTATTCCTGTTCTTATTTAGCTAGATAGATAACTTGCTGTAATTGAAAATTCACAATCCCACACAAAGGATATTGTTTGGCGGTACGTAAGAAAAAGAAATACTACATATTATAGAAATATGCCAAAACTTTTGCTTGTTTGCAAAGAGAATAGTGATGAACTTGTTTTAATATGCCATACTACCAAGAACTGTTCTATTTTGAAGTATGTGCCACACAACATTAACGGTTTATGTGAAATGCTCTCTTTACCCGTTTATTTATATTCCTTAAGCCGGAAGTTGCGTTTGTTTGATATAAATCAAGGGTATGTTTGTCCCAAAAAAATATTCAAGCATGTGATTTCTTGTTAGACAACTCGACATCATAAAACATAGTTCTATGAGAGCCGGATAAAGGTTTAGTAGGGTTGCTCATAATAAAACAGGTTGCTCATAATAAAACAGGTTCACGATAGTTTTTTCGATGGTGGTTTTCTATTTAGCCAAAAATGGAGAAGTAAACAACATACTATTCTTTCTCTACTAGAACTGTCAATAGTTGAATGCAATGTATTGTTTGCAGGTAATGTTTTTCTTAAACATGGTTCCGAGTTGCGTCTGATACCTCGGGACAGAGTTGGAGCTTGAGATGTATTGTTCTGGGTTCTTCAGTGCCAGCCTGACAGCAAGCTGCTAAACTTGGCATGTAGCAGAAATATCCAATTTATCTAGTTGTTCTATCATACTTGAATTGCTGGGTAACCGTAATTTTATCTCAAGTATTAGTTCTCGCTTTCAATACATGTATTAAGCAGCTTTACTGTGACGAAGCAAAAAATGTTCCAAAATACAATGACTACTATAGGTCAACATTTATTCTTCTTCTTGAAGTGTTAATTGTATGTGGCGTAGGAACTTGATAACCTCCCTTTATTGACTTGTATGCATGATGCTGTCTTTTTTGCAACTCAAGTATTTGATGCATTTGCACTGCATTTAATTTTCTCAGTAAATTCTTGCCAACCCCATTCATCACGCGCAGGAGATATTATCATGCAATTTAGAGGTGAAAGATATCTTCTTTGTGTGGCACTGCCGATAATGAGGGTTTAATGAATCTTCTTTGTGTGGCACTACTGATAATGAGGGTTTAATGAATGGCTAGGGGTATTCGTGAAGGTCGAAGTTGCCACATTGTGAACAACAGTAGAGCTATAGATTTTCGATTAACATTGAAGTGCATTTTTCGAATGGTGGTATCTTCTTGGTTGTCATGTGTTTCAAATTAGTCTATGGAAAACTCCTAATGGTCATACACCTCTGGCATTTCTCATTGTCATATGTGAAATTTAAGTCTGTATCTGCTTGTACATTGTGTACCAATAGTAATATAAACAGTAAGAAATCCACACCAAAAATGTGCAGGATCCTGCTCTCTGTCTCAGTTGTTACATTACACCATTTGCTTTTTGACTTTCAAAATGAGCTAGTCATCATTTTGAGGTTCTTAAAACTACTGTACTTGCAGACTTTTCATTCCTTGTCCGAAACAAGGTCTTTAGAAATGGACTTGTGCAGTAGTTGTGTACTTGTGATACAGCCTATTGGTTGATCTGCAAGTTCCTTGTATGGGCTTATCTTTAACTATGGTTTCTTCTTAATTGCATCTCATTCTTTGTTGTTGGTGTTGTGGTGGTGCATCACACTACTGTTGTTATTATTTTCGATATTTAAGCATGTTCACTGTGACCGCCCCTTCCTAATTCTTGCAATTTATCTATCTATGCATTTGGTGGTGAATATTAATGTGCTTTATGTCCATATGCTACGACATTAACGATGTAGGGACACCCACATGTTCTTTTTAGTTTTGAAGATTGACGACACATAATGAATAGTTTGGGTGTATATGTGTATATGAATAGTTGGGGTATATATGTGTACATGTTGATAGTGGATTGGATTTTTCTTTTTTTGAAGGAACAATGGATTGGATTGTTGATGATTGTCTTACTGTTTGTAATGTGTTCCAAAATCTGCCTATATGATATTTGACATTGTCATCTAGCTGTTGAATTTCTCATTGTCATGCGGTTTTCATAAGCTCTTCTTTAGTCTGTGCCACGGGTAATAACTTAAATTTTTTTGCTACATTGTTGTACTGTTTCTGTTCAAATTTTCATAATGCTATCTACCATTCAAGGTTTTCAAACTGCGCTTGCAGATTTTGACTCCCTATTCAACATATGTTTTGCTTGTACTGTAGCTTGTGCACATGTAAATTTTAATGCAGAGTATTGGTACTTCTACAGTAACCTTGTTACAATATTTGTTAATTTCATATTGCGGTAAGTAAAATTGGTATCTGTGAAAAGAGCAATAATGCCGATGTGCATACGGTAGAGCGTGCCTTTTCCTGCTAAGGTTTAAATCGAGGAGATCATGTAGTAGGGGGGATGGCACGAATCTGGTTTTCATGATACCATATACCTTGTGAATTCCTTTAACTTTGGTTCGGTTTGAGATCACTTTGTATTGATTGCCATAACCAAATCAACATTGTTCTGATTTGCTCAATCTCACTAAATTTTACATCACCGAGGGGTGAGGGGCGATTAACAAATGAAGTTATATAGCTAGCTATAGTAACTTTGATGCTTCCTTTATGTCTTCTTTATTATCAGTTTCTTATGTGTTATTTGTCAGATTTATCCTGTATCAATCTTGTAATACATCTGTGCTTGCTGACTTCTTCCTTTATTAACATTTTTTAACACTATTCTATGTTGAATTATCTAATTTACTAAGATCCACAACCACAGTTCACTCTCAGGATCCCATCACATGTCACTCTTTCTGTTTGTTTATTATCCTCAACCAATCCATTCTATATTCATTCAAATTACCAACCTGGGGCTTCTCCGATGCTTCCTCCAGTGAATCTGCATCCAAAAATATAAATCTAGATATTTTTTTTCCACATGACTCACAAACAAATGACTAATTTTATTTTCCTACCTTGACGGGGATTTGAAAGTGATCTGTCGAAGTTAAAACATCACGGAAATTATAATCTAGTAAATCAACCGTTTTAGAATTTTCTTAAAGCAGAATGAGCTAGAAGGAAATAAAATTGCAAGGATTAGTAGACTATAACAAAGAGAGGGAGACACTTCAAATTAAGATTTTTTTTGTTCGAAAGTTTGTTCGAAACAAACAAAAAGTTTCATGATTTTGCAATTGAGATTCTGACTATTCACTTTTGAATTAAGATTTTTTTCTCGAAAGTTTGTTCGAAACAAACAAAAATTTTCATGATTTTGCAATTGAGATTCTGACAGTTCACTTTTAGAGTTGACCGAGACAGTAATATGAAAATAGTGTTTGTAAAATAAGGTATATGGAAATAAAACATTTGTTAGTAAGTTACGTGGAAAAAAAACCCATAAATAAATGAATAAGGAAACATGAAAATGTGGAAGCATGAAAGTTTGAAACTTTGAAAGTCAGTGAGAGTTGGTGATCCTTGCTTGAAATAAAATTGCAACACTTGCAGTAGCTACAGTTCTCTGACAATGGAAATGTTGTTCAAATTGTAGCAATAAATAGCAAGCTCCTGCAAAATCCATGGCCTCCCTTCACAAGCAAACAACAGAATTGATTACTATTGAAATTATTAATATATTATTATTATTAGTGTTATTTTCATTGGATCTGATTGAATCATTTTTGATTAGGAGTGATTATTGAGAGGTCAAGGATGGTCTCAGTTTGCAGCCAAAATTAAACCCCATGGAAGATGATAATAAGACAACAAAATCATTCATTTCTGTTTGGCTCTTTTTGCTTTCTGTATTTTTCTGCACTTTGTCTGTTTCTTTTCTTCTCTTTTATTTACCTTTATCTCTGCTCCAATTTGGCAGTGTACTACTGCAAATTAGAAAAATATATGTCTAAACGAGAGATTGAAAGGAAAAGATGCAGGGGAGGAGAGTCACTCCACCGTTCTTGTTTTTTTGTTTTTAGAAAATTGTGGAATATGGCCACCATGTTTCATTAATCAGAAATTAACAAAATATACAACTTACCAATATGTAAATAAAACATGAAGTAACATGATTCATACAAATAACAAATTTCTCCAACAATCCTGGAGGGTGGACCGACAAACAAGCTCGGTCCCGTAAAATTGTATATACGTCAGTGCCTTCAAGGCACGTGCACATCCACCTGAAGCTAGTCTGCCAGGATTTTATCACCCGCCGAACTCTGCCGTCTCCTTGTTGCGGGGACCCCTTCTTTGGGCCCAAGCCCCGCATGCAAAATTTTGACAACCGTCGAGCTCCATCTGCTCCTATCCTCCCACAATCATGCAGCTATTACTCACCCACCAAAGACCGCAGTCAAATAGAGAACTGTAAAGATGATATCTTTGCCTCTCTCACGCCCTTGCTCGATCTCCAGTGATTTCTCACAATACGGAGCAACACCAACATGCACCTATCACTCCCCGCACTCCACCGTTCTTGTTGAGAGAGGTGTTTATTTGAATAAAAATGGAGCATGCCATTACTATTCAGTCGTACAATTGACAACAGAGCAAAAGAGTGATAGAAAGCGAGGACAAATAAGGTTTAAAATAATTTCTCACTTTCATAGATATATCATACATAATCTCCATATTCATGAAGTGCTTGATGGAAGTATCGATTAAAATATTTTTAGTAGGTATAATCTACAATAGAATAATGTCTATAATAATTGAGTTATTATAATATAAATCAAATATCAGTGAAATGAAAACCTTCAGTAGTAGTGATGCGGTTTGTTTTTGTGGTGTGATTACAACATATGTGAGTTCTTGTAGTTTGTATAGTAAAAGTTGCGGTACTGGTCCTAGTCCAACCCTCGGCTGAGGGACCGGCTCGGGAGTAGCAGGAGTGAGGTAAGGACCGGGTGCTCAGCTCGGATCTGTGGGCTCGGCTCAATCCTGGGTAACTGCACACTACCTAGAAATACCGGGAGAAGTTCCGGCGACAAGTCCTCTGACGATCTAGTCAATCACTGAGAAAACAACAGTAGCTAGGGTTCAGGGGGAGAAAGTTTGATTATCCTTACAGTGAGGAGGGGGTCTGGTATTTATAGGCAAGGAAAACGGGTCTGAGACCCTGCTGGGCTGGGTCGAACCTGTTTGCTCGTGGGCATGACGTGGTAGAAGCCCATATGGCTCTGGGTTGACCTAATGATCATAGAAATACAGTTTTTGAGGGGATCCGGTGGCCCAGGAGGGGCCACGTCATCTGTACCATATCAGGAGCCCCTCACTCCTGGAGGGCTGGGTAAGCCAGCCGTGGAGGAGTGGTTTTGTCTCTAGAGGAAGAGCAGAACGGAGAGTATGGCGAATGCGGTCTATACCTTCCTGGAGAGGCCAACAGGGTAGGATGAAACGGACCCCCTAGAGGAGAAGAGGTGCTGAAGGTTGAGCATCCGAGGGTCGGCGGCAGAGCCGGTGGTCGGCGTCGAGCTCCATTCCATGTGGAGGCCAGGGTCGGTCCCAAGCTCGTGGTCGAGCATCGAGCCCCTGAGTATATTTGTGAAAAGTGGGGGGTGGATCGGCGTTGATGCCAAGCGTCAAGCCTCAAGGCTTGTGGGAAAGGCCCTGGGGCGGCTCGGCGTCAAGACCGAGCATTGAGGCCAGTCGTGCAAACCAAGAGATGGTTCGAGGTCACCTCCGAGCTCCAAGCCTCCTTTGCGCGTAAAGGTTCTGGGGTGGCTCGAGGCCACGACCGAGCTCCGAGCCCCCTCTGCTTGTGAAAGCTCTGTGGTGGCTCGATGTCACAACCGAGCTCCGATCCCCCTTCGCTTGTGAAAGCTCTTGGGGTGGCTCGAGGTCATGGCCGAGCTCCGAGCCCCTTTTGCTTGTGAAAGCTATGGGGTGGCTCGAGGTCATGACCGAGCTCCGAGCTCCTTTTGTTTGTGAAAGCTATGGGGTGGCTCGAGGTCATGACCGAGCTCCGAGCTCCCTTTTCTTGTGAAAGATCTGTGGTGGCTCGAGGTCACGACCGAGCTTCGAGCCCCCTTCGCTTGTGAAAGCTCTGGGGTGGTCAAGGTCACGACCGAGCTCCGAGCCCCATCTGCTTGTGAAGGTTCTGGGGTGGCTCGAAGTCATGACCGACCTCCGAGCCCCTTTCGCCTGTAGGAAAAGCTTTGGTGTGGCTCGGATTCTCCACCGAGCGACGAGCCCCCATACTTGGCGTAGAAAGCTCTGGGACGGCTCGAGGTTACAACCAAGCTCCGAATCCCAAAACTTGTTGGAAAAGCTTTGGTGTGGCTCGGCTTCACCACCGAGCGACGAGCTTCCATTTTGCTTGCGAAAAGCTCTGGGATGGCTCAAGGTTACAACCGAGCTCCGAGCCCCAAAACTAGTTGGAAAAGCTTTGGTGTGGCTCGGATTCACTACCGAGCGACGAGCTTCCACCTTGCTTGCGAAAAGCTCTGGGATGGTTCGAGGTCACAACCGAGCTCCGAGCCCCAAAACTTGTTGGAAAAGCTTTGGTGTAGCTCAGATTCCCCACCGAGCGATGAGCCCCATACTTGGCGTAGAAAGCTCTGGGACGACTTGAGGTTACAACCGAGCTTCGAGCCCCAAAACTTATTGAAAAAGCTTTGGTGTGGCTCGGATTTCCCACCCAGCGACAAGCCCCCATACTTGGCATAGAAAGCTCTGGGACGGCTCGAGGTTACAACCGAGCTCCGAGCCCCAAAACTTATTGGAAAAACTTTGGTGTGGCTCGGATTCACTACCGAGCAACGAGCTTCCACCTTGCTTGCGAAAAGCTCTGGAATGGCTCGAGGTCACAACCGAGCTCCGAGCCCCAAAACTTGTTGGAAAAATTTTGGTGTGGCTCGGATTCCCCACCGAGCGATGAGCTTCCACCTTGCTTGCTAAAAGCTCTTGGATGGCTCGAGGTCACAACCGAGCTCCGAGCCTCAAAGCTTGTTGGAAAAGCTCTGGTGTGGCTTGGATTCATCACCGAGCGACGGGCCCAGAAGATATGCAGTAGTCGTAAGTCATTCTGATTGATAATAAAGTTTCCCTTAATGCTCTATTACTGCCATTTTGTATGCAATCTTTCTAGTGCTGCTTTGATCAATTCCGAACTTTACGGAACAAAGAGGCTTAACTTGCTCCCCTGTCGTGGGAGGAAGGGGGAGTAGTGGTAAAGAAGAAAGTGCAGTACTTGAGCCGTTGCCACGGGACACCGAACCACCGTACCAGATAACATGGTCGAGGGTAAAACTGAAATTTTACGTGTCATGCTGACGTCATGGGGGTGGAAATTGAGGCATTTGAGATCCTAGTGGCCGTTAGATCTTGATCATCAAGATTGGACGGTGAGATTCTTTTGCGGAATTCGAGGAGTCTTTCACACTCTATAAATCCCCCACTCCTCCCTTCATTTATTCATTTTGCACTCTCTCTTCATAACAGGAATTTTTCTTTCTTTGCTGTCGGCGACAACTTTTACGGTGATCCTCCCGTTTTTCGGTTAATCGGGTTAGTATTTTGTTTTCTTATGTCGCGCTCTCAGTCTGGCACCAAGGTGAGCTCTTTGGGTCGTGGTGTGGTGGAGGTCGAGTCAGAATCAACGTCTTGGTCCCTAGATGACCCTACTTTGGACGAGTCAGAATCGACGTCTTGGTCCCTAGATGACCCTACTTTGGAGGAGGAAGGACAGTCAGATTTGATATCCGGGAGCATGAGTGATGAGGTTTTTGATGTGGCCCCATTGCGAAGTTGTATGCCAGAAGGGGGGTCATCGGGGGAGGAGTCCAACGAGGGGTATGAGGAGGAGCTTGTCGAGGAAGAGGGTGATCAGGAGGGGGGAGAAAGAGTAACCGAGGGAGAGGGCGACCATGAGGGGGGTGAATGAGGAGCCGAGGGAGTGGTAGCGGAGGTAGAAAAAAGTCTCCCCCCTCTGCCCCCGTTGTCGACTCCGTCTCCGGAGAGGAATCCTTGCCCTCGTAGGAAGAAAAAGAAGTGGATTCGGCCGGACAGTCCGAGCACGCCAGATGAATTCGGGCCCATGCCAGGAGAAGGGCTTGTAGCTCCTCACCTGTCCAATAGGAACCCAGGGTCAATCAGGAAGTATCCTGACGATGTGGAGGGACTTGTCCAATTTACTGCGGCGTTGCGTGAATCTCCCGGCCCGTGGACATCGTCCAGTGTGTGCTGAAGGCAGACTACCTGCCTATATTAAAGGCGAATTATTTCATCCCTCGGGAGTTTGAGCTACTGATTCCGAGCCCCGGTCTTCGTCCAACCACTCAGTTGAAGAAGAGCTTCTGTATGTTTTTCGAGGATGCTTTCATCTCGGGACTGAGGTTGCCGCTGCACCCATTTATCAAGAGGGTGCTGAGGTGGGGGGAGCTGAGTCTGATGCAGTACGGCCCCAACTCATGGAAGCATCTGGTCTGCTTCATCCAAAAGTGCTAGGAGAAAGGGATCAAGCTGAAGCTTAAGTATTTCTGCACCGTCTTGGGGGTGAGCTCGCTCGGAGATATGGAGGGGATCTTCTATATGTTGCCACATCCCCATAAGAGAGTTGATGCGGTTTGTTTTTGGTCGCAGTGTGGATGCACCAGGTGTGAGTTCGGACTCAATTTGTAATGAGGGAAGAGTACGGTGCCGGACGGTGAGCGAGGGGCTCGCTTCGGCGCTTGAGGATCGGCTCGGATGGCCTCGCCTCGAGTACCTACAGACGGTCCTGAAACATCGGGGTTTATCCCGGTGGCGGACCCTCCGACGATCTAGTCAGTCTCTGTGAGAGAGTAACAGTAACTAAGGAAATTTAGGTGGCAAAGATTGATTATCTGAAAAGGTGGGTGAGGGTCTGGTATTTATAGGGAATTCCAACCGGGTTTGGATCCGCTTAGGGGCCGGGTTTGAACCCGAAAGCCCATGGGCCTGACATGGCAGGAGGCCCAGGGGGTTTAGGACGGACGTGGCAGTGCCAAGAGTGGTATAGGGCTGACGTGGCAAAGCACTAGGTGGTATTTGGAGCTGTCATGGCTGATCATGGGGCTCCTGTGCCTCTGGGGGAAATCGGATGGCCTAGGTTGTGCCAGGTCATCCTCATTCCTCGCCAAACTGGGCGGACGGCCCGTGGGGCTATCGCGGATCGGAGGCCGAGGGCCATCGGGGCTCGTCGGATACGAGGAGACCAGTTCTGTGGGGGTGAACTTGCGGCTCGGTGCCGAGGCTGTAGTGGTTCGGGGCCGAGCCAGATTGTCGTTTTTCTCATTTTTGGGCGAGAGCTGTCCTGGGCCCTGGTTGGGCCCCAGGACATTTTTACCCTACCACACAAGCCCCCCACTCCTGCGGGGGTGCGGGAGCTAGCCGTGGAGGAGTGTTTATGGTCGAGGAAATGGGATGGCGAATCGCTGGGCCTTCACGAGAAGGCTACCCTGATGCTAGACCGAACCTCGAGCTGGCGAGGGTTTATGGGTTGGTAAGGGCGATGGAGAGCCGTTGTGTCTTCCTGTGAAGATTATCCTGGTACTAGACCGAACCTCGAGCTGGAGAGGGATTATGGGTCGGAAGGGGTGATGGCGAGCCGTTGAGCCTTCCTGAGAAGACTACCCTGGTGCTAGACCGAACCTCGAGCTGGCAAGGGATTATGGGTCGGCAAGGGTGATGGCGAGCTGTTGAGCCTTCCTGAGAAGACTACCCTGGTGCTAGACCGAACCTCGGGCTGGCGAGGGATTATGGGTCGGCAAGGGTGATGGCGAGCCGTTGAGCCTTCCTGAGAAGACTACCCTGGTGCTAGACTGAACCTCGAGCTGGCGAGGGATTATGGGTCGGCAAGGGTGATGGTGAGCCGTTGAGCCTTCCTGAGAAGACTACCCTGGTGCTAGACCGAACCTCGAGCTGGTGAGGGATTATGGGTCGGCAAGGGTGATGGCGAGCCGTTGAGCCTTCCTGAGAAGACTACCCTGGTGCTAGACCGAACCTCGAGCTGGCGAGGGATTATGGGTCGGCAAGGGTGATGGCGAGCCGTTGAGCCTTCCTGAGAAGACTACCCTGGTGCTAGACCGAACCTCGAGCTGGCGAGGGATTATGGGTCGGCAAGGGTGATGGCGAGTCGTTGAGCCTTCCTGAGAAGACTACCCTGGTGCTAGACCGAACCTCGAGCTGGCGAGGGATTATGGGTCGGCAAGGTTGATGGCGAGTCGTTGAGCCTTCCTGAGAAGACTACCCTGGTGCTAGACCGAACCTCGAGCTGGCGAGGGATTATGGGTCGGCAAGGGTGATGGAGAGCCATTGAGCCTTCCTGAGAAAACTACCCTGGTGCTAGACCAAACCTCGAGCTGGTGAGGGATTATGGGTCGGCAAGGGTGATGGCGAATCGTGGTGCCTTAGAAGGTTTGAGCGGGGTGGTCCGCCGTCTTTGCGGAGCATTGAAGGCGCTCCGGGATTTGTGCAATGTTCCAATTTCCTAGGGGCATTAATGGCGCCGCCTAATAAATGCATGGCGCATGGGCTTCCGTCGATTGGCTTTCCCATTGTCATAATGGCCGGTCTATAGGAGAGGCTATAAATACCCCTCCCCCCACAGCGAGTTTGATCACAGCAAGGGTGGTCCCTCGGCCATCAGAGGTGTCTGCTTCGGCGGACGTCTCTCTTGCAAATTTTTTACCCTGGTCGTGTCGGAGGGGTGGTTACTCTGCCGCCCGGATCTTCTCTTGGATCTGATGGCCCTGATACGGTAGCCAGATCTAGGGGAGATCAGGGCGAGAGGGGTAACGACCAAAATCCGGACAGGGGGATAAGGAGCCTTGGATTGGTGGTGACTTTGCCGTCCGGATCCTTTTTTGGGTCAGACGGCCCTAACACGGTTGTTTGGCCCGAGAGAGATCAGGACGGGAGGGGTATTAACCGTATTCCGGACCTGGGGCTGAAGAGCCTCGAATAGATGGGTCGTCTCCGATTGGAGGTGGGCCGATCTGCTTTCCGATAGGGTTCCAGGCGATGGTGGCTTCTGTCCCACCCTCGAACTGTTCGGGGTTTCGGCTGCCGAGGCCGTAAGCCCCGGGCTGCTCGCGGGTGAGAGGGGAGCCGACCAAACTCTGGAGCCCGGGGCGCCTGTCTAAGGACGACGCCTTAAATCTTAAGTAAAAATTTTCTCTGCCGAACATTTCATCCGAACCGACCTCTGTGTGGTCTCCAACTGGCGCTAGGTGGCGTCAGCAGCGCCCGTTTCGAGGATGACGTGGCGTAATTCCATTGGTGGCAGACGCGCGATATTCGAGGAACAGTAACGCGAAATTCGAGGCGTCGCCTCTCTCTCTATAAATATCCCCCCCTTTTTTCTCCATTCTGTTTACTTCTCTTCCGCTGTCTTCTTAAAAAGAAATCAAACACTTTAGAGCTCGGCTTAGACTGTTTTAGCGGCACCGGCTCGTCAGTCCGAGGCATTCAACAGGTTAGTTTGTAAGTTTCTTTTGTTAGGCACGGATGGACAGGGCTCAGTCTGGCTCGTCAGCGTCGACGTCGAGGGGGGAAGGGAAACCTGCCTCAAAATCGACTTCATGGGAGGAGCCAGTGTTGGAGGAGGAGTCTGTTCATGATGAGAAGCCTTCCGATTCGACTTCGTGGGAGGAGCCGGTAGGCGAGGAGGAGCCGGTGTACAATGTGAGGCCGCTACGCTCCCGGAAACCTTTCGTGGTGGAGAGTAGCGAGTCGGAGGAAGCAAACGACAGTTCGGACGAAGTTCAGATCTTAGAGTTAGCTTCCGAAGAGGAGGGTGGCGCAGAGGAGGGTGAAGCCGAAGGGCCTCAAAATCCGACCGGTCTGGGGCGATTATCTACCCCCTCGCCGGAAGGAGCCAAGAAGAAGAGGGCTCCGAAGAAGAAGGAGTCGAGGGCCGGTGGCTCGAGCCAGGCGCCTGTTTACCATAACTTAAGGACAGGGTTGCCCGTACTGCCGAAGCCGTTCCGTCGGTACCCCGACGACCTTTCCGATAAGGAGCATTTTGGGGTCCAGGCATCTTCGCCGAGCCGGAAGAGGGTGAAGATGGACACGCTTCCGACCGTCTTGGAGGCTGGTGACTTGGAGGCTTTGCAGTTGGCGTACCACATAGGGCCCGGCTACGAGCTCATGTTGCCGAACTCCACTCTGCGCCCGACCGACCCCCTGCCTGCTTGGTACTGCGTCTTCCCTGTGGACACCTTCATCTTCGGACTGAGGCTGCCGGTCCATCCGTTCGTTCGGGAGGTGTTGAATTGGGCATCCCTGGCGCCGATGCAGTATGGGCCGAACTCCTGGAAGCAGATCATCTGCTTCGTGCTGTTATGCGAGGAGCAAAAGGTACCCCTCCGGCTGAATGTGTTCCGAGCGATGTTGATGATCAGCTCGTCAGGGGAGTCAGAGGGAGTTTATTATATCTCCCCTCGGAGTAAGGGGAAGGTCGTCCATGGTCACCCGGACTCTATCAAGGACTAGAAGAAAAAATATCTGGTGATCCGGAGTGAGGAGCCTTGGAATATCCCTACTCGATGGAACCATTCCAAGCCGAGCTACAAAGCACCGAGGCTGAGGGACCTGACAGCCGAGGAGTGGAGGTTGGTTGAGCGCCTCCGTCTGTCACACAGTATCAGTTGGCCGAAGGTGACGGAGGGTCACCTGGCGAGCGTCGGACTGAGCCCGGCCGTGCTTTGTATGTAGTTGTTTCCTTTCTCTTGGTCTTGTTGTTCTTTTGCGCTCATTGTTCTTAATGGATCTTTTCGCAGGTATGGATCCTGAATCCATCAAGGCAAAGAGGCTCGCCATGAAGAAGGAGAAGGCCGAGAAGAAGGGGGACGCGATGAAGACGAGGGGGTCGTCCCAGGTGGTCTCCGAGGCCCTAATTCAGCCGAGGGCCAAAAGGACTCGCTCGGAGACGGGCAAGGACGTGGCGGTTCAGGGGGGCTCGGACCAGGGCAAGGCCGCCGATCTCGATAAGGGGAAGGGTCCCCTGGTGGAGGCAGAGGTAGAGGAGAGGTTGCGGCGACCGTGGGTGCCGGCCTGGTCGATCCGCGAGGGCGACTGTTTAACCCGAGGGCGCCAGGCTGTCGAGGTGGCGGCTAAGCTGGTGACCCCTCGGGACCGCGCGGAGATGAACGCCGAGGGCCTGGAGGATGCGTACACGCGCCTCGCACAGGCTAATGTGCTGGTAAGTCTGCCGACCCCCCTTGTCTTGTAAAATGTTTGTAATGAGATTTTCTCAGTAGTGCTTGGATGCTGCAGGCGACCGTGCAGGGGGCCCACGTGAGGGGCCTTTATGAGGCGGCCTTGAAGCGGGAGCGCGACCGGGCTGATAAGGTTGTACAGGAGATGAAGGAGATGAAGATATAGCTCGAAGGCTCTCACAAGAGGGAGCAGGAGATGAAGACGGCGTTCGACAAGGAGAAGGAGGAATGGGCGAAAAAGATGGCGGCTCAGAAGAAGAGGTTCGCCAAGGAGAAGGATGAGTTGACGGAGGCGGGTCAGCTCCTGGTGATCAAAGCCCAGGACGAGTGCTATGCGAAGGCCCTCAGTCATGTGAGGCACTTCTACCCGACCGTCGACCTGTCCAACTTCGACTAGGACATGGAGATAGTTTTGTCTTTCTTTTTCCATCTCTCGATTGTATTTGCCTTCCGCGGACTGGTCACCGCATTTTTTGTACGAAGTGATTCCATTTATAAAAAAGGATTTTTGACTGGCCAAGTGTATTGACCTCGGATATTTCCGAACCTCCTTGCTTATGTGTTTTGAGTGGGCTGGTTCTCTTGTAGGTTGCAGCTCCCCTTCCCGAGGTGGACCCCCGTCGTTCCGACGTGGCGTGGCTCCAGAGCAAAGTTGAGGCCCTGGAAGCCACGTTGGTTCGCTACCGAAAGGGGGCTCGCGACACTGATGCGGCCTTTAACTATTATCGGAATAAGTCTGAAGCCTTAAGTGAGGAGGCGAGCCGGCTGAGGAGGGCGATGGTGGATCGGGACCTCGGCAGTGTCGGTCTTGGATATACCATGTCGAGTGCATCGGTGCAGAGGCCCTCCTCTGAGAGGTTACTTCACGATGTCATTGTGGAGAAGGAGATGGAGATACACCGTTACAAGACGATGCTAGGTGTCTCGGCATCCTTCTCGGTGGGTCGGCGAGCGGAGGGGGTTCCCTCTGCGTTGCTGCTGCTGGAGCGTTTGCGACCAGTTGATGCCCAGAGCTCGGTGGCTAGTGTGTCGACCGTGGCTGAGCCCAAGGACCATCATGACGAGGAGAGGGCTCCTAGTCGCTCAGTCGGAGTGGGCCCGCCCTTCGTCGGACCCAGGGGGCCCTAAGATGGCGACTTCCTCCAGTTTGAGATGAGTAGAGTGGTCCTGTAACGGTCTTTGTTTGTTTTTTCTGAACTAATAAGAAAATATGAATAAAGAATTCTTTTCATTCTTTGCTCTGGCCAATAGTGTAGTGGACGATGGCGGAGGTGAGGTTCGGCCCCGTCGATCCGTGAGGGATCGGCGCGGGGCGTTAGGAAGACTCCCTGGCCTGAAGCCGGGTCGGACCTACCGAGACGTTGGGGACGATACCGGAGTGAGGACTCGGGTGCCGATCCCATTGTCCGGTGTTAGGTCGCGGCCGCCGAGGCATTTGGAGTTTGACAAAAAGAGATTTCTTTCATATATGATAGGGAGGGTCGCAAAAACGGCCCTTTACACATGACAGCTTACAAAAAATATCATTTACACTAGCCAAGATAGAACCTATGTTCGCTCTTCTAGGAACTTCATTAGGTGCTCGGCGTTCCAGGGTCGGCTGATCAGCCTGCCGTCCATGTCTGCCAGTCGGTATGTACCAGGGCGTACAGCCTCGACTACACGGTATGGGCCTTCCCAGTTAGGAGCCAATTTTCTCTTCTTGGTTGGATCAGAGACGGATAGTTTTTGTAACACGAGGTCCCCCGCCTTGATGTTTGTGGGGCGGACCTTCTTGTTGTAAAACTTCTCGATCCGTTGTTGGTAGATGCTTCTCCGGATTAAAGACTTCTCTCTGACCTCGGCGACGAGGTCCAGGTTGGCCCTCAGGCCGGACGAGTTGTCAGCTTCATCGAAGGCTATGATCCGGGGAGAAGGCAGGCCGACCTCGACGGGGATAACTGCCTCCATCCCGTAGGTCAAGCTGAACGGCGTCTCTCCCATGGGGATCCTCTTGGTGGTTCGGTGCGCCCAAAGCACGCTAGGCAGTTCTTCGACCCACAGTCCTTTGGGGGAACTGTCGAGGCGCTTTTTGAGGCCGTCGAGGATTTGCCTGTTTGCGTTCTCCGCTTGGCCGTTGGACTGAGGGTGGCAAATAGCGGAGAAACGCTGCTGGATGCCGATGTCCGCGCAGAAAGTTTGGAAGTTCTGACATTGGAATTGGGTTCCGTTGTCCGTGACGAGGACCCGAGGGATTCCGAACCGGCAAATGATGTTCTTCCAAAAGAATTGTTGTACTTGGCGCTCGGTGATGCTGGACAGAGGCTCGGCTTCGAGCCACTTGGTGAAGTAGTCGATGGCGACTATCAAAAATTTCTTTTGCCCTATCGCTACGGGGAAGGGGCCCACAAGGTCCATGTCCCACATGGCGAATGGCGTAGGACTAGCCAGGGATCGGAGATTGGCTTGAGGAAGCCTCTTGATAGGGGAGAACCTTTGGCATGGGCCGCACCTTTTGACTAGGTCTTGCGAGTCTTGGAGCATGGTCGGCCAATAGTACCCCTGATTCAGGGCCTTCCGAGCGAGCGTCCTGCTCCCCATGTGGCATCCGCCGATCCCCTCATGAAGATCTTTCAGTGCGTAGCTGGCCTCGTTGCTGGTGAGACATCGGAGGTACGGCTTGCCGTCGGCCAAGGTGTATGAGCGTTTGAAGAGGATGTCCTCAATCATGACGAACCTTTCAGCTCGGACCCTGACTCGTCTAGCTTCGGCTCGGTCTTCAGGAAGCTCGGCACTGACTAAGAATCTCCGGATGGGAGTGGTCCAGTCGTCTGGACTGGCACCATCTTGGACACACATTGCCTCCTGGTCTTGATCGTTGATACTTGGCTTTAGAAGGATTTCTATGAGCACCGTCTGGTCGAGACCCTTGAAGGAGGAAGAGGCGAGTTTGGACAACGCGTCTGCTTGAGCGTTCTGCTCCCTAGGGACTCTGATAACCGCGGAGTGGCAGAAAGACGCTAGGAGACGTCGGACCACTGCCAAATACCTCATCATCCGATCGTCGCGAGCCTCGTATTTCCGGTGATCTGATTGACCACGAGCTGAGAATCGCTGTAGGCTCGGATTTGCTGGGCACCGGCTCGGTGGGCAAGGGTCAGTCCGGCAATCATGGCCTCGTATTCCGCCTCGTTGTTGGAGGCCGGAAAGTTGAGGCGGAGGGAGTATTGGAGTAGGAATTGGTCGGGGCCACGAAGGATGATGCCAGCCCCACTCCCCGTTTCGCATGATGATCCATGGACAAAGACCTCCCAGGTCGGGTCCGAGGCTTCGGTGCCGGGCTGCTCGGAGACGGTGCACTCAGTTATGAACTCGGCGAGGGCCTGCCCTTTGATGGCCGTCCTCGGCTAGTAGCTGATGTCTAACTGACTCAGCTCAATTGACCACTTGACTAAGCGGCCAGAGTTTTCGGGCTTGTGAAGGACAGTCTTCAGTGGCTGGTCGGTCAGTACTTGGACGGAGTGGGCCTGGAAGTAAGGACGAAGCTTCCGGACTGCCATGACCAAAGCATAGGCCACCTTCTCTATCTTTGTGTACCTCGTCTCGGTGGGGAGCAGAACTTTGCTCACATAGTACAATGGCCTCTGGACCCCATCTTCCCCTTGGACGAGGACGGCGCTGAGTGCGCTATCCGAGGCGGACAGGTAGAGCCATAGTGGTTCGCCCGGCTCGGGCTTGCTGAGGAGAGGAGGGTTGGCGAGGTACTGCTTCAGCTGTTCGAAGGCCTCTTGTTGATGGGTACCCCACTCGAAGCCCCCCTTTCCGCATAGAGCTTTGAAGAAGGGGAGAGACTTCTCCCCTGACTTGGAGAGGAAACGGCCGATTGCAGCCAACCGGCCCATAAGCCTCTGAACCTCCTTGACATTTCGGGGCGGGGCCATGTCAATAATAGCTTGGATTTTCTCGGGGTTCGCCTCGATGCCGCGCTGGCTGACGATGAACCCCAGGAATTTCCCAGTGGAGACGCCGAAGGCGCATTTAGCTGGGTTGAGCCTCATGTTGTGATGCCGGAGGACTCCGAAGGCTTCCTCGAGGTCGGCGACGTGGTCTGGCCCGGCCCGGCTCTTGACGAGCATGTCGTCGACATAGACTTCCACGTTACGGCCGATCAGGACTTTGAAGATTCTGTTGACGAGCCGTTGGTATGTGGCTCCGACGTTCTTTAGCCCGAAGGGCATAACGCGGTAGCAGAAAAGACCCTGGTCGGTGACGAACGAGGTCTTGGAGATGTCCGGTGGAAACATCAGGATCTGATTGTACCCTGAGAATGCATCCATGAAGGACAGTAGCTCATGCCCCGAGGTTGCGTCGATTAAGGCGTCGATGCGGGGGGGGGGGGGGGGGGGGGGGGGGGGGGAAGGATCTTTCGGACATGCTTTATTTAGATCCGTGAAGTCGATACAGATCCGTCAGCCCCCTGTTGCCTTCTTCACCATGACGACATTAGCCAACCACTCGGGGTAGCTGACTTCCTGAATAAATCGAGCAGACAAGAGTTTGTCGACCTCGGTTTTCACAATTTGCTGCCTCTCCGGGGCGACTTTGCGTCTCTTTTGGACGACCGGCTTAGAGTCCGGGATGACGCTCAGCCGATGCATGATCAAGTCTTCGGAGATCCCGGACATGTCGGAGGGCTTCCAGGCGAAGAGATCAACGTTGCGGCGGATGCAGGCGATTATGCCTGGCTTCAAGTCCTCGGGGAGCGAGCGGCTCACCCGGAACCATTTCGATTCATCCTCGGCGCCGAACGGGACCTCCTCTAGCTCGTCGACAGGTTCTGGAGCGGGGCCGTCCATCTCGGGCTCGAGCTCAACGGCGTCGAGGGGGAACACACCCCCTCCGACGGCGGTCATATAGCACGACCGCACTGCTTCTTGTCTACCTCGGATGATGCCGACCCCTTGCGGGGTGGGAAATTTAAGTTTCAGATGGTAGGCCGAAGGTACCGCTTGGAGGGAGCACAGTCCGGGTCGGTCGAGTATGGCATCGTAAGCTGCTTTGACGTTTACCACCATGAAGTCCATGGACTCAGTCCTCTTGACAGGAGCCGATCCCGCGGTGATGTCGAGAGTAACAATCCCTTCTATCACGACAGGGATGCCAGAGAACCCATGCAAGGTGTATCCAGCTGGCTTGAGCTTGCCTCTGGGTAGTTTGAGATTCTCGAAGGCCTCGAGGAAGAGAATATTTACCGAGCTGCCGTTGTCGACGAGAATTCGTCGAACCTCACAATTAGCCATGTGGAGGCCAATGACGAGGGCATCGCAATGAGGGAGGCGAACGCCTTCGAGGTCCTCTCCGGAGAAGGAGACAGGCACCAGTTGCAACTTGGGCGATGGGTTGTCTTGGACAGCATTCACCTCTCGGATGAAGGCTTTTCGGGAAGTATTTGACTCTCCCCCCATTGGCCCTCCGTGGACACAGTGCAAGATGAATGGTGTATCCGCAGCTCCCTCGGGTTCGGGGTCCCGATCCTGGATGCGGTTCGGAGTAGGGTTCAGAGGCGAAGGCCTCCGGTTCCTAGCATCTCGCCGATCCCGTGGGCCTTCTCTGGTGAATTCTCGGAGGTACCCTCGTGAGATGAGCTCCTCAATCTCGTCTTTCAGGGCCCGACATTGGTCGGTTTCGTGCCCATGATCTCTGTGGAAACGGCAGTAGAAGCGCTGATCTCGCTTCTTGTTGTTATTTGATCGGGGAGGTAGTCGGACAATGCCCTTATCCTCGATTTCTAAGAGGATGGCGGACACGTTATGCGTCAAGGGAGTGTACCTTTCGAAGCGAGGAGCCGGAGGTGCCCTCTTCGCGCCTGTTGTGCAATCTAGATGATCTAAATAAGTAGATAAACTAGACACAAATTAAAACCTCGCAAGTGTACGAATCGTTTATAGAAGCGTAGCGACGAGCAAGGGTCAATCCCACAGAGATTGTAGATTCTAACTTACTAATCAATAAAATAGAAAACAGAATCTTAAGGAGTTGTTCTAAAAGTCTAAAAGAAATGAAAAGATAAAAATCTAAATAAGTAGCATCACAAGTTGAGTCACAAATCTCTATTAAAGTAGTTGGGTTTTGATCTCCACCAATAGTCAATAATGCTAAGTCATATACTACATCCATTACTCATGTTTGTTCTCCTTAAGGGCATGGTATCTACTCCTTAAAGTTAATGTTTCCCTAGGCCAAGAATTAGGCATGGTATCTACTCTAATTCGTTTCTTTCCTTAAGTATTTAGCATGGTATCTACTAAGTTGCACTCAAAGAAAGCATAGGAACAATGGAAACGAACAAACACTTAAAGTTCTAGAAATTGGTATCAGATCTAGATCCCTCAAGTTGATTAAACCAAGAACCCCTAAAGATTCCCTTGTTACAAGATATGAACACGAGATACGGGTCATCTCAATATGCTCATTTAACAGATTCAGATTTACACTACACAGACTTGATAAACTCAGGTTCTGTATGGCAGTCGACTTACTGTCACATCAGTCGACTGCTCTTAGAACATCTGAACAAGTTCGAGCATTATAAATCTATACCAATACTCTCAGGTTTAATCAATAAATAATAGAGTAGCATTTAGAAAAATATAAGCATTACATGACTACGGTTTCAATCTACCCAACTATGAAAGTTAGCTGCACATAATACAACCTTTATTGATTAATATAATAGAGTTCATGACTACAATAGAAAATAAGATTCAAAGGAAGAACAGAATAACACTGATTTTTATGATGTTGAAATTGAGCCCAATCAGTAGTCGACTCGTTCTCCTTCTTTGATGCTTGCTGATCGGTTCTTGAGATAGTCCCAGAGATCCAGAGATAGATAGATCCTCAGCCGCTTCCTTCTTGGTTGGTATTTATAGAACAAGAGAAGAGAATTAGGGTTTGCACTCTTTTGCAGAGAAGTCCTCTTCTTTTCATTATTTCTTTCCTTATTTTCATCTGCGTTTTTATATCTTTCTCTTTTCTTCTTTTCTTCCTTATCTGCTCACCACGTGCTTCTTGCTTTGATTTTTTGAGAAGTTGTTATTCGCAGAAAATACCTGGGTTTGGATAACTTAATTTTGATTCGGATTTGGATGAGGATGCATCTGCTCTTATCTTCTGACTCGCCGCATACCAGTCGACTGGCTTGGGAAGCAGTCGACTGTGCCGAGCCCTATCAAACTCTCTGTCCAGTCGCCTGGTTGAAGAGTCAGTCGGCTGATCTCTGCTGTTCCCTGTATATCATCCTCTCAGTCTGTATTAGTCTGGAATCTGCTTCGTTTTGCTGCTTTAGGTTGTTTCCTATGGAAAAAGAGAAAAGAAGCGTAAATACCACATATAGAGCATTTAAATGTCTAATTGCCTTAAGATTATTGCTCCTAAAAGTGAATAATATTTGGTTCATCAGCGCCGACCCCTTCCTTTGCTGTTTTCTTGGCAGGTTCGGCCTCATCGACCTTGCGCTTGCCCTTCCCCACGACTTCTTTGCTGCCCTCTGGGTTCAGAGCTTCTTCAGCTCGTATGTACTTCTCGACCCGGTTGAGAAGGTCAGGGAAGTCCAGAGGTGGCCTCTTTGCTAAGGAGACCTTTAGCTGGTTGTGGCGGACATTGTGTCGGAAAGCTGCCGAGGCGACCCCTGCGTCGAGGGCAGAGACGGATCTGGCCTCGGTTGTGAACCTCTTGACGAAGTTACGGAGCGACTCCCCCTCCCTCTGACTGAGGTCGAGCAGGGAAGCGCTCGTCCTCTCGCTCTTCCGGCTAGTGATGAAGTGGGCCAGGAAGCTGGCTTCCAGCTGGTCGAACGAGAAGATCGAGCAGGGAAGCGCTCGTCCTCTCGCTCTTCCGGCTAGTGATGAAGTGGGCCAGGAAGCTGGCTTCCAGCTGGTCGAACGAGAAGATCGAGCAGGGAAGCGCTCGTCCTCTCGCTCTTCCGGCTAGTGATGAAGTGGGCCAGGAAGCTGGCTTCCAGCTGGTCGAACGAGAAGATCGAGCCAGGGGAGAGTTTGGAGAACCAATCCCTGGCCGAACCCCGGAGGGTGTCCAGGAAGGCTCGGCACAGCAGGGGATCTGAAGCGCTGTGAATCATCATGAGGGTTTTGAAGCCCTCCATGTGATCAGCTGGATCACCCTCGCCGTTGTAAGTCTCGAACTGCGGAGGCCGAAAGTTCCGGGGGATCTCCGCCTCTATGATGTTGACGGAAAATGGAGGTCGAGAAGGCCTCCGTCCTTGGACTAGGTTGGGATTCCTGTCGCCGATGCGCTCGATTCGATTCTCCATCTCTAGGAGGCGTCGGAGCACCTCGTCTGTGCGCTCAGGAGGGGGAGTCGGCGCACGAGTGTGGCTTCTCCCTACGCTCATTTGAGGGGCTCGGCCATAGGTTGCGGACCTCGGCGCTCCATGGAGGGCCTCCATGATTTCCTCTCTGAAGCTTCTGAACTCGCCCCTGGTGACCCTGCCATGGTCGGAAGGGTCGGGTCGGGGCGTAGGAATTCGGCCGATGCGGCTGAGTGCCGACGGCCTTTCCCCTTGTGCGGGCCTGGAGTGGTTCGGGACCGAGTTGGAAGCGGTCCCTCCCTTAGCCTGGCTAGCCCTTCTGTTCATAATGACCCGACGAAGGTCGGGTTCGGCGACGTGTGAAGTGCTTCGCTGGGGTTCGGGGTTTCCACCCGGATTATTGGATGTTTGCCCTCCGTCGAGGGCCCCCTTGGGAGGAGGCCCGTCTGGTCGGGCAGAACGGGCCGATCTTCGGGCTTGGGGAGCCATGGGAGATCGGGTCGAGGGAGAGCGTCGGTGGCAAGACTCGGACTCACGTCCGTACCGGATAAAGCTTTCCACAGACGGCGCCAACCTGATGCAGTTTGTTTTTGGTCGCAGTGTAGATGCACCAGGTGTGAGTTCGGACTCAATTTGTAATGAGGGAAGAGTACGGTGCCGGACGGTGAGCGAGGAGCTCGCTCGGTGCTTGAGGATCGGCTCGGATGGCCTCGCCTCGAGTACCTGCAGACGGTCCTGAAACACCGGAGTTTATCCCGGTGGCGGACCCTCTGACGATCTAGTCAGTCTCTGTGAGAGAGTAGCAGTAACTAGGGAAATTTAGATGGCAAAGATTGATTACCTGAAAAGGTGGGTGAGGGTCTGTTATTTATAGGGAATTCCAACCGGGTTTGGATCCGCTTGGGGGCCGAGTCTGAACCCGAAAGCCCATGGGCCTGACATGGCAGGAGGCCTAGGGGGTTTAGGGCGGATGTGGCAGTGCCAAGAGTGGTATAGGGCTGACGTGACAAAGCCCTAGGTGGTATTTGGAGCTGACATGGCTGATCATGGGGCTCCTGTGCCTCTGGGGGGAATCGGATGGCCTAGGTTGTGCCAGGTCATCCTCATTCCTCGCCAGACTGGGCGGACGGCCCGTGGGGCTGTCGCGGATCGGAGGCCGAGGGCCATCGGGGCTCGTCGGATACGAGGAGACCAGATCTGTGGGGGTGAACTTGCGGCTCGGTGCCGAGGCTGTAGTGGTTCGGGGCCGAGCCAGATTGTCGTTTTTCTCATTTTTGGGCGAGAGCTGTCCTGGGCCCTGGTTGGGCCCCAGGCCATTTTTACCCTACCACAAGAGTGATGCACGGTCACCTGGACTCGATAAAAGTATGGAAGGAGAAGTACCTCGTTGTCCGGAGCGAGACGCCTTGGGAAATCCCCATAGTCTGGAATTTTTTCAAGCCTAACCATAAACCCCCGAGGTGGATGGACTTGACGGAAAAGGAGTGGGCTGAAGTGGATAAAATTGTCGAAGGGCACCGCATCAGTTGGCCGCGCATCACCGAGTTACATCTGGCCCGAGCCGGACTGAGCCCAGCTGACCCTTGTATGTTTTTGTTTCCACTTTGCTTAATTTTCTGCCTTCGTGTTAACTTTTTTGCAGCGATGGACGCGTCGAAACTCGAGGCAAGGCAGGCCCTTCTGCCTTTGGCCGCGAAGAGGAAAGTCGAGAAGGAGAAGGCTGCCTCGGTCCACCCAGGGGGCTGCCTAAGGATCTTCGGAGCCACCATCGAAGAAGTCAAAGAAAAGCCACTCGTCTAGAAGGGCGAAGGAATCGGGGCCAAGCTCCATCAGTAAGAAGGTGACGAAGGTTCTGAAGGCAGGGACCCCAGCACTTCGCCTTGACGCCTAGGAGATGGTGGGCAAGATGGGTCTAAGGTCATTCGCCCCGGATTGGGCGGTTAAGGAAGGCGACACTCTGACCGAGGGCCCGATCGCAGTGGAGGTGGTGGAAAAGCTCGTCACGGAGCATGACTGGATAACTCTGGCGACAGAGACGTCCGAGACGACCTACATGAAGTGGGATCAGGCGCAGGTCGCGGTAAGTATTTGTTAGTTATCTGCTTTGTGCTTAGTATTTATGAATTTTGCATCTAACTCAATTCTCCTCGGCCAGGCGCTACTGCACGGGGCACATCTAAGGAAGTGCTTGGAGAAGGAGGTACAACTCGAGAAGCGGAATGACGAGCGGTTTCTTTGAGAGGGAAAGTGCCTGAAGAATGAGCTGATGGGGGCTCAGGGGATCCTCCAAGCCGAGATGGCTTCTCTGCAGGATCAACATGTGTGCGAGCTAGCGGAGGTTGGAGTGAAGGCCAGGCAGAGTATGAGGAGCTGCAAATGTCTTTTGCGGAAGAGCTGATCCAAGCTCAAGATGACGCATACGACCGAGCCAAGGAGCACTTCGTGCACATCTATCTAGAGGCCAATGTCGACCACCTTCACTACGGGTGGGTGCCTCCCGTACATCCATTGACCCCCGGTGGTGAGGGAGATGAGGCGCCGAAGGACCCTCGTCTGAAGGAGGGGCAGGGGGTGAACAGGATGCCGAAGAGGTGCCGATCCCCTCTAAAAATTAGTGTAGGATTCTTACTTTTTTTTTAATTTGTATTTGCCTAGTGCGGACTAGCCACCACTTTTTGTAACACAATTTTTGAATTTATAAATATAAATTTTTAGCCGATCCTCTGTGACTTGTTGTTTTTAGGAAGCTTTTTTAGTGAATCACTGTTTCTCCCCTCTTTTTGATAGATGAACGAGATTTTCGGGGCCGAACTCAGTTTTGCTGAGGTTCGGCGACTTCGAAATAAGCTAGAGTCCAAGGAGAGTGTGTTGATCGCTATCGTAAGCAGGCTCGCGATCGAAAAGCCGTGGTGGGCTATTTTATGAACAAGTATAAGGAGCTCAGCCTAGAGGCTGCTCGCCTGAAGAAGGCCATAGCCGACTGAGACTGGGAGAGTGCTGAGACAAACTGGTCAATTTCGGATGCCTCCATCAGGCAACCGACCTTGGAATCCATTCTTCGTGAGGTCGTGATAGAGAAGGAGCTGGAGATTCAGAGGTTGAAACTCATGTTAGGCACGGGTCGGTCTCGACTCGGCCCGTTCGGTGGAGGAAGCCATTCTGCCTTGGGCCCTTCCCCGACCCTTTATCTGGAGATGGCGAGGCCTGCCGATGTGCAGAGTTCCGTTGCCAAGACATCCTTACTAGTCACGCAGGTTGAGTATGCAAGGGGACGGTCTTACTCCGCGGGGCTTGAGACGATTGGTGTTAGTCGAGGAGGTCCCGCGAGAAAAACTTAGTTCGGGTTTTTGGCATAGAGGTTGTAATAGTCTTTATTGTATCGTGGCCGTTCGTGGCACTTATGAGTAATAAAACTTTGATTTTTTCTCAACTTGTCGAAATGTCTTTTAAGTGGTGGCTTGTTCAGTAAGCCGGTGCCGAATTCCCGTACTTGTTGTAAGAATGACAGGGTGTAGCTCGAGACCATCGCCGAGCGTCGAGGTCGCACGGCTTGAAAAAGCTAAGGCCTTGCTTGAGGTCGATGTCGAGCCCCCATTCCTGTCTGGAACAAGGACAGAGTGTAGCTCGAGGTCATCGCCGAGTGTCAAGGTCGCAGGGCTTGAAAAAGCACAGGCCTTGCTCAAGGTCAATGTCGTATGTCGAGCCCCCATACTTGTTTGTAAAGAAGGATAGGATGTAGCTTGAGGCCATCGCCGAGAGTCGAGGTCGCATGGCTTGAAAAAGTCAGGGCCTTGCTCGAGGTCGATGCCGTATGTCGAGCCCCCATACTTGTTTGTAAAAAAAGGACAGGATGTAGCTTGAAGTCATCGCCAAGCATCGAGGTCGCAGGGCTTGAAAAAGTCAGGGCCTTGCTCGAGGTCGATGCCGCATATCGAGCCCCCATACTTGTTTGTAAAAAAAGACAGGATGTAGCTCGAGGCCATTACCTAGTGTCGAGGTTGCAAGGCTTGAAAAAGCCAGGCCTTGCTCGAGGTCAATGTCGTATGTCGAGCCCCCATACTTGTTTGTAAAAAATGACGGGATGTAGCTTGGGGCCATCGCCGAGCGTCAAGGTCGCAGGGCTTGAAAAATCCAGGGCCTTACTCGAGGTTGATGTCGTATATCGAGCCCCCATACATGTAAAAAAAGATAGGATGTTGCTCGAGGCCATCGCCGAGCGTCGAGGTCGCAGGGCTTGAAAAAACAAGGGCCTTGCTCGAGGTCAATGTCGTATGTCGAGCCCCCATATTTGTTTGTAGAAAAGGACGGGATGTAGCTCGAGGCCATCGCCGAGCGTCAAGGTCGCAGGGCTTGAAAAAGCTCAGGCCTTGCTCGAGATTGATGTCGAGCCTCCACACTTGTTTTAAGAAAGCTGGCATGAGGTAAAATGAGGAAAAAATTACATCATATTCACTCGCAACAAAATGAGGCACGTGGTATCGATTACATCTTATTATTTACAGAGGGGATCGAGTTATAAGAGCTATTCCTCCTCATCGAGGAATTTGATGAGGTGTTTCGCGTTCCAGGGTCTCTTCACAGCCTTGCCCTCGGGGTTGGTGATTCGGTATGTGCCGGGGCGCACAACTTCGGAAACCTTGTATGGGCCCTCCCAGTTGGGTTCCAGCTTCCTCTTTTGGCCCGGGTTGGATACCGCCAACATTCTGAGCATGAGGTCCCTGAGTTTCATGTCGGTGGGACGGACCTTCTTGTTGTAGAACCTTTCGATCCTCTGCTGATACATGCTCCTTCTGATGGTGGATTTCTCCCTGACCTCGTCTATGAGGTCCAGGTTGGCACGTAGTTGCGCCGAGTTGCTTTCTTCATCGAAGGCCATGATCCGGGGCGAAGGGGGTCCGATCTCGAGGGGGATCACCGCTTCCATGCGGTAAGTTAGATTGAATGGTGGTTCTCCCATGGGGATCCTTTTTGTCGTTTGATGTGCCCAGAGCACACTCGGCAGCTCATCGACCCACTGCCCCTTGAAGGAATTATCAAGCCGTTTCTTGAGTCCGTCAAGGATTTGGCGGTTCGCGTTCTTGGCCTGGTCGTTCAATTGCGGGTGGCATATCGAAGAGAAGCATTATTGGATGCCGAGATCTTTGCTGAACTTTCAAAAATTCTTGCCCGCAAACCAGGCCCCATTGTCCATGATTAGTATGTGTGAAATTCTGAACCGGCAGATGATGTGTTTCCAGAAGAATTGTTGAGTTTGCTAACTGTGATCGTTGGCACGGGCTCGGCTTCGATCCACTTGGCGAGTAGTCGATGGCTACCACCAGGAACTTCCTTTGGCCCATTGCTTTCAGAAAGGGGCCGACCAGGTCCATCCCCCACATGGCGAATGGGGTCGGACTAGCTAAAAACGGAGGTTTGCTTGTGGAACCCTTCTTACTGAGGAGAATCTTTGACAAGGACCGCACTTTTTGACTAGGGCCAAGGCATCGTAATATCCGTGGTTCAGGGCCTTTCTAGCGAGCGAACGACTCCCCATGTGGCACTCGCCAATTCCTTTGTCGAGCTCCTTGAGAGCGTACTTGGCCTCGTCAAGGGATAGGCAGTGGAGGTAGGGCTTCCATCCGTCGTTGTGTACGAGCATTTGAAAAGGGTCTCGTTAATCACGACAAACCTTTCCGAGCAGACCCTGGTTCTTCTTGCTTCGGCTCAATCTTGGGGGAGCTCGCCCTCTACCAAGAACTTTCGGATAGAAGTGGTCCAATTGTCCGGCCGAACTTCATTGTTTATACAGAGGGTTTCGGGAAGGTCGATACTCGGCTTTAGGAGGACTTCTATCAGTACCGTGCAGTCGAGGCCTTCAAAGGACGAGGAGACAAGCTTTGATAGGGCATCCGCCTGGGCATTCTGCTCTCTTGGGATTCGTAGTACTGCGGAACAGTCGAAGGATGTTAAGAGCCGTTGGACCACTGCTAAGTACCGGACCATCCGATCATCACGAGCCTCGTACTCCCCGGTGATTTGATTGACCACGAGCTGAGAGTCACGATAGGCCCTGATATGCCTTGTGCCCGCCTAGTGCGCTAGGATAAGTCCCGCGATCATAGCCTCATACTTTGCCTCGTTATTAGAGGCCAAAAAGTTAAGGCGGAGAGAATATTGGAGAAGTTGTCGGGACCTCGCAAAATGATGCCTACACCACTTCCCGCTTCGCAAGAGGAGCCGTCGATGTAAACTTCCCACGTTGGATAGGCCTCCTGACCGTTGGGTTGCTCGTAGATGGTGCACTCCATGATGAATTCGGCGAAGGCCTGCCCCTTAATGGCTGTTCTTGGCTGGTACCTGATGTCGTATTGACTTAGCTCGATCAATCACTTGACCAATCGGCCAGAGCTCTCTGGCTTGTGGAGCACGGCCTAGAGGGGCTGGTCCGTGAGGACCTGGATTGAGTGCGCCTGAAAATAAGGGCAGAGCTTTCGGACGGCCATGACCAGGGTATACGCTACTTTCTCCATCTTCGCATATCGGGTCTCGGTCGAGAGCATGACTTTGCTCACATAGTATAACAGCTTCTGGACTCCGTCTTCTTCTTGAACGAGAATGACACTCAGCGTGCTTTTCGAAGTTGAAAGGTAAGGCCAGAGGGGTTCGCCCGGCTCAGGTTTGCTTAGAAGTGGGGGGTTGGCGAGGTATTCCTTCAACTGGTCGAACGCCTCCTGCTGCTGGGCTCCCCATTCAAAGCCTCTGATTCCGCACAGAGCCTTGAAAAAGGGGAGCGACTTCTCTCCAGACCTGGAGAGGAAGCGGCCGATGGCTGCCAGTCTTTCCGTGAGCCGCTACACCTCCTTGATGTTTCTAGGAGGGGCCATGTCTATTATGGCCTGGATCTTTTCGGGGTTTGCCTCGATGCCGCGCTGGCTGACGACGAATCCGAGAAATTTGCATGAGGAGACGCCGAATGCATATTTGGCAGGATTGAGCCACATGATGTGGGTTCGAAGGATGCCAAAGGCTCCTTCGAGGTCAGCGATGTGGTCCTGCCCCCGTTGGCTTTTGATGAGCATGTCGTCGATGTATACCTCCTTGCTACGACCGATCTGATCTTTGAAGACTCGGTTGACGAGCCTCTAATAGGTAGCTCTGGCGTTCTTGAGCCCGAAGGGCATAAACCGGTAGCAGCAGAGACCCTGGTCGGTGACGAAGGATGTCTTGGCGATATCCGAGGGGAACATCTGTATTTGATTGTAGCCCGAGAAGGCGTCCATGAAGGTTAGAAGCTCGTGACCCGACGTTGCGTCGATCAGAGCATCGATGCTGGGGAGGGGAAAAGGATCTTTGGGGCACGCCTTGTTCAGATCTGTAAATTCTATGCAGATCCTCCAGCTCCCGCTGACCTTCTTCACCATCACGACGTTTTCCAGCCACTCGGGATAGCTGACCTCTTGAATAAACCGGGCAGACAAAAGTTTGTCCACCTCCGCCTTGACAGCTTGCTGCCTCTCCAGGGTGAACTTACACCGCTTCTGGACGATCGGTTTCGAGCCCGAAATCACGCTCAGTCTGTGCATGATCAGGTCTTCGGAGATCACGAGCATGTTGGATGGTTTCCAAGCAAGGAGGTCGATGTTGCGGTGGATACAGTCTATTAGGTCCGACTTCAGGTCGGGGGCGAGGGAGCGTCTCACGTAGAACTGCTTCGACTTGTCTTCTGCCTCGAACGAGACTTCTTCCAATTTGCCTGCCAGTTCGGGTTCGGTTGGCTTCTTTCAGGTTGAAGTTCGACAGCGTCAAAGCGAAACATCCCGCCTCCGACCGCCGTCATATAGCACGATCGTGCGGCCTCTTGGTTCCCTCGAATGACGCTGACCCCCTGCTTGGTAGTAAACTTCAGCTTTAGGTGGTAGGCCGAGGGGACAACCTGGAAGGAGCAGAGCCCGGGTCGGCCGAGGATAGCATTGTACGCCGCTTTGACGTTGACTACCATAAAGTCCATCGACTTGGTCCGTCTGAGGGGGTCGTGTCGGCGGTTACATCTAAGGTCACGATCCCCTCTATCTGTACTGGGACGCCAGAGAACCCGTGGAGTGTACCCGGCCGGTTTGAGCTTGTCCCGGGGGAGTTTGAGGTTCTAGAATGCCTCCAAGAAGAGGATGTTCACTGAGCTCCCATTGTCCACGAAGATCCGATGGACTTCGAATGCCTCCAAGAAGAGGATGTTCACTGAGCTCCCATTGTCCACGAAGATCCGATGGACTTCGAAGTTCGCCATGTCGAGGCTGATGACGAGTGCGTCGCAGTGCGGGAGCCGAACCCCCTCCAGGTCTTCTCCAGAGAAGGAGACGGGAAGTTGCTGGATCTGGGGGAAGGAAGGTCTCGAACGGCATTCACCTCTCGGACGAATGCCTTGCGGAAAGTATTGGATTCCCCTCCCATAGGCCCCCTATGGACGCAGTGTAGGATGGCCTGAGCTCCGGTCTCCTCGGGCTCTGGGTCCTGCTCGGGACGCCGTTTGGGTGTGCGAGGAGGAGGCGAAGGCCTTCGGTTCCTCGTATCCCTTCGGTCCCTCGGGCTTTCCCAGGTGAATTCTCAGAGGTACCCTCGTTGAATGAGGGCCTCGATTTCATCCTTGAGGGTCCGACAGTTGTCGGTTTCGTGTCTGTTGTCTCGGTGGAAGCGGCAGAAGAACTGTTGGTCTCGTTTCTTGTTGCTGGTCGGTCGAGGGGGTAGTCGGACGAGGTCCTTATCCTCGATCTCTAGGAGGATGGCCGATACATTTTGTGTCAGTGGCGTATACCTCTCGAAGCGAGGGACCAGAGGGACCCTCTTCATGCCGGTCTCGTCTTGCGGAACCTTCTTGGCGAGCTCGACCTCATCGGCCTTGCGCTTCCCCTTTCCAGTGACCTCTTTGGTGCCTTCTGGGTTTAAGGCCTCCTCCGCCCGAATGTACTTCTCGACCCGGTTGAGCAGGTCAGGAAAGTCTAGGGGAGGCTTCTTGGCCAAGGAAGCTTTCAGCTGGCCGTGTTGGACATTGTGTCGGAACGCCGCCGAGGCGACCCCGGCATCTAAGGAGGAGACAGACCTTGCCTGGTGGTGAACCTCCGGACGAACTCATGGAGTGACTCTCCTTCCTTCTGTCGGAGGTTCGACAACGAAGCGCTTGTCTTCTTGGCCTTCTTGCTGGTCACGAAGTGGGCCAGAAAGTTGGCCTCCGGCTGGTCGAACGAGAAGATCGAACCGGGGACGAGCCTAGAGAACCATTCTCGGACCGGGCCCCGAAGGGTGGCAGGGAAGGCACGTCACAGGAGGAGATCTGAAGCGCTGTGAATCATCATGAGGGCCTTGAACCCCTCCATGTGATCAGCAGGATTACCCTCGCCGTCATAGGTCTCGAACTAGGGAGGTCGGAAATTTTTGGGAATCTCTGCTTCCAAGATAGGAGTAGAGAAAGATGGTCGGGTCGGCCTATGACCCTGAGCCGGCATCAGACCACCCTCGCCGAAATAGGCGAGGCGGTTCTCCATTTCCTGTAGGCGTCGAAGGACGACATCTTCCTACTCTGGTGGGCGGGTCGAGCCACGAGGCTCGCTGCCTCCGGCACCCAACCGCGAGTTAGAGTGGTGGAGTGTCTCGGTTCCGGGGGCCCCTAAGATGGCCTCTAGGACCTCATTCCGAAAGTTTTGGAACTCTGCTCGTGTGACTGGAGCTTGCCCGACTGAGTTGCACTGGAGTGGCCGCCTCCGGGCTGTGCGAATGAGCTCTGGCTCCCACTCTCGGGACGGCTGCCTGGGATTGTTGGGACCAAGTTGGAAGCGGCCCCTCCCCTTTTTCGGCTGGCTTGTCGGTTCTCGATGACGCGATGTAAGTCGGTCCCGACCGAGCGAGAAGCGCCCGGTCTGACTCTAGATTCGCCGTCGACCCTCAGATGGTTGGATCCCTGAGCGTCGGCGTGGCTATTCTGGGGAGGAGCATCTGGACGACGTTCAGAGGTGACAGCTTTTCTGGCCTTGGGTGCCATGTAAGAGCTCGGATTCTAGGATGACGTCCCTGGCTGGGATCGGACTGAAGTCAGAACCGAGTTTTCCCACCGATGGCGCCAACCTGATGCGGTTTGTTTTTGGGGAGTGGTTGCAACAAGTGTGAGTTCTTGTAGTTTGTATAGTGGAAGTTGTGGTACTGGCCCTGGTCCGACCCTCGGGAGTAGCAAGAGTGAGGTAGGGACCGGGTGCTCGGCCCGAATCCAGCAGCTCGGCTCGGATCTTTGAGGCTCGGCTCGGTCTTTCGTACCTGCACACTGTCTAGAAACACCGGGAGAAGTTCCGGCGACGGGCCCTTTGACAATCTAGTCAGTCACTGGAAACGCAACAGTAGCTAGGGTTCAAGGGGAAAAAGTTTGATTATTCTTACAATGAGGAGGGGGTCTGGTATTTATAGGCAGGGAAAACGGGTCTGAGACCCTGCTGGCCGGGTCGGACCCGTTTGCTCGTGGGCATGACGTGGCAGAAGCCCATATGGCTCTAGGTTGATCTGATGATCATAGAAGTGCGGTTTTTGAAGGGATCCGGTGATCCATGAGGGGCCACGTTATCTGTACCATATCAAGTAGTATCTTCAGTTTATTTTATTCACACATATATTATTTATTTAATTTTTTAAAAAAATGATAACAATTGTTTTTATCCGTTCATGAAAATGCAGCGGAATCTTTGCTAAATTGTATATCATTTCCTTAAAAGTGGGGACCACCATCTCAATTTGACAGTGTTTTCTTATTTATTTAAAATTTACTGATTTGACTGGTTTTGACCGCATGGGATGGTAATTATAGGCCTAATGCATGCTCAACTATTGGGCCTAATCATGTATTTTTAATCCCCTAAAAAATATAGTAAAAACGTTTTTAACTTTTAAGGAAAGCTAAACAGCTCTTCTCTATAATTTAGCAACACCACTCATCACTTCTTCTTCTTCTTATTATTTTTTTTATAAATAAATACTTTGTCACATATACATGGCAAGCTATCATTGCCAAGATTTCATGAGTGTGACTTGCACTCTCCTACTTATTTCTCTTCTTTAAATGGTAACTCTTTTTAAGACAAATTGTTTTATAATTGGAATGTATTTTAAATCAAGAATCCAAACCAAATCTCAACCCCCAAACAAGCAACAAGTAATGCCTCATAAATAATGGGACAAATTGCAGAAAACTCTATACTTATGATTTTCTCAGTTAACTATCATGAACCTTTTTTTTAATATGCGTAGCCTCTTCTAACACTTTCATTTTTTCAGATAACTGCTCTATTATAGATGACTTTTTTAAAATTAAAGAGAAGTATGTGCCCCTAGGGTAGATAATTGTTATATTTGTGGAGAAAAGTGAAAGTTTGAAAGAGTAATAATACATATTAAAATAAGTCTATAATAATAGTTATGTGAGAAACGCGGAAAGTACATGGTAATTTTCTACTATAACATAAAGATCAGGACCGGCCCTCAGTTTCCGAGGGCCAGAGGCAAAAAATCCAAATAATTATTCTTGGACCCCTAATTACAATATATATTTTTTATGCATAAAATATGTGCCTATATTTACAAAGGTAATACAAATTTGGAACTCTTAAATCTGTTTGTTTAGAGTTTTAAAACCTGCATTCAGTTTTTTAAATTCTAAAATCTAAAAATCGTGTTTGTATAGGTGTTTTCAAAAAATCATTTCTAAATTTTTATTTGGAAAATTCTCATTTTAAAACCTGTTTTTAGAAAACTCCAAAAAACTTTTTTATAAAAAGAAAAAAAAATCTCCTTTTCTTCATCTCTCCTAAAAAATCATGTTCCCTTTCCTCTCATTTTCCAAAAACTATTTTCTAAAAAGTGGTACCTAAACAAACCCTTATTTTTTAAAATCTAAAAAAGCTTATTTATAATTTTTTTTTAAAAAAACCTAAGTTTAAAATCTGTTTTCAGAACAACGAACCAAAACGCAAATTGCAAAAAAATTGAGGGCCAGCCCTGGTAAAGATGTAGAGAGCCCAATGCCGCCTCCTTTAAAGCACTCACTCCTCTCCAACACAAACAGCAACACAATAATGGGTCATTCAATATTAGAAAGAAGGAGAAAGATTTCAATTGCACCCCTCCAAATCTATTCTCCAATGGCAGAAGCCATGGATGCAACAAAGAAGTCCATCAATGTAAATCAAAAGGGTAAGAAGCAAATCCTAATTCCTAAAGAAGAGAAGAAGCCTCCCATGGCGATGGGGGGATTTCGATGGTTCTTCTCGTGCAAGTACCACCAAACAGCAGTCGAATGCGAGAAGAAGAAGAAGATGAAGAAGATGAAGATGAAGAAAAAACCTACCACCACAAAAAAGAAGATCAATGTTACGACTTCTTCTTCCTTTTCTTTCACTTCTTCGCTATCAAACTTATCGGCTTCGATGACTCCGTCGTCTTCTTCTTCTTCTTCATCGTCGTCATCTTCTTCTTGTTCTGTTGGTGGGTCTTTTACAGCAATGCATATGAAGAGGTTGTCTGGTTGTTATGAGTGCAACACCATGGCTGATTCAGTAACGGCCGTGTCAAAAGTTCCTTCGATTAGGAGGAACAATTTCTTTACTTGTTCTCAATGTGGGGAGATTTTCTCTAAATCTGAGAATTTAGAACTGCACCAAGCAGTTAAACACGGAGGTACATAATCTCTCTCTTATATATATGTTGGTTTTGGCATCAAGCGTACTTCCAACATAATCTATCTATCTGTTAGAATACAAGTTCAATTTCCTCGACCATCCTAAAACTTCGAATACAAGTTCAATTTCCTCGACCATCCTAAAACTTCGAAGTTTTAGCATGGTCGAAGATTCTTTCGCTCTATCAAATCAAAAGCTGAAATGAGAGAATAAACAATTTGAGTACATGGTTTTTTACTCATTTCTTTTTGTTTGTGTTCTTATAACTACTTATTATGAGGATTAATATTTTGGGGAAAAAATTCTTACATTTTCGTGTATGTTGTCGATCTAGTATTGTGTTCATTTGAACCCTTTTTTTTCTCCTCTCCATAATACAGTATCAGAACTGGGACCTGAGGACAACAGCAGGAACATAGTAGAGATCATCTTCAAATCAAGCTGGCTGAAAAAGCAACCTCCAATGTGCAAGATACTCAGAGTCCTGAAAATCAACCACACTCCAAAAACAATCACTAGGTTTGAAAACTACAGAGACACCATCAAATCGAAAGCCAACAAGGTGGTACCGAAGAAACACCCCAGGTGCATTGCCGATGGGAACGAGCTCCTCAGATTCTACTCCACCTCCTTCTACTGCCCTCTCGGCCTCGGAGGGTGCACCAGTCTCTGCCTCTCAACCCCACATTGCAACGTGTGCAGCATTATAAAGGATGGATTCAAGTTAGACGAATCGGGTAGGGTTCAGACCATGGAGACGAGCGGACGTGCCCACGATGCCAACCGTATGTCACCGGAAGGAAAAGAACAAGAGCAAGCAATGCTGGTGTGTAGGGTGATTGCAGGGAGAGTGAGCAGGAATCAAGAAGGTGGTTGGGAGGATTGCGACTCGGTTGGTGGCAGTGGCACTACTGCTGGTTTGGATCAGCTGTTTGTATCTGATCCTGATGCAATCTTGCCTTGCTTTGTGGTCATTTACAGTATTCTCTAGTAATTACATTTCTTGTTTGGTTGTAGCTTTGAAGATTTGATTTGTGAAAGCCACTTAGTAGGGGAAAATATTAATGGTTTGCTGCTTAACATTAATTAACTTTGATCTCTTTTGCTAGAAATTGATTTTTTTTTTTGCTTCTGTGGTCTGATTAACTGATGAACATTAATATATCTGTCAAAGTCATGATTGTATAATTATCTTACACGCATAACCCTCGAATTTAATGCCACCTTAAACTCTGAGGGAGGGGTTAGGATAGCATCAAGTTTATTTGTTTGTTCTTCTTTCCTTAACGGTTGTTTCGATAAGCACTTATTATTGGAATGGTAGGGCGTTTTGAGTCCTTTGACCTCACAGTTATATTTTTTTTTAAAAAGACGTGGTTTAATGTCCTAGTCTTTATCTAGGTTGGTTTTTATACTGGTGTTTTGTAGTGGATTATTATGAAGTAGTTTAGGTTAAGAGACCCAATGTCTGCATCTGATTTGTCTTTTCATGTGGCTGTTTCTAATGCAATCAATGGGTAATCTCGGTGATTTTTAGTGTCTTTATGCTGCACACACATTATTGTCTGCATCTAATTTGGATTATGTGACTTGTTTGTTGTATTTGTACAAATCCCCCCAGTCTTTTAACCATTTGTCTTCCATTCTCCCAACAAAATGGAAGGTTAATAATCTAAAAAGTTTACTAGAGTTATTAAGTACAGGTTGTGAGGACTTCTGGAATGATCCAGTTGTTATCTTCACTGTCCACATAATCTCGTGGTGATAGTGATCCGCTAAAGATATTGATCTCAATCTCAAAACATTGATAGATGACTAAATTTTGAAGTCTTCGGGTAAAAGGATCCCAATAAACATTGATATACATGTGTTTTTACTATTTTAAGAAAGTGCGACATTAATTTTCTTAATTATATATTGATTATAATTCTTTCTGTTTTAACTGAAAAAGTTGGGATATGGCATGTGTGGAGCATACACGTGTGACCTTGCTTCTCATCTCCATCTCCATTGGCATAGTGCAGTTATTATGCATCGAGAAAGCACATGCATCTTCAACAACTAGCACCGAACGAATATATATATTGCACATGCTAATACTTCAGTTGCTATAAACTTAGCTAATTTAATAGTGTAGCTGGAATTGAGATCTCATTCAAAGACAGAGAAAGATTGCAAATATCTAGAGCTACTTTTTTTATCCTATACGGATCATCCAATCCGCAAGGACCATGATTGGGTTTGATCGTCTTTCTCCGACAAAGAAACCAAACATAATCAACTTGAATTCGGGACAACTATTCAAAATCTTAGGGAGGGTTTTCAGAGAAAGATAGAATAAATAAAAAAAATTAATGAAGGGATCGATTGTCCGAATAATAAACAAGTATCCATGTATCCGTTACCCCAAAAAGGGACGCATTGCGTATTGGTACTTATCGGGTATAGAATAGATGGGATAGGTACTGAGATTATAGGAGATATCTTCTAAGGTGTTTTCTACAAAATCATCATAACAATAAAAGGATTTTTGCAGTGTATCTTCTGTTGGATATATTAAAGGAAAAATGGAGTAGCGAATGGAGAAGATATGCACAGTGATCCCATTGTATACCACAGATCACAGTTTGCCAAAACTAAAGCATATTTGAGATATTTCGAAAAATCAGATTCGAATTTGGAAATGATACAACAACAACAAAATGCAATCACCAAAACAGTTTATGACTGATAAATTAAGCGTCTTGTTTTTAGGAATACTAGAAGAAATCAAATTGGATGACAAAGATAAGCTAAGCATGAAACTGAGACAGAAAATCTCATTTAGAGCTCACAAAGACGTGCTGAAAAAAATGAAGCAGAAGATAACTCAAGACTCACTTCCCATAGCCATCAGGAACTCTCCCTCACAAACCACTTCACCCCCTACATATGCTTTTCCTTCCATCTTCGCAATTCCAAATCGTTTCTGCAATTTCACGAGGTTCATTCTCATGATCAAGGTATCCCCAGCAATCACAGGCTTCCGGAACCTCACTTTGTCGACACCTGCAAAGAAGAAATTGTCTTTGGACCCACCCACTTCTGGTTGCAGCATCACCAGGCCTCCAACCTGAGCCATGGCCTGGACTCACAAAAACAACCATTACTAATTCAATCAAAGATGCCTTAATTAAGTAATTCAAAATGCAGCTTTAAAAAAATCAAGTAATGATTATTGAATAAGAGGAACATTCAAATTTCAGTGAATTCAGATAGGATGTGAAAGTTGGTATATCTCTAGTTGATGGTTAAAAAGAGTTGATAGTTCATAAGATAGAATACAGTTTATATAGCCATTTCAACTATTGGAAAGTCTACTAGCGATGAAAGCAAGAAATCACAATCCCATACAAACAATAAAAGAAACTCATCACATGGAGCGGAAGTTTCTATTTTTCTAAATAAATATGATGTAGCTATAGAATAAATGTAAATACAAGATGGGCGACGTACTTACAATGTGAAATATATGATACCATTAAACCAAGTTCTGTACTAACGTCCAGTGACGGAGCTATTTGCCCACCCGGGTTTTTCAAAAAACCACTCAAAAGAGTGCAAATTTATATTTTGGTCCACACACAAATTATGAATTAGTCCTCAAATGCCTAATATATACATAAGTAAAATCTTTTTAAATAGAACGATATGTGAAAATGTATGTCCCACAAAATTATAATGCAAAATTTGAACCCCCCCCCCCCCCAACTCTTTGCAGTTCTCCACACACAAAAAAAGAAACTGAACAAATGTGTTTTTTGAAAAACGAAACCTCAACTTTTTGAGTAATTTGGTCCATTCATGTCCTAAATCACTTTGATTCATTCGACTCAAAAGGTTAAACGGTGTTCTTTCAAAAAAACAAAGTCAGGATCACACAATAATTAGGAACTCGTCGTGCGTGAGTGTGTGAGAGAGAGATAAAGAGTAAAAACCCATCGATGGAGAAGAAATAAGAAAAGAATAATGTTCACAACTAACTAATCCAGTGAGAAGAAAGATAGAACTAAAGAAAATTTTACAAAGAATAAAAAAGAAAAAGAAAAGTTACAGTCTTTTTTCCATATGGGATGGCGGGGAAGGTAGTCCACTCATGGTCATCTATAAGAAAATATGCCAAAACCCTTGGGCCTTCCTCACAGCTTCAAGGACACAATGCCACATATCCTATAACTTCCTCCTATTCATTCTCCTGTCTTCATTCCAATTGGTATGCATGGAAGCAGCCCTCATAATGACCAATTCAACCAATCAATGCCCTGCAACTGTGCTTACATTCTCATTTATTAAGTAGTTTTCATCCTGGAATATTTTTTGTTGTCATTTTTAGATATCCTGTCGATGTTCTACCATGATTCAACACTCCTGAAGTGCTTGATCTCCCTATGCTTCTCAAAATTTGAATATACAGCACCAGGATTCTAAGTTTCTAGCACTGTTTAGCATTCTCTTTCTAACTCTTTAAATACGTCTCATGATCATACGACACCAAGAACAATTTTCTCAGTTTTCATATAAGTTAGTTAAGTGCCCAGTGCCTACTTACCAGAATCGCTGACCATAAAAGGAAAATATCTGTATGTTCCAAAAGAAATGGAGAGGGAAAGGCTTAATCAACCCCATCTCAGCCAATTAAGAAAAGCATAATCAAAAGTATTTCAGGGTTGGCACCAACTGAGTTTGCTAAGTGGTTGTTTTAAATCTTGTGAAGGGATCTCCACCAAATGACAAGCTTCAAATGCTAGGAAACATAAGTTCTTTCCCTAAATTGACACACCCATCTTGGGTGCGTACCCAAGAAAGTAACTAAATTTTATCGACTATGCTCAAACCTATAGTGCGAATTTTCTTTTTTTTAAATGTTCTTTAGTTTGATAGAACCAAAAAAAAACAATTTTTTTTAATATATATTTACAACCATTTGGGACACAAACATTCGCATTAAAATATATGTATATATATTCTAAAACATGTATGCCTCGTATACCAGAATCCTATTTTTTGATCTTATGTCAGTGTATTCGTATTCAATCATACTTCAATGCTAAACTCGTATCCATTCTTCACTTGAAGATGCAATCCAAACTACATATGAAAAGTTTGGGCACTAACACGGGAACACTGACGCATTGTGATATGATACACCAATGAACGAAAATTTCTAAAACTACACTACGAGAAGATAATGCATGTAGGATAATGTGTCTGATAGGTGACCAACACCACAACTTCTAACATAAGTGTTTATGCTCTATAGAATCACAAACATGAAGATCTCATGCACATAGCTGCCTTAGACTCTGCTGATCATAAACTATTTCAAACATCTTTTCACATTGAATGAAACCCACAAATGTGGTCAAAACAATGAAATAGAGAATTTTGCGAAATAGGCCAAAAAACTATGGACCCATAAAATGTGGCAAAAAAAAATGAAATATGAAATTTTAGCAAAATTGGCAAAAAAAAATTGTGGACTATGTAACCTACAAAATATGGCCAAAACAATAAAATATGAAATTTCGCAAAATTGGCTAAAAATTGTGGGTAGCACACAAAATGTGTGCCAAAACTTTGAAGTACGAAATTTCGTGAACACGACTGAAAACTGTGGACTAGTCCATTGAATGTAGCCAAAACATTGGAATTAGCCAAAAATTGACCACAGTCAAAACAATGACATACAGAATTTCATGAAAACGACAAAAAACTGTGGGCTAGCCCACAAAATATACCCAAAATATTGAAATACGGAATTTCCGTAGAACGGCAAATAATCACGGCCTATAGCCCACAAAATGTGTCCAAAACATTGAAATACATAATTTCACGAAATTAGCCAAAAACTACGAACTACATCACACAAAATGTGGCCAAAATAGTGAAATACGGAATTTCACGAAAATGGCCGAAATTGTGGATGCCCACAAAATGAAGCCAAAATAGTAAAATACGGAATTTAAATGAACGAAAACTATGGACTATAAATGTGGCCAAAACATTGAAATATGAAAGAAATTGACCAAAAATTATGGACTATAGCCCACAAAATGTGGTCAAAACAATGAAAACGGATTACAAAATTTTGTAAAAACAGATGAAAACTATAGACTATATAGCCCACCAAATATGGTCAAAACAATGAAATATGGAATTTCACAAATACGGCTGAAAACTGTGGACTATAACCCACAGAATGTGGCCAATATAGTGAAATACGAAATTTGGTGAAAAATGCTGAAAACTGTGGGTAGCTCACAAAATGTGGCTAAAACAGTGAAATACACAATTTCACGAAATTGGCCGAGAATTAAGCCCACAAAATGTGGTCAAAACAATGAAATACAGAATTTCGCGAAAACAACTGAAACTGTGAACTATAGCCACAAAATGTGGCCAAAACATTAAAATACGAATTTTCCGAATTTGCTCAAAAATTGTGGGTTATAACCCACCAAATATGGTCATAACTCTGAAATACAGAATTTCATAAAAATAACCACAAACTGTGGATTATAACCCACAATGAGGCCAAAACATTGAAATTCGAAATTTCACAAAATTAATAAAAAACTGTGGACTATATATATAGCCCACAAAACATGATCAAAACAGTGAAATACAGAATTTTGCAAAATGACCTAAAACTATGGAATATAGCCCACCAAAATATGGGCAACATTTTAAAACACGAAATTTCACGAAATTGACCGAAAACTGTGAACTAATCCACAAAATGTCGCCAAAACAATGAAATACGAAATTTCACCAAAACAACAGAAAACTGTGAGTAGCCCACAAAATATGGCTAAAATAGTGAAATACAGAATTGTGCAAAACTGGCTCAAAATTGTGCACTATAGCATACAAGATGTAGCCAAAACAGTGAAATAAGAAAATTCGCAAAAACAATAACAAACTAAGGATTATAGTCCACAAAGTGTGTCCAAAATAATGAAATACGGAATTTCGCAAAACATTGCCGAAAACGGTGGACTACGGTAGCAAAAAAGAAAGCCCAAAGTGTTTGCTAAAGTAACATGCCAGATAATCTCTAGCAAAGGTAAAGCTCTAGTTCTGTTTTCCTTATTTTTAAATTGAGATGAGTCAAATGGATCAACAAAGCAAGTCCGTTTGCACCCAGTAAATCCTCTCTCCTTTTACTCACCAAATTCTATACAGAACGCCACCATTCCTCCCTATCACAATAAGGAATGTAGTTCTTCCTCACCTTTTTCTTCCTAAACTCACTTGAATCTACACCGCACTTTACCTACTCAGAAATAGGATCTGATCCCTCAAGCTCACAATCGGCATTCACTTTCCTTCCTCGCATGCATGCGCCAGACCCTAAACCTCACCCTATCCAACCACCTTAATGCCCTGCATCACCTCTTGCTTCCTCGCCACTAAGTAACTCTGCACCACTAGCATCTCTAACTCCCTTGGCTTCACATTTGTCATCACTCTCACCTTCAACATCGACATTGTCCCCTTCTCCCCCTAAATCACACAAGGCACAAGAACGGAAGTGGTTGAAAACGGTGAAGTTTAAGGTTTTGGAAGATGGATGTGATGAAGCGAAAGCCGATGGAATGACGAGCTTGGAGGATCATATCTTAATTCTAAGTAGGTATCTTATGGTGGTACGAGAGGCAGTTTAGGTAGAAGAAGCTGATGAGAACTACAATTTTTCAATGTGATAAAGAGGGGGTTGTTCTCTGTTTAGTTTGGCAAGTAAGAGGATGAATGCGGTTTGCGAGACAAAGAAGAAAACATTTTCTCGATCCATTAACTCACCTCAACAAAAATATGAGGAAAAAAAATTCTCTCAGGTATAAATTGCAAGCATATACTTCAACTTTTTATTCACCTTGCATTTCATAAAGAAAAGAAAGAAGAATGTCTATTTTCCAAAAGAGACAATGGTGGGGAAGGTAGTTTGCTCAAGGTCAGCCATGATAAAATAAGTCAAAATCCTTTGTCAAACCCAGTTACCTTAGACCTTCCCTATATCTTCAAGTACTCACAATGCCACATATCTTTCTTATTCATTATCTTGTCTTCTCTCCAAATCATATACATGGATACCATGCCCTATGTGATCAAGACAAACCAATCAATGCCTTGTCACTTATCCATGTGTTTAATTGTCATTTCTGCAGTAGCTTTCATGGTGATTCTTTATTTTTTGATAAATTTTGATATCTTGTCAAAGCTCTAGCAAGATGTACATACTTAGTCAATAGTCATCCTTATAACACTCTAACGTGCTCAGACTCCCAATTGTTCTCGGAATTTTCAAAAAAATAACACTAACATCAGAGGCGATCAACCACCCCTGGTTTTCAAAAAATTGCAACAGTGTAGGCATCAGTCTTTGTAGTTAATATATATAGTAAATTTTCATGCCATTAAGACAACGATTTGCTATAGCTCAGTTGGTTTGAACCTTTTTTAATCAACTAGGCGGGTCGATCGTTTGATCCCTTATCTTCTCATTTTGTTTTATTTCCTTTGAGAATTTTTTTTTAAAAAATCATTAAAGAAAGGAAAAAAAAACTTCGGATTTTATTAGTTCTTAATTCATAATAATTATTTTATTTAACTTTAAATCGTAATTAGAAGTATATTTTTCGGAACACATGATTACTTAACACTTATTTCACTTTTGTAATCTATAAAAATCTTTAAGATATTCCATATTTAAATATAGTGACCAATCTTATAGACTAACTAGATTTGCCCGTGGACACGTGCCTATGGCACGTCTTCAGAACGATACAGCATATGAAAAACCTTGTAAAAAGTAAATCAACAATTATATAACTCAAGTTTGAATAGTATGACAATAATTAGCTGTAAATAAAAGTCCATGTTTTCATTAGTATATGTTGACAATAATTATAAATTGGGGTATAAAAGTCCATGTTTCCATAAGTATATATATATATAGAGAGAGAGAGAGATAATTAAATAAATAAAGGAGTTGTTTTGGGAATGTGAATTTGAGTTTTGGGGGAAAATTTTTTGTGTGTGTGGGGGGTGGAGTGGGTGGGTGGGTGGGGGGGGGGGGGGGGGGGAGGGGGAATGTGTTTTGTGAGGTTAGATCTAGGTCTTTGATTTTGGGGGATTGAAGGAGAGCCACTTGATAGCTTTATTTGTGTTTTATTATATAGATGTAAAAAATAAAAATACATAATGCGACAAAAAAAATAATTATATATTTCTCAATTATTTTTTTACGTATAAGTTAAGCAACATTTCGCCTACCCTCAGTAAAACTCCTACGTCCGCCACTGAATGACATTCTAAATTTTGATTCACTGATTGGCAATTTCCAACTTTTTAAAGGTAACACATCTCATAAGTAATGCAACATTAAAAAAAAGTTTCTCAATTCGTTATGTATGTGAAGTGCCAATAGCTTACCACAATTTTTAATGCGATAAGGAAGAGGTTGGGTTGAGCAGTAAATGGTTAAAACCGCCACACCGATCTGAACCAAACCGAACAAGACCGACCCAGACGATTCGGGTTTCCATCAAAACGGGTCGAGTGTCTGCTAAAAATATCGGTTCGAGTAGGATCACGGTTTCAAGAAGCTAGTTCGGGTTGGGTTGATTTAACTAACCAATAGTTGCAAAATTAATTAAATTATCCATATACAAAGTATACAACACCACAAATGAAAGGGGTTTCCCCAGCGAAACTACCCCAGCGTTTGGGTAGTTGCGCCGAGATGTCCCCAGCATTTCAAAAAGAGCGCCAGGCTAGATTATGCTACAAATTCCCAGCCCTGCTAATTCCCACAATCCCCAAATCTTCCATTTTCCCTCTCTCTTTCATGCTCACTACAGCTGGTCGCACGCGTCGTCGGCGTCCCCGCCCCTCACCTCCTCTCACTCCCTTTCGTCGCTTCTCTCTCTCTATCCCCCTCCACGGACCCAAACCCAAACCCTAGCCCACTTGCCGTCATCTCCTCCGGTGACTCATTTCTTTCGCCCAAACCGAAACCCAAATTCTAACCCTAAACATGATCTCCATCAGAAATCTATCAGATCTAGGGTTTGGCCTCAAGCTAGTTCAACACTCAAAGCTAGAGTTTTTGGATCTCTAAGTGTTTCGCCTCTTCCTTTGATTCATCGATTCGTAGCTCAAGGGTTTCATTCTTTCAAGGTAAAAGAGGTTAATTTTTCAATTTGATTAGTTAAAGGCTTTTATTTGATCAAAGATGCAATATTTTAATGTTGTGAATCATAGAACACACAGTGTTTGTTAAAATACTTGCATGAAAATGATGAATGTAAAGATTTAGGGTTTATTATGAGGAATTTGGGAATGTAATTAGATACGTGTTTAGGTTTAGATCTTGAATTGATTACCTTGTAGCTAGAAATGGCATCCCTTTGAAAAATCGGAAGGCGAGTAGGGATCTTGAATTTGGGAATGCACTAATTGGAAATTTGAATGACTATTTTGAGTTTTGGTGTGTATTCCTTTTGTATTGTGAAGTAGATTTCTGATCTAATTATGTTGTGTATTCCTTTTGTATAGTGAAGAGTGCCAAATAAAAGCAAGATGCAAATTGTAAGAACATATACCTGATGTTTGATGCATTATTTTTAACAGCTACTATTTGATTGCGGTATCTACACATCTACATAGCCAAGTAGAAGAAGAGTATAGAAGGAAAATAAATTTTTTATAACTTTGTCTTCACGTTCTAATATTTCAGGAGAACACTGCTATCTAAAGTTTCTCAAAAGTCTATTTTGATTTCAGCATTGGAAATCCTGTGGGGACTGTTTAGTATATAGAATTGAAGGAAAAGTATGATACTCAGTATTTTTCATCATTCTTCCTGGTTTTTAAGTTTTATATTTATTTTTCATGTTATGTTTATGTTTTGAGGATTGTGGGATACAGTGAATTGAAGGGGTGGTAACCTTAACATAGCATATACATAGATATGAAGACATACAATATACAAACACTACAAATATTAAATGTAACGGAGGATGTAGTTTGCTGATCTCTTCGAGTCAGGGTTGAAGGGCCAGTTTGGAATTTGTGCTTCTGAGCTAAAACCCACCAATTTTACACGTAGTTTCATCTTTCTTTTCTTTTCTTTTTTTTAATGTCTCAATTGTGATTTTTTACATGTGTGTGTGTGTGTGTGTGTTTGTTTGTTTGTTTGTTTGTTTAGTGCATTTACTAGATTGGGCAATGATGTGGAAGATCTCCAACAGACAAAGGACCTGGTCATAATGTAAGTTGTTTGTTTAGTTTCTCTGCATGAAAAAATTTGGAGTTGCTCTACGTTTGCTAAATACATGTTATTGAATATAGGTTAGTTATGGAGACAAATATGAGTTAGTTCTATTGCATAGTAATTTGTTTTTTCACATTTGCATACGGAAATTTAACGAGTTTAAGTTCAAAATTAGTCGTGTGTTGGGTGAAGCCTGGTAATACTTTTTCATAATATTTAAACAATTTTAATGAAGTGTGTTGATGTTACTAATGGATTGATGTGCAATTCGTACTTATTTCCTTTATATTCTTTTGCAGCAGAGAGAGTATTGGAACAAAAAGTATTGGAACGAAGCCTAGTAATACACTGAAACCTACACAAAAACCGGGTGAACCATCTTAGGATGCTAATTATTTTCAGTAAGCTGTGAACACTAAGCACTTGCACTGTTTTTTGGTTCCTTTTTTTCTCTTCACTTCTTCTTTTGCTGTCTATCTTTTATATATGTTTTGTTCATCATCTTTCAATTATCTTATCTCTAATTCAATGGAAGAAGGTGCAGGTCCGTTTTTTTTCCCTACTGCCTTTAGTTTAATATTTTTATTTTAGTTTCAGTTTATATGTGGTTGTTTATAAGAAAGAATATAAACTGTTTTTCCACAGTGTTGGAAAATATATTACTAGCAATTGTAAACCTTATTCAGAGAGAGAAAAGTCATAGTAAAAGCAAATACAAATGGCCCAATAATAGAAAGGGATACATAACTTGAATTCATGCTAATTAAAGTTATGTAGTGTTATACTTGTTAACTATGCTATCGACTTCTTGGAGTTTATGTTCTACAATATTATACTTTGCGATAGAATTTTTATTGTTCTTTAAGGGGTGCTCCTGTATGATACTGTGATATTGTTTCAGAAATTTCTGGTGATGGAAGATGTTTATTTAGGTCAGTTTCTTATGGTGCCTGCTTGAGATCAGGTAATCCGTGTCCAAATGAGAGCCTTCAGAAGCAACTGGCTGACAAACTGCGAGAGAGTATTCAATCTTACCTCTCATTAATTAGTTATTACAATGGAATTTCATGATTTCTATACCTACACTTTGCAAACCCTTACGCAAATATTTGTGATTTTCCGTCTACCTAGGATAATTATTCTTTTTGTTTTTTTCGTTACTTGTTTGTTGTGCAAGTTGTAGAGGAGTTTATCAAGAGACGAGCAGACACTGAATGGTTAGTGTATCTTCAACTCTTAGATTTGCTTAGTGTAATCTCTTGTTTTCATACTATGTACTCAGTCTAAGAAAAGTTTCTTACTTATGAGTGCCAACTCAGTACTTTTACATTTTTGTACTTAAATTTTGATTCTTACAATGGAAATTCTATTAAGGAATTACAATGTCATTTCATTTCTATAATTTTTTGAGAAAGACTACTTATGTTGTGTTCCATTTGTTTGACATTTAGTTTAACATTTTTTTTGTTAGGTATGAATTTAGTGGAAGATTTATTGTCTATCCACTCCAACTAATGAACTATTTTGCTATATTCAGGTAGGTGCACATGGAACAGAGAGGGAAAGTCAAGCCTAGATCGATCAAACAACGGCAAGCTTCGACAACAGATTTAGGTATCTAATAAATCTATGCAGTGACTTTGCTTGGTTGTAAATTCTATGACAGATATATAGTAGTTACTTCATTAAAATGGAATGAGGGGGACTGAATTTGTATTCAGTATGAGGTTTATGTTGTATGAAGACTTGTATTCTTGAGCAGCTTGCTTGGAGTGAATTACATTTTTATTTGTGTTGTATGAAGACTTGTATTCTTGAGTGTAGCTTGCTTATTAATTTGTGTTGTATGAAGACTTGTATTCTTGGGTACATGATTATTGCAAAATAAAAAATTTAAAAAAAAAATTTAATATCCTACCCCGGCGTTTTCAAACGCCGGGGTAGTTTATTTAAAATAAAATATATTTAAAAGCCCTGGGGATTGTATTGAAAAGCACCGGGAAAGCCTAAGAAACCCCAACGTTTTAAAACGCCGGGAAATGTGATATTCTTCCCCAGCGCACGCAAACCCGGCACTTGCGGCGGCGCTTTTCGAAACGCCGAGGAGGCAATACCGGCGTTTTAAAAACATCGGGAATGGTCAAAATAAACGTTGGGGATTTCCTTACCGTTTGTAGTGCAACAACCGGTAATTACTAATTATACGCCTTAAAATCCACAACCCACTTGCAAAACATAAATGGATCAATTATCTAAATCTTTATAAAATATTAACAACTAATCTAAACTAAAAAACTGGAATGATGCTTGGTGTTTCGTTTCTCAATTTCATATTTTAATCGATTGTCATCTTCATCCCTTCAATAAACCACAAAACAACCACCAAAAAATGTCTTGGATGGTACTTGGATGGAGGCCAAAATTGTGGCTAGGCGAGAGCCTCGGTTCAAGCCTAGACATCTCCAAACTCGAAAAAAAACCCACAAAACCTAACCTTAGCTCCTCCACGTCAACAACTCCACATGGCGCCACTGACCTCCATTCTCCGACTAACCCCGCTGAGGTATCTCTCGCCGACTCTCTTTGATTCTTTCTCTCTCTAACAATCTTTGACCCAAAAAAACGACTAAAAACCAAACCTAACCGCCTATAAAGCAATGTGGTTGGTTACAGTTCAAGATCCAAACGGTTCAGGGTTGAACAGTTCAACAACCTAGTCACGTCGGGTTTATGTTAAGGAATTTTGGATAGTTCGGCCAGGGAACTGAACCATGCGCACCCCTAGGAGGGGGTTGTTTTGTGTTTAGTTCGGTAACAAAATAGATTGGGTTTGCGCGGCAAAAAAGAGAATGTTTTCTTGAATTTTTTTAAAATCTTTGGTATAGACTGCATGGCATATACTAACCAACTCTTTGTTTTTACCCTGCATTTGAGAAATAAAAGAAAGAAGAGTGTCTATTTTCCAAAAGAGACAATGTTGGAGAAGGTATGCTCAAGGTCAACTATGATAAAATATGTCAAAACTGTTTGTCCTCCCAAGTTACCTTAGAGCTTCCCCTACATCTTCAAGGACTCACAATGCCACAGATCCTACACTTTTCTTATTCATTCCTTGTCATCTCTCCAATCATATACGTGGAAGTATGCTCTTTGTGAGCAAGACAAACCAATCAATGCCATGTCAATAATCTTTGTGTTTAATTGTCATTTCTTAAGTAGTTTTCATGATAATTCTTTATTTTTTGACAAATCTTGATATCTTGTCAAAGCTCTAGCAGGATGCATATACTTGGTCAATAGTCCTTACAACACTTTGATGTTCTCAGACTCCTAATGCTTCACAAAATTTTGAAAATACACCCCTGCATTCTAAATTTCAAACAACTAATTGGCATTATTTTTTTCCAACTCTTTAAAGGCATCTCATGAATCATACATCACTCAAAACAATTTTCTCAGTTTGTTAAGTGTGTTAAGTGCCAACAACTTACTTACCAGATGTGTTGATCATAAAATGCAAATTTGTACGTTTCAAATTAAAAGGAAAGGAAAAGGATTATTCATCAACCCACATCAACCAATTGGGAAAAATGCATAATGAAATTTCTTACAGGCTTGGCGTTTACTGAGTTTGACAAGTGGTCGTGTTAAATCTACTAAAGAAATCTCCACTATGACAAGCTTCAGATGCTAGGAAGCACAAGTACTTTCCAAAATTAGCACACTCGTGATGGGTATACCCAAGAAAGGAACCACTCTTTGAGTATGCTCTACCTCTAGTGTAATTTTAAAAGCCTGATATTTAGTTTGCTAGAACAAAATTTAAATATACTCGAAGATTTTCCCATTCAAAACAAAAGAACTTCCACATTTAAATATATGAATATATTCTATGGCTAATAACAGAAGCCACACTTAGGCTTCTCCTAAAAACAAGGAATTCCCTATAGTATTTCCTTAAACACTTCACTCCCTCAAGATAATAAATACCCAAACTATACACTCTCTTTCCCTCCCCCTTCACATTCCCCCCCCCCCCCCCCCACACACACACAAAAACCTCCTCCCTAAGTGGGACCCAACCGACCACCCTTGCTCTTTTCACATCGTTTCCTTCTCTCTGATCCCCACAGCCATTCGTCACTCAGAGTTGTCAAAAACTAAATGACCCCATCCATTAAAAAATTGGGAACTCCCTCTGCCACCTACCTCATGAATTTAATGTTGGGTTTGATCACGCCATTGCTAGGCATGGATTGTGGAGCAGGGACCAACTCCTAACAATTGGGCATGAAAGCAAATCATGTTTAATGAGTTAGTTAAAGAATAAAAGTGGGATCTAATTTCCATATGTATATAGATGTTACATCTCTTAATTACTAGTTAGGACTATATAATGTGAATGTTGAAACTAAACCTTCTATTTCTACTAATAGAAATATGGAATTAATTGAGGAGATGGGGTTTGGTGAATTGGTTTCCTGCAAAAGCCAAGGTGGTTGAAGGAGGTGGGGATCGAAGATTGAAGGGGGAGAGGGGAGGCGAGTGGCCGAGGGTGACGCCTACTAGAAAATGATCTCCTATTGGGAGGAAGGCAAGGTGGTTGGGAGGTAAAAGAATGGATCGGAACGGAAAGAGAAAGCAAGGAAGGATATTTTGGGTATTTATTGTTTGCAAGGACTGCAAGTGCTTAGGGAAATAGTATAAAGGTTTCTTTTTTTTTTTCCTTTTCTTTTGGAGACCTTGGAGCTTTTTTGTTATGCCTTAAACTCTATAATCTATATCATGTGCTCGTTATATACCATAATTCTATTTTTCGTAAAAACGTATTAGCAAAAGTTGTACGACAACCCAACATTTGACAGTTTAATTATGGAACCCCCCCCCCCAATATGACATCATCTTTTTCTTTTATGCTTATTCCAACATCCGAAATAACTTAACCCTCAAAACCGCCTGATGTAAACTTAATCCTAAGTAGAGAATTTCCAAGAATTTTAAAAGATTAAGTTTACTAACAAGTAAAGCAGATTAAATCAGAAATTAAACTAATAATTGGTTTGATGGATTTTCCTACCAATCAACAATTATGTTTAATTGTTCTTAGCATGTAAGATATGCAATAAAGATTCGTACTCTAATTAGCAAGTAGAAGCACACACACTCAATACTTACGGACAACAGAAAATTCAGATAATAATCTAGAGATGATGAACCAGTATCACAAATATTTGAGAAATGCAAAGAAGTTACCGGGAGTTCAATGAACGTGTTGCTGCCACAAATGAAGAGGAAGAAACGACTGAATCTGAATCTTGCTTAACACCAAACAGCGAGCAAAGACAGATGAAGAGGAAGAAACGTCTGGATTTGAATCTTGCTCAACACCGAACAGAGAGTAAAGACCCACTCAAAACAAAATCAGATCTAATCAGATCTGTCGTTGCAGTGCGCTTGGGAGGAAGGAAGGGGAAGTCGAGGTCGGGGCTGCTGCTTGCAGAGGTGGTGCGCCGGGGGGCAAGTGGCGGCACCAGCGATGGTGGTGGTGATGAGGTGTCGGTGTCGATGTTGGTGTCGGGTCAGAGAGGAGGGGTTTCAGGGTGTGGAGTTGGGTTTAGGTGAAGGCGTAGCAGTCGGGATGGTTGTGGAGCTTTGGGGTGGTGGGGTTGTGGATGGTCGTTGATGGTGGTCGGAGGGGTGTTAAGATGAAGGAGGAGCGGGTTGACAACGATGGGTTGACGATGAGGTTGGGCTGACGACGACGGGGATGAGGGTGGTTGCTTGGGTTGTGTGTTGCAGGAAGCAAAAGAAAGAGGAAGAAGAAGAAGAGAAGGGGGTGGTGGTTAGAGAGAAAGAGGGTATTAGGGTTAGGGTTTAAAATAAAAATGGGAATTTGGGAATGTAGTTAGAGCTTCTCACAAACCGTAATACTTCTTTAGGATTTCATATCTCACAAACCCTAATAATTTCTTATGATATCACACACACAAGAAAAGAATACAGAGCAATAACTCAATACAGTAATTTTTTAATCAATAATAACATTCTTTCTCATTATTCTCAAGGCCTACATATAGGTTCAAAACAAAATCTCAATACGGATCTCCAAAATATTCTAATGCTGAAAATAAAGGGTACAAATTACAAAACTAGTACATATGGCTAAATCTCAAAATAAAACAAACAGAACCGATGTCATCATTTTCTCCGGGTGGGAATGAGCTCGACCCAATCGAGTCAAAATCAGTGATCATGTCATAGTGCTCCAAAAGGTCCGGATCCAAGCGCCGGAGCTCTTCACGATCAAACCAAGTATCCTCCGACTTCGGCTTGTCTTTCATCTCACCAAATACCTATGAATACCACCATCTCTAGTAGAGATTATCTGATCATCTAAAATATTATCCAATTTTTCTGTCGGTGGGTAAGTAGTATCAGGTAGAGGAAAAATGTGGAAATCTCACCAGTAGGCTGCAAAGTAGGCTCATCTATAAGATGATTTCTAGCATTAAATTCTGGGTCTTCTAGATCCTCAATATTGAAAGTCTTACTTATGTCTAAATCTTCAGGAAGGTCAACGATTATCATTGATTTGATGCAAAATTTTAAATGGGCCTGCAGCACGTGCATTCAATTTCTTAACGGATCCAGCTGGAAACCATTCCGGACGAATCTGAACCATCACTTCGTCACCAACATCAAAAGTTATAAATTTTCTTCTAGTAACTGCTATTAACTTATAGTTAAAATTATTCTCATTAATTTCCTTCAAAATTTCTCTATGTAAATCATGAATGCAAGATACAAATGTGGATGCTGACTCTAAGACTCTATGATGTTCTAATGCATGGATAAAATCTATGGGTTGCCAAGTGACTAAGGACGGAATGGGTGACTTAGGTACATTCAATGGAGGTGATTAGATCGACCAAATACAGTTGAGAGACTGATCTCCTCTTCTTCACCGAAGTCATCACTTACATGAGGTTCATAGGTAAACTCAGTGTCGGACTCATCATCAATGACAGCGGTACCTTCTACAATATTGATCCTACTGGGGCTGGAACAGTTACCAGCAACATGGTCGTATTACTTGCATATATAACACTTAATGAGAGGATCAATCTTAGAGTAGTCTTTTTCAGTATTTTTACCCATGTTGTCATTTTTAGGTGGATAGAAATTTGAAGTAGGTTGCCTTGGGTAAAACTTGTTGGGGTAATGAGAAAAGGGGGCTTAGGTATATAGGGATCAGTAAAAGTTATTTGAAAGGAATGATCTCTCAAATCGCTAGACTTGTAAGAGGAATTTGTTTTAAGGAAATCCATATCAAAACAAAGGCATAAGTTGCTACCAAGGAGTCCGCATTTCTATGAATTAACTCATTCCTAAGATCGGCTCGTAGCCCAACTCTGAACCTAGAGAGGGTTTATTCTTCGCTTTCTTTAGCTAAAGCATTGCAGCGAATAAGAAAGTTGTCGAACTTATCCACACTCTTTGGTGGATTTGCTTGTTCTACGAATCTAGCAATCGGGTGTGAAACGACAATGGCACATATCTCTCGGTGAGCTTCTCTTTCATGACCTCCCAAGTGGTTATGGGTGTCAGGCCTCGGTCACTGTGGACATGTTCAAGATTGGTCCAGTGTTGCTTTACCAGTCAATTTTATCATGATAAATTTGACTTTCAAGGCTTCGCTCATGTCAAACCACACGAAATAGTGGTCCATGGCATGGATCCAATCGAGATAAGCTTGGGGTTCCATACGGCCTTCAAAGTGGAGAAAGTCAGCCTTAACGTTCTTCTTGAATTGTTTGTGAGGGTCACGATCTTGACGTCGACCGTCACGATTATTACCTTGAGGGATCTGACGATGAAGCTCAGGGACAACATTTTGATTCAATTCTACTTGCTCAAGTCTCTGATTGATATTGGCAAGAGTTGCTTGAATGGCAGTGAGGGTAGTGAAAATGTCAGAGTTGTCTATTTCAGTTCGAATAGGGGCTCACTGAATTCTAGGGTTCCTGAATGGGTGGTTTGAGAGGGACAAGAAAGGCTCTTCAGAATTTGTGATAGTGTTGCGAAGACGCATTCACCAAAGACGGTAAACTAAGGGTCGTGTGGACGTGTGATTATAGAAATTTGGGGAAACGTGTTCGTAAATGCACCTAAAATGATTTTTTTTAATATGAAATGATCTAATAAAGAAGAAAAAAATAACCCTAAAATGAATGTAATTTTTTTTAAATGGCCTAAAGTGCTGAATGTGAATAATTCCTAAATGCAATGTTCTAAAAATCGGTCTAGGCGGCCGCCTAGGCGCTAGGCAGTCCCCAGGCAACTCAACTAGGCCCTAGGCGTTTGAAAAAATCGGTTTAGCCTATTGGGCAGGTCTAGGCGGGTCCAGACGGATCCCGACGGGTCTAGGCGGGTCTGGGCGGTCTAGGTGGATCTGGACAGCCTAGGCGGATCCGAATCATAAAATAGAGCTTAACTCGATCTGACCAAATCCGGACCCGTTTAAAAATAATTTCCGGGTCTACAAGGAGTTAGAGACTTGGTTCATATTAGTAGTAGTAGTAATAGTTCTTAGGTAGTGTCTTTTACTTGTAGTAGTAGGTGTGGTCTGGTTGTTTGTTTTTATCTTGAGGATTTAGCGTTATTATTCCTATATCAACTTATCAATGAAACGGGATGATGACAATCTTCCTATATTCAAAAATATATATACTTATATAGCTACTACATATTTTGACAATAATCAGATTAGGAAGAGATGACTTCTTTATTTTTTTCCCAAAATTGTTTTCATGAAACACACAACCCAACATTACAAATTGTAAGTTGGAGTTCACTGAAAACCACTAGTACAACACTGTTTACCTCCAAGATAATCTACCGATGCTTTTGATTATGAAAATATAAGTCAATCCATATTTTAAAAGAGATGGACTAAAACTAGTATAATAGTTTAATTTTTCGATACATCTAACTAAAACATTAAAAATTATGATGGGAAGCAATACCTTATCCTGGCAAATCATTGCTCTACCCAAATCTGTTACCAAAACCAACACCTTGATGCAATTGTGTCTTTTAGACTATCTAAAGCTCATCTTGCAGTAGCAAGGAGAAAAATCAAGAGAAAAAATGAAGAGCAATAAAGAGCATGATAATGCATGATGGAACTGCAAAACAAAACCAAAAGATAAATTGGGGCGAAAATAAACTAAACTAAAATAAATAAATAAATAACGCCTAACACCTAGATGCCTAGGCCCCGCTTACAAGGTCTAGGCGCTAGGCCCCTATCGACCTCCCGACTACCGCCTAACGACTTTTAGAACATTGCCTAAATGAATGCTGAAACTATAGCTAAATGACGCAAGAACTAGGATTTTTAAAAACCTTCGCTCTGATACCAAAATGATGTAAACTTAAAACTAAGTAGAGAATTTCCAAGAATTTTAAAAGATTAAGTTCACCAATATGTAAAGCAGATTAAGTCAGAAATTAAACTAATAATAGGTTTGATGGATTTTCAAGATATAAAATAATTTAACAAGCCCAATTAAAGATTCAATCCTAACAATTAACAATTATACTTAATCGTTCTTAGCATTTAAGATATGGAATAAAGATTCGTACTCTAGTTAGCAAGCAGACGCACACACACTCAATACTTGTGGACGACAGAAAATTCAGATAATAATCTAGAGATGATAAAGCAGTATCACAAATATTCGAAAAGTAGAAAAAAGTTACCGGGAGTTCAATGAACGTGTTGCCGCCACAGATGAAAATGAAGAAACAACTGGATTTGAATCTTGCTCAGCACCAAACAGCGAGGAAAAACCCACTCAAAATAAAATCAGATCTGTCGTTGCAGTGTGCTCGGGAGGAAGGAGGGGGAAGTCGAGGTCGGGGCTGCTGCTTGCAGAGGTGGTGCGTCGGTGGCGATGTGGTGTCAGTGTCGGGGCGGAGAGGAGGGGTTTCAAGGTGTGGCGTTGGGTTTAGGTGAAGGAGTAGCAGTCGGGATGGCTGTGGAGAGATCGGTGGTGTTGTAGGTGGTCGTTGATGGTGGTCGAAGGAGTGTTGAAATGAAGGAGCGGGTTGACGACGATGGGTTGATGACGAGGTTAGGCTGACGATGATAGGGGCGAGGGTGGTTGCTCGGGTTGTGGGTTGCGGGAAGGGCAAAAAAGAGGAAGAAGAATAAGAGAAGAGGGGTGGCAGCTAGAGAGAAAGGGTATTAGGGTTAGGGTTTAAATAAAATTGGAGATTTGGGGATGTAGTTAGAACTTCTCACAAACCCTAATACTTTCTTAGAATTTCTCACAAACCCTAATAATTTCTTATGGTATCACATACAAAAGAAAAGAATGCAAAGCAATAACTCAATATAGTAATTTTTTAATCAATAATAGCATACATTCTTATTATTCTCAAGGCTTATATATAGGCTCAAAACAAAATCTCAATACAAATCTCCAAAATATTCTAATGGAGAAAATAAAGGGAGCAAATTGCAAAACTATTACATATGACTAAATCTCAAAACAAAATAAACAGAACCAATATCCTCATCACCCCCACCTTATCCCACTAGAGTTTTATTTTTATTAAAAAACAGTGTACGGACATTTAAGTCATTTCACATATCGGAAAAAGCATTATGAAAGGAGATAACGTATTGATGCCAACTAGGAAGATCAAGCATTGTTACAATAACACTAACACAAATTGATATAAATCCTAAGCTAGTACATTTAATCGTGTAAACATATAATCTTGAGGCTAAAGTGATATCTTTTTCTTAATTAAGGGTCATCCAATGAGTTTCATGAAAAGTCAATGGAAACCTTGCAAGAAAAGAGTAGTTGATCAAGGTTGTTTCACTAATGGACATTTCCAACATTTAAATGTCAATTTTAAAAATCAAAAGATAAAAAAGAATTGCAAGTGTCACTAGGGTCTAATGGTCAATCTATTCACCAGAAGTTTAAATCCCATTTGCATCACTTCCATTATGGGGGAAAAGTGTGAGTTTTTAGCAACAACCTTGTCGAAAAACAAAAGATTAAAGAATAAAGAAAACTGGCAAGGCTTGAGATCTCTTATACATACGACAGATTGAAGAAACCCTCCTAATTTATAGCAATTAGGCGTGCAGATAAAACACAATGAATGTAGTCACATGTCAAAATTAAAATAAACATGTGAGTGAACAAAAGCCCCTTGGGAGGAGGGAACATTAGTTTTAATGGGAGAATGTGTACAAATACGTACACAAACACATACGGATAGGTAATAAGATACAACACACGGTTTCAAAAATATATGCACATATATTATACACTTATTCAAGTAGACTGTATGGAGACCGGTGGCCTCTTGTATGTACATTGAAAATTCTTAGCTCTATTTATCATACTAATTTTGTGCAACATAAAAACTTGGTGGCACATTTATGCATTTAGGGAATAATGAGGCTCTTAATGACTAATAACAAATGCACCGCATTTGCTAATAATTTGTTCCGCTAAAAGCATTTATAAAAGAACATAACCATATGTACATTTAGGTTAAAAAGTAAAATGAGAAAGTGTTAATCACTAATCAGGTCATATAAAAGCTCTCCAAAATAAGATGGAAGACCATTGGTAGAGTTGCAAAGATGACTTAGAGTCTCAACATAACAACGAAGAGGCTACACTTGAAACATTTAAATGGAAGTCTTTTAGCCTAAAGAGTCGAATTCTCTTTGTTAAATTTAATCCTCTTAACATTTTGATTAACATAAGATATTTGTTTCATACGTAATGATCCACTATCTATTTTTAAAAGCACGTGACAACTTAAGGTTTATATCTTAACAAAAGGTGGACATTCAAACTTTCACTTAATATATTCTGCTATATGACTTTCGCTTTCTTTATTACTAGTAATCTACACGTGCAATGCATGCTCTAATTTAAAAAAAATTAATATAGTAAATAATAAGACGTAATCTGGCCTCGAACCTGAGACCACCTCCCTTTGCTCATCACATACTCTTTACAATTTATCCCTAATGGCACAAACTTTTATTTTAAAAGAGTGAGATTTTTGTAAATAATTATGTTGTAAATAAATGTGAACTTTGAGGGTATTATGGTAACTAACAACAGTTGAGTAAATAAATGATTAATATAACTCTCACTTAAAAATGAATGGTTGGGATTAGATGGTTGAATGTCTACAAATTAATTGTCTATAAATGACAAACCCAACTCTCCCATTATAATATTATAGATTAGAGATAATAAGAATAATTCACTACTTAGATCCGCCACTCACTCATATGTAACACGAAAGCATCATACATCCAAAATCACATTTAATAACTATTAAACAAATCAATTGATCGACGAATCATAACAATCCAACACTAATATCAACTTATGGGAAGAGATTCATACCTCAACCATGAGCACACCAGGCATAATCGGCCTCTCCGGAAAATGACCGGGAAAGAAGTTGTCATTAATAGTAACATTCTTGATCCCAACCGCCGTCACACCTGGCTCGTACTCAATCACTCTATCCACCAACAGAAACGGAAACCTAACAACAATCCACAAATCCGAATCAACAAAAATCCATAACCAAAAATAAAACAAATAAATAAATAAGAAAAATAAAAATAAAAGAATCTGACTGACCGATGCGGCAGGATGTCACGGATCTGGTTGATGTCCATGACGGACGGGAACGCCGCGAACTCTAAAAAATCAAGAAACGTGACGAAATTAGTAGAAATTTTATATATTAAAAAAAAGAAAAAGAGGTGACGTGAGCAATGGAACTTACGCTTCTCGATTGGAACTTTCTCTTGGACTTTGACGGCGGCGGAATCGTTGGAGGAGCAGCGGATGGCAGCGAAGGTGCGGTGTTTCTTGGAAGAAGAGGAGTTGAAGAGAAGGGGAGATGAGGAGTTTTTGGAGTTGAGAATTGGAGAAGAGAGAGGAAGGGGAGCGGAGAAGAGAGATCTCGACATGGCCGTTGTTTCCATTGTAAACACTACACACACAAAGATAGAGAGAGAGAGAGAGAGAGAGAGAGTGGTGGTTGTTATAAGAAGGAAGGAAGGAATGAAGGGGAGATAGAGTTATGGCCGGGATTTGGACGGAGTGAACGAGGGAGAAGAAAGGGGTGATGATCGATTTGGGCGGACAAATCGAAGCAATATTTGCTAGGCAGGCGGATCCGGAGTTATTTGCCTACATAGGCCACTTTTTGAAAATATTTGTGTTTTTGGGCCCGTTTCCCAACTATTAGCACTTTTGGACTACTTTGTGCCACGTCAACAGCGGCCGCTATTTCCTTTATTTTCGAGGTCGCTAATGAAAATAGCAACCTATATTTTATTTTATTTTGAAATTTTTGTTTACCGTCGGTATTCCCACTAGCGACCTATATTTTATTTTATTTTAAAATTTTTGTTTGCCGTCGCTATTCCCACTAGCGACCTTAGTATATATGAGGTCATTAATGGGATTAGCGACCTCTAATGGGCTGTATTCTAACACTTAGCAAAATCTATAGAGCTTTTGCTCACTGGATAATGATAATCAATTTATTTTTAAAACGAAGGTCACTATTCGGAATAGAGGCATTTATTGTACTAAGATCGCTATTCCGAATAAAGGCCTTTGTAACACCCCGAAAAATTGAACTATGACAATATTGCCCCAGCACGCGTTATACACGTGTATTTTGTACCGTTACGAATAATATCCGTAATATTACATTTTTCGTATTTTGTATTTTCTATTCCGATCTTTCGTATATATTTTTGATCTCCTATTTGAACCCAACCCAAATATTTTTTTATCCATTCTAAATTTTTCGATTTAATTGATTCAGTCTCCTTATCATGCCGTGTTTTTTATTCATTATAAGACCGTTGATTTATCGTATTATCGAATATTCAACTTTACTGTCTCTAAATTTCTTGGCCTTGCACTGAAAATTTGACCTAGTTCTCTTTATTGAAATTGAGAAACTTTATACATGAAAATCGTATCCCATCAAGTCTATAATCCAATTAATCTTGCGGTTTCTCAACCCGATTTATATGTTGTAAGTTATTTTAAATCTAAGTTGTCTCTTAATCCTAATCCCTAATCCTAACTCCCTCCGTGACCCCAACCTTATTTAATTCCACCTCCATCTAAAAACCTATAACCTGCTCCCTATACATTTTTCCTCACACCCAACTAACCCAAAACCCCATCATCTTTCTCACTCTACAATTTTCTCCCGTGGCCTACCAACCTATCCTACTCCCCTAATCTCACTATACATTAACCCTAAACTCTCTTCTCTTCTCATTCTACAACTCTCATCTCCCAAACTGTAATTTACAGCCACATTAACCCATCTCCTCCTGTCACGCCGCGCTTCTCGGAATACGGAAACACAGGCACGTAACTGAGGCCCAGCGAATGATATAAGTACGCCAACTCATATCATCCATAAGTTGTACCAGTCTTAACTCAACAATATAAGAAAAATGAATCACAACCACGCAGAAAGCATAATCACATAAATGAGAATGAAATCCAATAACCAAATCTGGAATACAAGAACTTACCAAATAACGCGAGAAGCTCCTGCTCCAATCCTAAAAGAGCTGCTCATCAATGCCTCTTAGGAATTCTCTTTATACACCTGTACTTGTTCATCTAAAAAGAGAGAACAATTTGTCCTTAGAGAAAGTACGGACAGCAAGTAGTGAAAAGCAGAGAGTAAGGAACAAGGTACATGAAGAAATATGAATCAAGATCAAATTAGAAGGACAATAATGGTATTAATAAACAATGGTCTTAATCGAGTATACACGTGTCAATGTATGTTCATTAGAATGTCATTTCTCCTATCTAGTGCACGTACTACTGCGTCCCATACCACAGGTTCGGTGCACGCAAAACAATATATGTTTGAGACATAGTGGTGGGATCTACAAAGCGTGTACTCGGTGTCAATAACAATCATTTACCATTTACAATCAATCAATTTCCAATTTTTCAATCAATCATTCACAATCAATATTTCTCCTTCCATGTCAATACGATATCACGATAGGCCTTACCGAGTACATTTTCTGAGACTGTCCACTACTAAGTCAACCCTTAGGAACCCCGACTTGTTTAGTATTTTATTAAACCATTCATGTCGATATAAGTGTGTATAAGAATGTCAAGAGAACGATAAGAATGTAGCAACATGATGCATTGTACAATAATAACATGAAATAGTAAATCTGAAATAATAATTATGTTTATATTATTTTAACTGATTCCAATTATAACTGGGTCGAAACCTCAGTACAAGATAGACAAAGCAGCAGGAATTCACAAAAGCCATCACATATATGTTCATTCAAGTCGATAATCAACATGTTATTGTATCAGGAAATGCATTACACTAATGTACAACAATTAGAATGTTCATTACCATGTACAATCCGATTTATGAAGTCATCGATCAAGTCACAATATCTCATTCAATCAATATATTCAATCACCATTCATTTTCTTTGTATACAATTCTAGTCATTTCATTTATGTCAATTGTGTATGTAGTGTGCTTGGGTTTGAGTCAATTGATACCAATAAGATGTCAAGAGTACGTCGGGTTAGCTTGTGTAAACCTTCGATACTCCCAACGGAAGGGACACAAGACAAAGTTAACGATAATTGAAGTGGAACTACTTACATAAGAGATCAAAAATCTTGAACTAGAATAAATAACAGAGTTCAAGTGGACTTGCCTTTTTCTTGTAGACGATTCGATAATTTTATAAGGAATAACGGGATCAGATTTCCGGGGAGCAATCCCAAGAACACGTGCAAAATACTAGCGAGAAGCTCAAACAGCAACAGTAGCAAACAATGGAGTAATCCCCCACACCGGATCCGATCCGAACACGAAACAACGAGCGGCGGATTGAGGGGCCGAACACAGAACAGCAGGGGGGCGACCAATCAGATCCTTCCGCACAGTGGATCCGCCCTCAAACTCCAAACAACGACTGGGATCGAGTGCGGCAAAACAGCGGACAGCAAAAGCAGCCACTCACGGCCCGTCTTCCACCTTGCGATAGCGGAGGAGAGAGAGAGAGAGACGGTGGCGACTTGGCGACGTGCGACAGCTGAGGCATGCGACGCTGGTGGCGGCTGCATGCGGCGGCGTTGGTCGGGAAGCGACGCAGCGACAGCACCTCGATGAAGAGCGAAGCTCTGTTTCGCGCTCGAAAACAGAGGAAGACGGAGCGCGCGATCTGGGGCCTTCGATGGGGCTTGGATGACGACGACGGGAGCGGTAGGGGGTCTGCGATGGATGTAGGGAGGTCGCTGGCACAATAAGGGGAGGCAACGGCAGCACAGGGGATGGAGGCGATGCTACAATGGGTTTCCATGCCAACCCATTGGAAGAAGTAGTGGATGTGCTCGGAGCTCGGAGGTAGGGATGACGGCAATGGCGGATCGACGGAGATGGGTTCTTCGATACTGGCAGCGAGGGGCTTTGACGGAGAGGGATGGCACCGGGCGGCGATGAAGGCAGGCATGGCGGGAGGCCATTGTAAGGGGTAGGAGCGAGCGGGGTCGAAGACGACAAGTGTCGTAGTGGCTGACTGCGTAGCTGTTGCTGGGGCTGGCGCAGTCAAGCGGAGACTCAAGTGGGAGGCTCGACGGGGTTTGAGCGGGAAGTAGCGAAGGAGAGGAAGTGGGTTGCGGTTGTCGACGAGGGAGAAGATAGAGACGATGGAGTTGGGGAGTTCTGTGTTTTTGGGTTCCTGTTGGGGGAAAAATAGAGAGTAACGGGGAAGAGAGTGGGAGTAACGGGAGAGAGAGTGGGGGAGTGGGGTTTTTAGAATAAAATAATATTAATTAGGGGGTAGTTAGAGATAGTAGGGATGTGGTTACGGGGATGTGGGAAGAGTGGAGAAAAATGGAAAAATTTGTATACGGGTGTGTGTATGGGTTTGTGGGTTTGGGTTTAGGGTTAGATTCCAATAGGAGATAAGATTGGGTTTGGGCTAAAAATCCAATAAGAGGTGGGCTAAACTTTGGGCTTCAGAATAAATAAATGAAAAGAAGAGAGATCAGATTCTTTTTTGGATTATAAATTTGGGTTTCAATAGAAGATTTAAAAGGATTTAAATGCATCTGAAAGAATCTATACGGAAATTGAAATATAAGAATACACTGAGAGAAAGAAAAGAATTGGAAATCCGTATAATCAGAAACAGGGGTTACACCTCCTATCTGTCTTCCTCTCCACCTACACCCTATTACCCACTATACCTATCTATATAATATATTCTCATCATCTCATTACCCCCTCATCCTGTCATCTTCTTCTTTTTCTTCATTGTCATCTTCTTTTTTTCTTCATCTACTACATCTGGAACTTCATCTCACTCACTCATCACCTCACTATATCTATATATTATACATACAAATCCTACACCCTGCCTATATCCCTATATATTTATATATATAGACACACTCAACCTCACTCACTGCCTATACCCCCCCCCCTCTCTTTCACCAGGCTCCCTCACCAACACCGAGCTCTGTCGCCACCTCTAATGACCACCGATCGCCTGCTTCCCACTCCTCGCCTCGTCGTTGCCATCGCCGAAGCTCCACTGCCTTCGCCATTATCGTCGCCTTCGAGCTCATCTCCACCTCCGAGCTTCGACCAACACTGCCTTCGTCGCCTTCGTCATCAACCAACTCCAAGCTCCACCTCACCCCACTGCCGCCACCTTCAGCCTCTCACCGAAACTCCGAAGCTTCGCCAAAGCACCTCGCCATTGCCAGTACTCCACCTCCACCATCTCTTACTCCATCTCCTCGCCACCCTCACTCGCACTCCGTCGTTGCCATCGCCAACACTCCACCTTCGTCGAACCACCGAACTCCACTCCACCTCCTCGCCTTCGACTGCCACCACTGAGCTCCACCACAGCTCACCTACGCCGTCTCCCCGTTCCACCACCGCCTCGTCGCCGAAGCTCTCGCCAACGTCATCCATTCTCGCCATCGTCATCAACCTCCTGAAACTCGCAGCTCCACTTCCAAACTCTGTCGCAGTCGACGAGCGCCTCGCCCCTGCACTCGACCTCGCTGCCACCGCAAGCCTCGCCGTGCTCATCTCCACCTCGCTCAACACCATCGAAACTCGAGCCTCCGTCATCACTGCGCTTCTCCACCTCGAAAACCCGAGCTCCCTCCGAGCTCCCCTTCATCACCAGCTCCTCTTCACCTCGCCGTCGTCGCAATTAAATCATCGCCGCAGCTCCCCTCCACGGCTGGCCGACCTCTTTCGAGCCACCACCGCCGCCAACTCCATCATCTGTCTCACTGTATGCCTCTCTCTCTCTTTCACTCTATCTATCAGTCTTTCTTTATCCCTGTTTTTCTCTCTTTAACTCCCCCCCCCCCCCGTCAGTCTCTATCTTTCTCTAAAAGTCAATCTCTCTCTCTAAACTCTTTTTTATGTCCCTGTCTTTATATATATGTACATATATATTATTGTATATACTAGGTATGCCCGTGGACACGTGCCTACGATACGTCATCGCGAATAATGATTAATTAATTAAGTTGTTTAGTAAAAAATTCGACAGTCTCCTCTAAAATTTCACAGGCAGTTAATATTAATCCTCCCCTGAAATTTTCATATTAGCTAAGATACAAAATGAAAACTAAGATTTTGTTTGAAAACATAATACATTTTTAGGAATTGTAGTAAAAATTTCGACAAAATCTTCCCTTAAATATTAGCCCCTTTACAGCAATTCCTTACAAAATCCTGCTCACAATTAAAAAATTAACATTACAGGCAGTCAATATAAATTCTCCCCGGGCCAATCCAAGCAACATCACACGCATCATATATATATGGGTATGGGGGGGAAATTCTTCATACGACTAAAGATACAAAATAAAAACCAATATTTCGTTTGAAAACGTAATAGATTTTAGGAATTTTAGTAAAAATTTCGACAGAACCCCCCTAAAATATTAGCCCTTTTACAGCAATTCCTTACGGAATTCTGCTAACAATTAAAAATATAACATCACATGCAGTCAATATCAATCCTCCCAAGGCCAAACCAAGCAACATCACACAGGCATCATATATATAAGGCTCTGGGGAAAAAAATCATAATATGATGCAAGATACAAAATAAAAACCAAAATTTTGTTTGAAAATGTAATGGATTTTTAAAAAAACCTTTGAAAAACCGAACACAGAACTAAATACTCCACAACTTTGCAGGTACGGGTATTAACATAACTATATTATATCATCATCATATACAGATACTTACATCATCTCCCAAAATACTAAATATTACAACTATTACATCCTCGCGTTCATCTAGATTGGTAATCCCAACATTTTTTTGTCGAAGAAATTGCACCTATAATAGAAAAATATCAATTTTGAATGTAAGTGGACAATTAATTAATTTGATAAAAATACAATGAAAAGCTTTACTTACTGTTTTTTCCAAGTCAACATCAACCTGTAAGGTATTAAAATAAACATTATAATGTGAGGAACCTATTGTTATATCAAGAGTTGTAGATTTTTTTTAAAAAAGGATATACTTACATGGCCATATATAGTGATGTTATCCATTACTGTTCTTTAATTCTGATGAAGCAATTGATCTGTATATAAAGGACGAAAATATATGATGATTAACTTTGACGTTCTAATTACTTTAACAACCCTATCAAGACATTGTAGAGTAATGGGTACAACATACGAACATAATATTAACTACTATAACCAATCTTCTAGAAACTGTAGAGTCATTGGCTTGATATGTTTATAAATATCCATGCATTGAAGCCTACATCTATTGCATCCGCAGTTGCATTTCTAAGTTTTTTTAATGTTTGTCAGTTGGTTTCATGTTTATTATTTGTTATGTTTAATATTTTTTTGTTGCATGAAATATACCAATTTATCCACTTGCTAACCATGTTTTTTTTCTAGGGAAACACTACTAACTGTTGCAATTTGAAAGTTTAAAGAACTGGAAATTTGTTGGAGGCCATTGTTTTGGGTGCATCTCTAATTATTTAACATGGTTATGTTATTTTTGCAATTTGCAGATAATGCTGGGGTGATTGTGAATCCAAAGGGAGAAATGAAAGGTAAGGCGGTAAACTTATTCTGTTTTAGTGCATTATTGCAGAAACTTGTTAATACTATGTCACAACGTTTATCCCGTCAGTTGAAAAAAAAATAACTTTATTTATTAAGATATGCATAGTTTCCTGATTTGAGAAATTGAATGCATTTTACTATGAAAAATATCAACTAATCAATGCTTGATACATGTTACTCACCTAACCTTTTTTTATTATGTTACAAAATTACGAATTTAAGATCTTTAGAGCTATGTAAATTTTTTTGTTAGAAGTGGATATATACAGACTGTAGCTGTCACGCCCCGCTTTCCAAAAAGAATACGAAATACGGATACGCGACTCAACCCAGCGAATGATTTGCATCATCCATAAGCTGTTCAGGAATCTTTACAATATCTCACAAAATAATCAGAGTCGGAAGCAAACGAGAATCAACCACACACATGCAAAACTGAATTAATGAACCAATAGAATTTACTTGAAACAAAATGTATTAATCTCAAATAAATCAGAATCTGGACAAAATAAAATCCTTGGTCACATCGCCCAAAAATACAAAGTAATCATCCAAGTACTCAAAATACATTATTCAAAGCAACAATAATAGTAATACTAGTAAGCAAGAAATCCAGCACTAATATCTCATTTCGCTAATGTCGTCGGGCAGCTGACCATCCTGATGTGTAATTAATAATTGCAGGAGAAGGAAAGAGAAAATAAGTACCCGTCAATGCAAGTTACGGACCACTTATAATGTAGGATATAAGCACATGGGAAATATAAACAAATAGCATGGAATAATGTATCAATAGTAATAACTAGCATGAATCAGTAAAACAAAGTCAACTAGCATGGTATACTAATAGTATAAATGAATGTGTCAAGTATAGCATCATATGGCAGCTAACAGTATCCAGTAACAGTAAGCTTAGTATATCAGTATAACATTATAACAGTATCAGTCTAACAGTATCAGTCTAGCAGTCAGTCTTACAGTATCCGGCCTATGTTCTTACAGTCTTGTGTGTATTACTAGCTAGGTAGCACTTCATGCGCCCCATATTATAACACATGGTTGCTACAATAAACAATTTCGCTTTTAGATTTCATAGTGGACCATAATGGGGCAGTGTACTCAGGTATCAGTAACAGGAGAAGTAGCAGTGAAGTAACAGTAGCAGTAACAGTAACAGTAACAATAACAGTATGGAACACTAGTTTCCTTCTAAGTACATGTTTCCATATTTTCCACAACTAGATCTTTCCTTAAGAAACACCGACTTGATTATTTTTATTATGGTTATCAACAGACATGGTAGTGCATGAAATAGTGTCAAACTAACATGATACCATAAGTATTAGGTTCAGGAAAATAAATGAACATGCATAGGTGATATACGGTCACATAAACGAGCAAAACAGTGTATGTTCATATTCAGGACAGCATAATAATACAGTACTAAAACAGTGATTTCCGTTACTACAAAAATCGAAATCTGAATCCTTCAAAGAATCTGGAAATTAGAATTCCACACGAATCCATTGATTATATATAAGCCATATAGCACTTCACAAAATCATAGCTCAAAACTGATTTGAATCTAGAAAACACGTTCAGCCAGAAATCAGTAAATCGAATTCTCAGTCAGAAAAATAGCATTAAAACTCCTCAAATAAATCCAGAAAAAATCTGGGGCAATCCCCTATATGTCTAGTATTATAATATATAGCTTCATAATATTATAGTAAAATTAGTTTAGTCAACAAAAATCAGAAAACATCAAGAAACGATAGTTTGGCAAATCTGGAATTTCCAACACTGCTGTACGAAAACTGTAATATCTCGTAAACCGTGAAACGAAATCCAAATATGTGGAAGGAAAATGAAAATAGACAAAATAATCTAGATTTCATATTTCATAAATGATTTTCATACAGTAAAAGAAATTAGGGTGAAAATACGATTCTTTACAGAACAGTGAGCAAAATACAGCAAGTACAGATTTCATAAACAAGCATGAAACGGCATATAAAACTCATCAATAAAATACACCAAAATTATGGGTAATCCCTAGGTAGGTATAGAAATAATGTGCAAAGGTTCAGATCAAAATAATATATTTAGACTAGTATCAAAATAGTTTAATCATCAAAACCATCAAGAAACGAAATATGGAAATAGAATACACCTCTGTAGTAAAATAGCCATAACTCACTCATACGAAAATGAAATCAATCAAGGTCAAAGAGTTTGGAAAGAATACAGATTTCTCTATAATTCATGTCTATTACAAAAATTAAGAATTCTGACCTTAATATGGTCTAAAATACAAATCAAAACTGATCATCGACAAATACAGATTTTCTCTTGAAAACAAAATCAATATAAACCACACGAAACTCGTTCCAATCACAATTAAATATGGTATAGAGTCTACTAAGTATCCAAACATCATGAAATATAGTATATATCATATTCACAACCATCATATCACATGGATCTCATCAAACACATAATTTCACCTAATTATCTCACATATATGAATAAATCAAGAACGGTCATACCTAGTTGTTTTTATGTCGATTTTTGTGTCGTGAGGCAACTATGGTCAATAGCACAATAAAGGCAAAACTCATCAACATAACACACACACGAGTTATTTCTAGAACCCAACTACACTATAAGCAGTATTTTTTGACTTGTATCATACAGAGAAATTTGAGTACAAGTTACTTGTCTCAATCGAAGATGAAAATGAAGAACACCAAGAATAACGGGAACGGATCCCAACAACGAACAAACCCACGAACAAGAAATCCACGAACCAAACAAACCTCGATCACACGTGCACTCAAACACGAGCATGTGCAAACGAACGAGAGCAAGAGAGAGAGCAAGGGTGCAGGCGTCGTCGGGGCGTCGGCTAGCTTCGGTCGCTGGCGCTCCGGCTGCTGCTGTCAACTACGGACGGCAGGACGGGGAAAAGGTGAAGATGATGGAGGATGGTGCAATGGAATGCTCGAGTGTTTGCGGCTAGGTGGACTGCGGTCGGGAGTAGGGGATGAGGCGGTCGGTCGGTGTGCTAGGTTGTGGCACAGTCGGGGAGAGAGAGAGGGAGGCCGGTGGGAGAGAAATAGGGTTAGGTTTTAGGGTTTTGTAGAGAAGGATTAAATAGGGTGTAATTTAGGGTTTGTAGTAGGAGATGGATATTTAGGCATGTGGAATTAATTAGGATCCAATATGAGTGGTAATAGGATTAATTCAACTAGGATTGAATTGGATCAATTAGTATAGGATTAAAAATAGGATTGTTGGTCAATTTGGCTTTGGTAATCAATTAAGGATCAAAAGCAATAGGATTAGGAATAGGATAGCCAACCAAAACACCATGAACACCCAAGAGCAAAATAAAGAGAACAATAATCCAATAAAGAGGAAAAGAACAACAATCAATGGAGAACGAAACCAAAAGACGAACAAATCAATACAAAGAGCTCAAACTGAAACAAAAATGAATATATATTGAAAACAACTCCAATATACGGTCCAAGAAATATACAAAAGAGTACAAATACTCAAGAAAGAGAAAAATACACCAAAAATACGAAAAACGAAAAAACATGAGTTACAGTAGCTTGCATCATTTGATCTTGTCCCAGAAAAATAAAAAGAAAGACCACCAGTTTTCTTTCATGTTCTTGTCCGGCTTCGAAATTGAGTTTTTTCCCATTTATATATCAATATATTTTTGTCCCCTCCTAAAGGATTAACTAAATAATTTGTAAATATTTCCAAATGCATATCTTATTTTTTTTAGCTTATTTTGTTGAAATTGATATCGGAATGATTATTTATTGGTTACTTGCTTTTTCTTTGATTAGTCTCAGATCCATACATTTATTGAGTTATATTTGGCTATGGTTGTAGGATCTGCTATTACTGGGCCCATTGGAAAATAATGTGCTGGCCTGTGACCAAGGATTGCTAGTGCTGCCAATGCCATTGTTTAATTATTGTTGCTGTTTCATGAATTTTGGCCTTGTGTTCTTAATTTTGTGATCTCTAGACTTTTGTAGTTTGTGTTAGGCTTGTATTTTTCTTAATAGATATAGTTTTCTGAGTTGGAGTTTAAATTTCCGTGTTTATTGATAATGGTAATATGCTATCTTTATAATCGGGAGTGCGGTTTTCTGATTACTAAACTTCAAATTGAACATGTGACATTGAAGCCAAATGTGTGGTACACTGCATGAAATTCATTGAAAATACTTCAGTTGAATCCAAGGTTTTGGAAAGTTTCATGAATGCATCATCTAAAATTCTTGTTTTGATTGTAAATCATGTTGCTTCTAAATTTGATTGTTTGTGAGAGTCTTAAGCAAAATTAGTTTGGCTAGTTTGGAAGGGATTACTGAATATATTTTTAGCGACAAAAGTGTTAATAACCTTCATTTGCGGAAATCTGATTCATAATTTCTGAAGCCAGTATGCCCATTAAAAAGATGTGTATGAACCTATGGATTATGTTGGAGTAATGTCTTTCATCAAAATTTCAATGATTAGTAACGAACCTATTGTCATATATGCTCGTGTACTTCTTTGCAGAGTTAACATTGGGCTTCCCTAAACTTTATTCCTGGTTAAGATTATGGATGAGAATTTGATCAGGGTTACCATGCTTGCGGTAGGTGTTGACGAAGGAATGTCTTGTTGCTGGTAGTGGTGGTGGTGGCAACGACCTTGTTGAAGATAGAACGAAGTGATTGGAGGTTTGGGAAGAAATGCATTGGTAATAGGGTGGCGATAGTGCAGGCCAAGATGAGAAGAGGGAAGAGTTTCAGGGTGCTAATGGTGGCGATAGCTATAAATGCAGTGTTCAAAGAGAATGGTATATCAAAATGTCGACATTATTATGAACTGTATCAAGATGTTTACATTATTGGTCAGTCTCTACTTACTAAGTGTGTATATCTTATTGACAACCAACTTGATGCCTCGGGATGATATAGTCTATGGTTTGGAATTATCCTTGACTGGGTACAACCAATGCAATCAAATTCCGTATTACACAATTGATGGTGGTCTATATCTTCTAGGCATGAATGAGAAGGCGAAACTCATCTTCGAATAGCTAAAACATGTTTATTATGTGTGTTTACTATGTGTGTTTACTAAAACGTGTTTATTATGTTTACATTATTTTAGCTAAAACTCATCTTGGAATAGGTAAAATAAATAAAAAAGAAAAAAAAGAAAAAGAAAAGACCGATGGTGGTTTATACAGCCAAATAGACTTCAGGTGACTTATGTGCTAAATTATATTTGAAAGATAACTTAAAAACTAAATCAACATTGCACAATACGACAATATGGGCAGCAATCAGCATGCAAAACAATAACTCAAAACTATTGGCAGCACTGAACATTAAAAAAAAATTATTTAGTTATTTTAAATCTAAAGGTACTTACGAAGCGATGTTTAGAACAAAAAAATTGGCAGCATCGAAAAAAAAAACTTATCAAGCAATGTTCAAAACTACTGGCAGCACCGAAAAAAACATTCAGTCTCACTATAATATGGGAGGATGTTTGGAACAACAAATATCATAGGTTCACTTCTGGACCAATAAAACCTCCTATATAATAAATTTCTTCAAACTGTATAATTAAGTGCATCAAAATCAGTTTGTAAAATAAGGATATTTAGAACACCAAGAATCGACCAGTGAGTATAATGAAACCAAAGTAAATAACTTGGACGGGATATTTTGGCCGGAAGTATATGTATATTGGAATCACATGGAGTTTCTTGCCATAGCTCAACAACAACTAACAACTAACAACAAACAACAAACAGCAAACAAAACCTTTATCCCAATATATTTGGGGTCAGCCACAGGAGTCCTTATTCTTTTTGAAATAATGCAAAATCAGTTCACTTTTCGGAACCTTCTTGGAAAAAAGGTAAAAAACACATTCAGTCAGCTCTATTAAGGATAATTTCCTCTGCCAATTTACGACATAAAACATCCTTCTTAATTGTCTTAATGCATGTCCATTTAGGGGTAAACCTGATCATTGCTACAATCACTACAATCCATCACTTTTCCATACCAGTAGTGCGGTTATTGGTCTGATACATGACTCGATAATCTTAACCAGTTCTCCTTTTATCCACAATTGAGCTATCTTTAACTTCATAGAAAAGCCATTTTAATGATCAAGTCTTTTGCAACTCATCCACCGTATCCTCCTCAAATCATCTACTCTTATACTTTTGGACCCATTTCATAATTGCCCAAAATTCCAAACCTTGCAGAATAATTAATCATATTACTTTCTGCAAAAATTCTAAAAATTATAGGTTTGCAAACTAAAAATTCTAACTAAAAATTCTAACAGTCATACGTTCAAGTGCTCCAAGTGTATTTAGCAAGAATTAAATACATACACTTGGAGCACTTGAATGTATGGATGTTAATTTTGTTGTGCGGAATACGAATGGACCACCAATCAAAGAGAGAAATAGCGAAGAAAAATAGAAAACAAACAAACACAAGGACACAAAGATTTAATGTGGTTCGGCAAAACAAGTGCCTACATCCACGGGGCGGTTGGGGTTTCTTCTTCAAATAATCACCAATGGGTGAAACAAACCCTTACAGAGATGACGGCTGCAAAATCCGAATAGAGGTGTATATCTTTACAAAACCCTAACGGGTGTATTTATAGGGAAACTACTGGGCCTTTCGAAATGGGCCTTTTCTAGTTCACAAACCCGCCTACAGTCGACTGGTCTTCTTACCAGTCGACTGGTCTTTAGTTCTGGACAGTCGACTGAGACACATCTTCAGTCGACTGCTGCTGCTGTATCCTTAGCCTTTGAAACTTCTCTCTGGACAGTCAACTGACTCCATACCTCAGTCGACTGATGTACTGAAACTTTCGATTGCTACAGATACGACGGATATAAACAAACTGAACCAGAATCGAGCCATTATCCTACAATCTCCACCTTGGCGAGATCTTCCAAGTAGCCCAAGCAATCTCCAAAAAATACTCCAAAACAAATGCTCATCACCAAATGTAACAAAAACAAACTCCACCTTTGTAGCGCCCCAAATTTCTAATATGAGAGCTTAGAAAATAAGTGGCGAAATCCCAGCAATCCACTTCAATACAACAATAAACACCAACAACACCACTAAAATTTTTCTTTCTCTTATTACAACAGTTAATACAATTACAGCGGAAGTCTAAACATCTCATCACAAATTAATATTTTATTTACAACTCAATAATGATCTCAAATAAGTCTTAACAATTTTATACCAAACACTAAATAATCCAATTATCTCAAAGCCAACTCAAGCATCCAACCTCCAATCTAAGCAATAACCTGCAACATGTGAGGCTAGAGTTGAACCCTAACCCCCAAACTAAAGGGGTCAGCCATCAAAATGGTGTGAGTGGCAACTAATCAAACAAATAACATAAATGAACTGAAGTAACAATATCCAACAAATACTGATCAAACACTAAAGTATGAAGTAACAATAAAAGAGTAACGGGTGATATCAAATCCGAAAGCCAAGTGTGTGAAAACAGGAAATCCAAATGCATAAAAGTGATTCAAGAAAAACTTCATGACTAAATGCTGACAACGATGACTACTAAGAGATGAAGATAAACTATGATAATTTGCCCATGCTTGATCATTCCGGAGATTGATCCCACATCACAGGTATTTACCCTGGATAATTCAGGAGACCATCCCACATCTAAACATAGATTCCTTATCACAATAATACCCCAAAAGCGTCGCCTCAACTCCGATCATTCCGTAGTTCAATCCCACATCACAAGATAATTACTTGGATAATTCCGGAGAAATACCTCGCATCACAGGTTAACTACCTGGATAATTCCGGAGATAAATCACACATCACAAGTTAACTACTTGGATAATTCAGGAGATTAAATCCTACATCAAAAGCCATACTGAGGTGCATAACTCATGTTCTCATTCGTCATGACACTACTAATGCCTGTCCTTATTAGTTTGGGTTACTAAACAAATCTCCTAGAGTAGTGTACCCTACCGGACTAAAAATCTGAATACTGAAAATGTGCCTCAATGGGCCTCAACAAATAACTGAACAAACATCTCAACACCGGTATACTAGGGTCACATACCTCTAGAGACTCAAAAACAAATATCTGAACAAATTCCACTTAACAAGTGGCTCAACAAAATATCTCAAAATCATGTTCTTAACTGAATATCTCAAAAACAAATACTGAACAAATATCTCAACATCAAATACTGAACAATATCTCAGAATCAAGTACTGAACAAATGTCTCAAAATCAAACACTAAACAAAATATCTCAAATCAGATACAAAGATCCTTCAGGACCAGTCGACTGCAAAATGGACCAGTCGACTGTCCAGAGGACATATCCCAACATTTTACAAAAATAATCTAAGGCATAATCAGTCGGCTTACCAAGGGGTCAGTCGACTGCCCCGAGACAAAAACAAATAATTCTCATCAAAAATATTCTAAGTATTTGAGTCGACTGAAGGGTCATAGGTCGAGTGTCCCGAAAGGACTGAACAAAATCACAAACAGAGGATCAGTCGACTGACCTCAGTCTGGGTCGACTGTCCCGAACAAATCCCAAGACTCAAAAATACACAGTAGGCTCGTACCAGTCGACTGCTTCGCATGACAGTCGGCTGTCGGCTACAGATTTCTAAAAATAGGTTTGAACACAAATCAAACAGGGGTTTTCTAAAGATTCACTGATCATAAAAATTAATTGTATCCAGGCCAATAGACATCTCCCAATAATCTCCATCATGGATACATTACTCAATCACATCCTCATGATCTAAACTCTTAATCCTTCGATTAGGGTTTTTCTCATAAAAAATGTCTTCCTCAACTCAATCAAAAATCTGAACTACAATCATAAGATCCGGGTGTTTATCATCTAATCATAACACAATCACTTCTTAATATGTCTTCCATCAATACGATCTCATAAATCAACATTTCCTCAACAAATCTTAACATTTTCTCATACATGGTTCAAATATCAACAAGAGTTCTCATCCTCCATAACAAATAAAAGATCCATATCATACATACCATGAGACTAATAAAACAATGGTATAACGATCACAACAAGCATAACAAAAGATCTCGCGTCATTCATCAATCAAAACAAGCAATACAAAGCAAACAAAACAAACCACTCACCTTTGATTTGAAGAAAAGATTCACAAAAGCTTCTCCTTGCTAGATCCAAGAATCCTCCTTTGTTCTTCCAAGATAATCTCAAGAAATTCTGAATATACTCAATGATGGCTGGGAAAGAATTTCCCTTAAATATGCCGGGGTAAAATATTAGGGTTATATTCCCTCTTTGCAAAATAATCCTTTTAAGAATACAATTTTACATACATAGGTTTAGTCTTGAAAATTCAATCAAATATCATTTAAATTAGGATCTAATAGAAGAATATACTTCCAAACCTAAAAAAAATACTGATCGTAATGTCCAGCAAATACATTTTGCATTTTAATCCCTCAAAATGTCAGTTTTGCAAATAAGTCCCTCTTTTCTCAAAAATTGCGAATAGTACTAATTAATTTCAGAAAATTCTGGAAAAATACTAAATAATTCTCAAATAATAACTAATGATTTTTCATAAAGAAAGCTAAAATTTTCAAACTTCTGAAAAGTCATTTGCACGTGTTTTGCACGTGTACAAAAGATAAATCTTTTAGAAAATATTTATCAAATACTCAAAATCATTTAAAGTTCATTTTCAAATAATTAAAATAATATTTGAAAATACGGGGTTCTACATCACTCCCTCCTTAGAAGAGTTCTGTCCTCAGAACTACTACTAATGAGTTCAAACACATACCAACAAAAGGAAACAATACTTCATAAATAGATCATAATCCAAATAATTTCATATAACATCACAATCAAATTAAAGATTACATCATGTATCAATCAATAGTTCAATCATTCAAAGAATTACAATCATACAAAAGGAGTACACTCATACAAACAATCCAGGAAAATCCTTCTGCATGCGATCTTCTGGCTCCCAAGTAGCCTCCTCGAATTGTTGATTCCTCCACAATACCTTGACCATAGGTATCACCTTGCTTCTAAGGACTTTCTCCCTACGATCAACGATCTCAACAGGCTGTTCCTTATAGCTCAAGTTCACCTGTAGATCTTCGGGAACTTCTACCAACTGATGCTTCTGATCGGCCACATACTTCCTTAATAGCGACACATGAAACACATCATGTACTTGCGCTAACTCCTCTGGAAGTTTCAATCTGTATGCTGTCTTGCCAATCCTCTCCACGATCTTGTACGGACCAATATACCTCGGCGCCAACTTGCCACCCTTACCAAATCTGATAACTCCTTTGGTCGGAGAAACCTTGAGAAAAACTGCATCCCCAACCTCAAATTCCAAATCTCTCCGTCGAGTGTCAGCATAACTCTTCTGCCGACTCTGAGCTTCTACTAACCTCCTGCGAATCAGCTCAATCTGCTCTGACGTCTGTTGCACGATCTCAGGACCATACATCTGCCTCTCGCCAACCTCATACCAACATACAGGTGTCCTGCACCTCCGCCCATACAAAGCCTCATACGGTGCCATCCCAATACTTGCATGGTAGCTGTTGTTATAAGCAAACTCAACCAATGCCAAGTATCTCTCCCAACTACCACCGAAATCCATAACACAAGCTCTCAACATATCTTCCAGCACTCGATTCACCCTGATGTAAGTATAATTCAGTGGGGGTTTGGGAAGTTTCGGTGGTCGATGAGAGAGAGAGAGCCGGGGGGGGGGGGGGGGGGGGCAGGAACGATGAGAGGAGGGGTTGGGTGTGGTGAGAGAGAGTGAGAGAGAGAGCGTGCGCGGGGAGCAGAGGTGAGCGGGAAGAGAGGGAGAGAGAGCGGGAAGAGAGATAGACAGAGTGAGAGAGTGAGAGAGCGAGGGTAAGAGAGAGAGACAGAGAGTGCGGGGAGAGAGAGACAGATGGGGGGTTGATTTCGGGAGAGAGAGAGTGTGTGTGTGTAATTTTTGAAATGGTGGGGTTTGAAATTTTTGGCGGAAAAATATGTTTTATGAGAATCAATCTGGGCTATTGATTTTAGGGGAGATTGAATGAGAGCCACTTGATAGCTTTCTTTGTAATACACACACACACACACACACACACACACACACACACACACACACACACACAGAGAGAGAGAAAGACAATTTTCACTTCGTTTGCTTCCCGAATTCGACGAACAGTTGCAGCTCATAGAGCCATTAAATTGATCGTAGAATCGATCAAATCCAGAAACGATAAAAAGTGGGTAACAACTTTAACCAACTCTTTATAATGAAGAATGTGTGCATGCTAGATAATAAATTGAGTAATCGTGTTTAGATTGTGTATGAATGTTGTTTGATTATGGCTGTTGATTGCTGTTAATTAATTGGTGAGATCATGATATAATTATCTTAAAAACGTTATTATAATTCTGTCCGGAATTTGATATCACTTCAGAAAATTGTTTAATTTTTAAATAAATGGGTTATGAGATAGAAACTTTTATATTGTGTATCATGTATTTGTATACAACATCCCCTTAAAATTTCATAATTTTTGGATGCCGTTTGGTATTTTAACAAAATCTGAATACATTACTTGTTTAGAAATGAAATATAATTTATTTCATAAATACTGGCTGAATATCAAACTTATTTTCTAAGAAATTCAATTTCAAAGAAGTGTGAGATTTTCTGTGATTTTTAAAAGTAGTGAGAGCTGCGGTTTCTGGATTCTGAAACTACTGTCGTACAAATGGTTTTAGACAGATTTAATTGGGTTGTTGTCCAAAGGCAGTTGAATATTTAAATAATGAATTCTATATGGGATTGAGAATGATTGTGACTTAGTGATGCCCGAGTCTGGCAAAAATTTGAGAACTCCGAGGGAGGAGTGGAATAGAATCGGTATGAACAAGATTCCAGTTTTTATGTGAAATGTAAAGTCCGGAATAGGAATCGTTGAGTCTATATTTTTTTTGGCATCATTATGAACTAAAATCTTGCATTAATTAAATAAATATTTTTACACTAAAAGAAGATATGACAGAAACAATGACGAACATGTCCGGTAAAGAACTTGCGGTTCCTAGGGGTTCGAGAACTGAGGATACGCCCGATAAATTCACGGAATGTAGGCGTCCTGTCCTGTTCGAGAAATGGCCGGTAAAAAGCTTGTGGTTCCTAGTAATGTTCGGGACGGTGGATACGCCCAGTAAATCCACATGTGTTGGGCTGGGGGTATGCCTGCTAAGTCTGTAGTTACGGGAGATCGACTTGCTAGGGTTCGTGGCTCAGGATACACCTGGTAAATCCACGGTGTGTGGGCCAGGGGTATGCCGGTAAGGTCCAATATCCTGGGGGTGCAACTCACACGTGATTACGGGTTAGAGTACAATCATTGAGTTTAGGTATTGCATAAACGAGGGAATGAACCCTGAAATGAGAAGAAACGCTAGCAGCTTGCATTCGGAAACTATGTTGTGTGGGTGACATATCATTCCAAACAAACGTGCATTAAAAGAGCATATTTGGTTTGTGCATGTTTTCGTAATAAATATGTGTTTAATGTTTTAATCAATTGTTTATACACACACTCATATGACATCGTATATTTGACTATTTTCTGTTTGCAATTATTGATTCCAGTTTTATTTCTATTATGCTTTGTATATTGTATGTTATTTTTGGAGTTAGTTAAAGCTGTTGTGATTCTTACCGTCAGCCTCACAAGCTGCTGAACCCACAGATTGTGTTGTGCAAGGGTGAGTACCTGGAGTTTAAGTATAGAGTTGTGACATCATGTGCCCGTCATCTTATCAATCCAAGAGGTTTGGATTTATATTAAGATTCCCTTATTTTTCCTATATTATATTATGTTTATGTACTCAATTGAAGGAAAAGATTTATGGGTGTGCCACGATTTTCTAATGTATGGAAGTCGGGGCGTTATAGCCTTAGTTGTATGACTATTTTGTAAATTTTACAAAGAATAAGGAGATTGTGATTCCTACTGAGGTCATTATTCCCAATCACGACCTCAGTTTTAATTTTTTTGGGAAAGCTCTTTAGGAATCGCTAAGTGTCTCAATACATTCATTCGAGGTCGCTAATCCCATCAGCGACCTCATATTACTAAGGTCGCTAGTGGGAATAGTGACAACAAACAAAAAATTCAAAAACAATTAAAACATAGGCCGCTAATTCCATTAGCGATATTTTTTTTTTTTAGGGAAAAGGCGGAATACGACCACCCTGTTTCATTAATAAGAGTTTAACGAAACAAACCCAGAGTACTGGGCCCAAATACAAACTACAGACATAAAATAAGACATACACGAAGCAACATGACGCGTACAAACAACAACTCCCTCCAACAACCCTGGAGGGTGGGCCGACAAACCAGCTCGGTCCAGCAAAATAGTGAGTACGTCAGTTTAGCTTCGTACAGTGCCTCCATGACACATGCACACCTACCTGAAACAAGTCTGGCATGATTTTATCACCCGCCGCTCCTTGCATTAACCTCACTAGGGGGACCCCATCTTTGGGCCCAAGCCCCGCAGATCGAAAATTAATCCCACGGCACATGCACAACTATTGCAACCTCACACCAACTCCACCACTCATCCTACAAACATGCTAGCTGCTCCTACAGCCGCTACCAAAGAGATAGCCGTAAAGAGGATACCTTCACCTCTCACACGATAGCGCTCTTCTCTGGCGATTTTCTTACCAAGCAACTATCTCGCTCACCCCACCTAACAGCACCTTCCAGGAGAGAGCCGTGTAAAGGATACCTTACCTCTCCCATGCTTAAGCTCTCTCCGGCGATTTCTCACCACACAGACTTATCTCGCCTCAAAATTCCAATTCGAGGGAAGAGGCGACGCTGTCACGAGGCAGTGGCCTAAGCTGGGGGAAGCTCAATAGCCAGATAGTATGCGCTGTGGAGACTGCACCGACGACATCGCAGGACACACCCGACCAACCACACCCTACCCCCACAACCCCTCACCCCCAACATACCGACTTCACACATCACGGAGGGACCCCATCTTTGGGCCCAAGCTCCACAAACGTGCAAGAGAACCTAACTCTCGGCATCTTCACACGCACTACCAACCCTCGCAGGTTGCCATGACTGGCCCCAAAAGTGTGGACATGGTGACAAGCGTGCAGAACATCCGAGCACACAACTAGCAAATTATGGAAGGACCCCATCATTGGGCCCAAGCTCCACAAACGTGCAAGACAACTGTGGTAGGGTAAAAATGGCCTGGGGCCCAGCCAAGGCCCAGGATGGCTCACTCAAAAAGAAACAATCCGGCTCGGCCCCGGACCCCTACCACCTCGGCACCGAGCCATAAATTCACCCCCACAGAACTGATCTCCTCGTATCCGACGAGCCTCGATGGCCCTCGGCCTTCGATCCACGACAGCCCCACGGGCCGTCCGCCCAGCCTGGCAAGGGATGAGGATGACCTGGCACAACCTAGGCCATCCGATTCTCCCAAAGGCACAGGAGCCCCATGATCAGCCATGTCAGCTCCAAATACCACCTAGGGCTTTGCCACGTCAGCCCTATACAACTCTTGGCACTGCCACGTCCGCCCTAAACCCCCTGGGCCTCCTGCCACGTCAGGCCCATGGGCTTTCGGGTTCAGACCTGGCCCCCAAGCGGATCCAAACCCGGTTGGGATTCCCTATAAATACCAGACCCTCACCCACCTTTTCAGGTAATCAATCTTTGCCACCTAAATTCCCCTAGTTATCGCTACTCTCTCACAGAGACTGACTAGATCGTCGGAGGGTCCGCTACCGGGATAAACCCCGGTGTTTCAGGACCGTCTGCAGGTACTCGAGGCGAGGCCATCTGAGCCGATCCTCAAGCGCCGAAGCGAGCCTCTCGCTCACCGTCCGGTACCGCACTCTTCCCTCATTACAAATTGAGTCCGAACTCACACTTGGTGCATCCACACCGCGACCAAAAACAAACCGCATCAGGTTGGCGCCGTCTGTGGGAAATCCTTTATCCGGTACGGACGACAGTCCGAGCCTCGCCACCGATGCTCTTCCTCGACCCGATCTTAAATGGCTCCCCGAGCCCGAAGATCGGCCCGTTCCGCCCGACCAGACGGGCCTCCTCCCGAGGGGGCCCTCGACGGAGGGCAAGCATCCAATAATCCGGGGGCCTTCTCGACGGGAATCCCAACCTAGTCCAAGGATGTGGGCCTTCTCGACCTCCATTTTCCGTCAACATCATAGAAGCGGAGATCCCCCGGAACTTCCGGCCTCCACAGTTCGAGACTTACAACGGCGAGGGTGATCCAGCTGATCACATGGAGGGCTTCAAAATCCTCATGATGATTCACAGCACTTCGGATCCCCTGCTGTGCCGAGCCTTCCCGGCCACCCTCCGGGGTCCGGCCAGAGATTGGTTCTCCAAACTCTCTCCTGGCTCGATCTTCTCGTTTGACCAGCTGGAAGCCAGCTTCCTGGCCCACTTCATCACCAGCCGGAAGGCCGAGAGGACAAGCGCTTCCCTGCTCGACCTCACCCAGAGGGAGGGGGAGTCGCTCCGTAACTTCGTCAAGAGATTCACAACCGAGGCCAGATCTGTCTCTGCCCTCGACGCAGGAGTCGCCTCGGCAGCTTTCCGACACAATGTCCGACACAACCAGCTAAAGGTCTCCTTAGCAAAAAGGCCACCTCTGGACTTCCCTAACCTTCTCAACCGGGTCGAGAAGTACATACGAGCTGAAGAAGCTCTCAACCCAGAGGGCAGCAAGGATGCCGTGGGGAAGGGCAAGCGCAGGGTCGATGAGGCCGAACCTGCCAAGAAAATAGCAAAAGAGAGGGTCGGCACGAAGAGGGCACCTCCGGTCCCTCACTTCGAGAGGTACACTCCCCTGACACACAACGTGTCCGCTATCCTCTTAGAAATCGAAGACAAAGGTCTTGTCCGACTACCTCCCCGACCAAGTAACAATAAGAAGCGTGATCAGCGCTTCTACTGCCGGTTCCACAGAGATCATGGGCACGAAACCGACCAATGTCGGACCCTGAAAGACGAGATTGAGGCCCTCATCTCACGAGGGTACCTCCGAGAATTCACCAGAGAAGACCCACGGGATCGGCGGGATACGAGGGAACGGAGGCCTCCACCTCCGACCCCCATCCAGAACCGCATCCAGGATCGGGATCCCTCGCCCGAAGGAGCCGCGCGCTTCCCGAAAACTTGAAGCCAGGCATAATCGCCTGCATCCGCCGCAACGTTGATCTCTTCGCCTGGAAGCCCTCCGACATGCCAGGGATCTCCGAAGACTTGATCATGCATCGGCTGAGCGTCCTCCCGGACTATAAGCCAGTCGTCTAGAAGAGGCGCAAGGTCGCCCCGGAGAGACAGCAAATTGTGAAGACAGAGGTCGACAAACTCTTGTCTGCTCGATTTATTCAGGAAGTCAGCTACCCCGAATGGTTGGCTAATGTCGTCATGGTGAAGAAGGCAACCGGGGGCTGGCGGATCTGTATCGACTTCACGGATCTAAATAAAGCATGTCCGAAAGATCCTTTCCCCCTCCCCCGCATCGACGCCCTAATCGACGCAACCTCAGGGCATGAGCTACTGTCCTTCATGGACGCATTCTCGGGGTACAATCAGATCCGGATGTTTCCCCCGGACATCTCCAAGATCTCGTTCGTCACCGACCAGGGTCTTTTTTGTTACCGCGTTATGCCCTTCGGACTGAAAAATGCCAGAGCCACATACCAACGGCTGGTCAACAGAATCTTCAAAGACCTGATCGGCCGCAACGTGGAAGTCTATGTCGACGACATGCTCGTCAAGAGCCGGGTCGGGCCCGACCACGTCGCCGACCTTGAGGAAGCCTTCGGAGTCCTCCGGCATCACAACATGAGGCTCAACCCGGCTAAGTGCGCCTTCGGCATCTCCACTGGAAATTCCTGGGGTTCATCGTCAGCCAGCGCGGCATCGAGGCGAACCCCGAGAAAATCCAAGCTATTATCGACATGGCCCCTCGCCGGAATGTCAAGGAGGTTCAGAGGCTTACGGGTCGGTTGGCGGCAATCGGCTGTTTCCTCTCCAAGTCAGGGGAGAAATCTCTCCCCTTCTTCAAGGCCTTGTACGGAAAAGGGGGCTTCGAGTGGGGTACCCATCAATAAGAAGCCTTCGAACAGCTGAAGCAGTACCTCGCCAACCCTCCTCTCCTCAGCAAGCCCGAGCCGGGCGAACCACTATGGCTCTACCTGTCCGCCTCGGATAGCGCACTCAGCACCGTCCTCGTCCGAAAGGAAGATGGGGTCCAGAGGCCATTGTACTATGTGAGCAAGGTCCTGCTCCCCGCCGAGACGAGGTACGCAAAGATAGAAAAGGTGGCCTATGCTTTGGTCATGGCAGCCCGAAAGCTTCGTCCTTACTTCCAGGCTCACTCCGTCCAAGTACTGACAGACCAGCCACTGAAGACTGTCCTCCACAAGCCCGAAAACTCTGGCCGCTTAGTCAAGTGGTCAATTGAGCTAAGTCAGTTCGACATCAGCTATCAGCCGAGGGCGGCCATCAAAGGGTAGGCCCTCGCCGAGTTCATAACTGAGTGTACCGTCTCCGAGCAGCCCAGCATCGAAGGCTCGGATCCGACCTGGGAGGTCTTTGTCAATTGATCATCATGCAAAACGGGGAGTGGGGCTGGCATCATCCTTCACGGCCCCGACCAATTCCTACTTCAATACTCCCTCCGTCGCAACTTTTCGGCCTCCAACAACGAGGCGGAATACGAGACCATGATCGCCGGACTGACCCTAGCACACCGAGCCGGTGCCCAGCAAATCCGAGCCTACAGTGATTCTCAGCTCGTGGTCAATCAGATCACTGGGGAATACGAGGCACGCGACGATCGGATGATGAGGTATTTGGCGGTGGTCCGACGTCTCCTGGCATCCTTCAGCTGCGCCACGGTTATCAGAGTCCCTAGGGAGCAGAACGCTCAAGCAGATGCATTGTCCAAACTCGCCTCTTCCTCCTTCGAGGGTCTAGATCAGACGGTGCTCATAGAAATCCTCCTAAAGCCAAGTATCAATGACCAAGACCAGGAGGCAATGTGTGTGCAAGGCGTTGCCAGTCCAGACGATTGGACCATCCCCATCCGGAGATTCTTAATTAATGCCGAGCTTCCTGAAGACTGGGCCGAGGCCAGACGGGTCAGGGTCCGAGCTGAAAGGTTCGTCCTTACTTATGACATCCTCTTCAAACACTCATACACCTTGGCCGACGGCAAGCCATACCTCCGCTGTCTCACCAGCGACGAGGCCAGCTACGCGCTAAAAGACCTTCATGAGGGGATCGACGGATGCCACATGGGGAGCAGGACACTCGCTCGGAAGGCCCTGAATCAGGGTTACTATTGGCCGACCATGCTCCAAGACTCGCAAGACCTAGTCAAGAGGTGCGGCCCATGCCAAAGGTTCTCCCCTATCAAGAGGCTTCCTCAAGCCAATCTCCGATCCCTGGCTAGTCCTACGCCATTCGCCATGTGGGGCATGGACCTCGTGGGCCCCTTCCCCGTAGCTGTAGGGCAAAAGAAATTCTTGATAGTCGCCATCGACTACTTCACCAAGTGGCTCGAAGCCGAGCCTCTATCCAGCATCACCGAGCGCCAAGTACAATAATTCTTTTGGAAGAACATCATTTGTCGGTTCGGAATCCCTCGGGTCCTCGTCACGGACAACGGAACCCAATTCCAAGGTCAGAACTTCCAAGCTTTCTGCGCAGATATCGGCACCCAGCAACGTTTCTCCGCTATTTGCCACCCTCAGTCCAACGGCCAAGCGGAGAATGCTAACAGGCAAATCCTCGACGGCCTCAAAAAGTGCCTCGACAGCTCCCCCAAAGGGCTGTGGGTCGAAGAACTGCCTAGCGTGCTATGGGCGTACCGAACCACCAAGAGGATCCCCACGGGAGAGACGCCGTTCAGCTTGACCTACGGGACGGAGGCAGTTATCCCCGTCGAGGTCGGCCTGCCTTCTCCCCGGATCATAGCCCTCGATGAAGCTGACAATTCGTCCGGCCTGAGGGCCAACCGGGACCTCGTCGCCGATGTCAGAGAGAAGTCTTCAATCCGAAGAAGCATCTACCAACAACGGATCGAGAAGTTTTACAACAAGAAGGTCCGCCCCACAAACATCAAGGCGGGGGACCTCGTGTTACGAAAACTGTCCGTCTCCGACCCAACCAAGAAGAGAAAATTGGCTCCCAACTGGGAGGGCCCATACCGTGTAGTCGAGGCTGTACGCCCTGGTACGTACCGACTGGCAGATATGGACGGCCGGCTGATCAGCCGACCCTGGAACGCCGAGCACCTAATGAAGTTCCTGGAAGAGCGAACATAGGTTCTAGCTTGGCTAATGTAAATAATATTTTTTGTAAGCTTTCATGTGTAAAGGGCCGTTTTAGCGACCCTCCCTATCATATATGAAAGAAATCTCTTTTTGTCAAACTCCAAACGCCTCGGCAGCCCCGACCTAACACCGGACAATGGGATCGGCACCTGAGTCCTCACTTCGGTATCGTCCCCAACGTCTCGGTAGGTCCGACTCGGCTTCAGGCCAGAGAGTCTTCCTAATGCCCCGCGCCGATCCCTCACGGATCGACGGGGCCGAACCTCACTTCCGCCATCATTCACTACATTATTGACCAGAGCAAAGGATAAAAAGAATTCTTTATTCATACTCCCTTATTAGTTCGAAAAAAAAACAAAGACCGTTACAGGACCACTCCACTCATCTCAAACTGAAGGAAGCCGCCGTCTTAGGGCCCCTCGGGTCTGACGAATGGTGGGGCCACTCCGACCGAACAACTAGGAGCCCTCTCCTCGTCATGATGGTCCTTAGGCTCAGCCACGGTCGACACGCCAGCCACAGAGCTTTGGGCATCAACTGGTCGCACACGCTCCAGCAGCAGCAACGCAGAGGGAACCCCCTCCGCTCGCCGACCTCCTGAGGAGGATGCCGAGACACCCAGCATCGTCTTGTAACGGTGTATCTCCATCTCCTTTTCCACAATAACATCACGAAGTAGCCTCTCATAGGAGGGCCTCTCCACCGAGGCACTCGACATGGTATATCCAAGACCGACACTCCCGAGGTCCCGATCCACCATCGCCCTCCTCAGCCGGCTCGCCTCCTCACTTAGGGCTTTAGACTTGTTCCGATAATAGTTAAAGGCCGCATCATTGTCACGAGCCCCCTTTCGGTAGCGAACCAACGTGGCCTCCAGGGCCTCGACCTTGCTCCGGAGCCACGCCACGTCGAAACGATGGGGGTCCACCTCGGGGAGGGGAGCCGCAGCCTACAAGAGAACCAGCCCACTCAAAACACATAAGCAAGGAGGTTCGGAAATATCCGAGGTCAAAACACTTAGCCAGTCAAAAATCCTCTTTTATAAATAGAATCACTTCATACAAAAAATGCGGTGGCCAGTCCGCGGAAGGCAAATACAATCGAGAGATGGAAAAAGAAAGACAAAACTATACAACTTGTTTTCCCACCTCGACATCGGCCGGGTTCACGGGGAGGTCGGCAGCCGGGTGATGGACTCAATAATAGTCACATTTAGGAGAAATAATCTTAGTGCAATTAGACATTTTAATGCTCTATATGTGGTATTTTACTCTTCTTTTCTCTTTTCTATAGGAAACAGTCTGAAAGCAGCAAACGAAGCAGATTCCAGAATAATACAGACTGAGAGGATGATATACAGGGAACAGCAGAGATCAGTCGACTGATTCTTCTAACAGTCGACCGGACAGAGTGTTTGAAGGGGCTCGGCACAGTCGACTGCTACCCAAGCTAGTCGACTGGTCGTCGGCAGAGTCAGAAGATAAGAACATATGAAGATGCATCCTCATCCAAACCCAGGTCGTCTGCATGTAACAACTCGTCATTAATTAAGAAGGTGGACTCAGTCTTATGCGTTAAAAGATAAGAAATCAGGAACTTTGCAAATAAGGAAGGAAAGAAGAAAAGAGAAAGAAATAAAACGCAGAAATTAAATAAAAAGAAGAGGACCTTTCTATAAAAGAAGAGGGAAAACAGTAATTCTCTAGCCGTGTTCTATAAATATCAACCAAGAGGCATTGAGAAAGGGATATACTGAAGAAGGGAGGCCGGATCCATCAACAAGAACTGACCGTTGACAGTAAGCATCAAGAAGGAGAACAAGTCGACTGCTGATTGGGTTCAATTTCAACATCATACAAATCAGTGTTCTTCTGTTCTTCCTTTGAGTCTTATTTTTATTGTAGTCATGAACTCTATTTTATCAATCAGTAAAAGTTTTATTATGTGGAACTAACTTTCATAGTTTGGTAGATTGAAACCGTAGTTATGTAATGCTCATATTCTTCTGAATACTACTCTATTACTTATTGATTAAACCTGAGTGAATTGGAATAGATTTATAATAATCAAACTTGTTCAGAGTCCTAAGGACAGTCGACTGAGGTGACAACAAGTCGACTGGTCTGAATCTGAAATTATTAAGTTTGTGTAGTATAGATCTGAATATGTTATATGAGCATATTGAGATGACCCGTATCTCGTGTTCATAACTTGTAATACATGAGTCCTTAGGGGTTCTTGGTTTAATCAACTTGAAGGATCTAGATCTGATACCAATTTCTAGAACTTTGAGTGTTTGTTCATTTCCATTGTTCTTATGTTTTCTTTAAGTGCAACTTAGTAGATACCATGCTAAATACTTAAGGAAAGAAAAGAATTAGAGTAGATACCATGCCTAATTCTTGGCTAGGAAAACAATATTTTAAGGAGTAGATACCATGCCCTTAAAGGAACAAACATGAGCAATTGGAGTAGTATACAACTTAGCATTACTGACTATAGGTGGAAATCAATACCCAACTACTTTAATAGATATTCGTGACTCAATTTGTGATGCTACTTAATTTAGATTGTTATCTTTTTTTTATCTTTTTCAATCAGATCTTTAGAACAAACTCTATGATTTGCATTTCATTTTGTTTTATTGATTAGTAAGTTAAATACTACAATCTCTGTGGGATCGACCCTTGCTTGTCACTACGCTTCTCCAAACGATTCGTACACTTGCGAGGTTTTTAATTTGTGTCTAGTTTAGATCATCTAGATAGCACAACAAGTTTTTGGCGCCGTTGCCGGGGATTGTTAGCATTTTAACTTACAAATCAGTAAAATCTTTTTCTTTTAATTTTATTTTATTTCTTCTTTTTCTTTTCTTATATTTTCTTTTAGGTTAAACTTTGCACAGACTCAGACCAGTCGACTGTCTCCAAGGACCAGTCGACTGTACAGCTTAGCTTGTCCTCAAGCAAAAAGTGAAATTATGAACAAGGGGAAAATAATAGTACTCGACCCATCGCACCAAGAATTCTTATTATGCAAGCATCAAAATTTCGATATAAACAATTGCAAATAAAGTAAAAAACAAGCATACTCACTTTCTCCATTGCAATTATTTAGTCATAATCCCCAACTCAATCATATTTGTCATGTAATTAATTATAGTTATAGTATGTAACACTCAATCTTTGATTATCCCTTTTCTCTACTACAAACCGAGTAGCAAACTAGAGTTTTTTTTTTTTTTTTTTTTTTTTTATTTTTTAAAGTCTCTTCTTTAAGTCGTCACTTGCCTTTTGACGCGAGTGCAAGACATTTTTGATGAATCCACCCGGTTACTCAACAAGTCACAAACTTTTAGTGCTTTGCATACTCATATTTCAAGTTACCGTTTGACGTAAAGGTAAACATTGGTGATGAATACCCCTAGTTACTAAGCAACTCAAAACATTGGAGTAGATTGACTTTATTCATATATATATTCTTTTCATTTTTACTCTATTTACTTAAACTCTGTTTAGGACTAGATCAAAGGGAATAATCACTAGAAAAGGCATCACAATTGTTTTTTTTTTATGTATAATCGCATGACTCATATAATTTTTGTCAGGAATTATGCACTCAACAATCCTAAAGTAAATAAGTATACTTACTCTTACTTTATATGAAATTGTTTATCTAAAAAAAAAATTAAAAGACTCCAAATGTAAATACCGGGTCACCAACGGGCCCTTCTTCACGAGGAGTCTTCGGTGTCCCCTCGATCTCCATGTCGTAATCGAAGTTGGACAGGTCGATGGTTGGGTAGAAGTGTCTCACATGACTGAGGGCCTTCGCATAGCACTTGTCCTGGGCTTTGATCACCAGGAGCTGACCCGCCTCTGTCAACTCATCCTTCTCCTTGGTGAACTTCTTCTTCTGAGCCGCCATCTTCTTCACCTATTCCGCCTCCTTGGCGTCGAACTCGGTCTTCATCTTCTGCTCCCTCTGTTACGAGCCTTCGAGCTCTATCCTCATCTCCTTCATCTCCTGCTCGGCCTTGTCAGCTCGGCCTCGCTCCCGCTTCAAGGCCGCCTCATAAAGGCCTCTCATGTAGGCCCCCTGAACGGTCGCCTGCATTAACCAGGCACTACTAAGAAAGCCTCCTTTACGACGGAATCACAAGGCAAGTGGGGTCGGCAGACTTACCAGCACATTAGCCTGCGCGAGGTGCGTGTACGCATCCTCCAGGCCCTCGGCGTTCATCTCCACGCGGTCCCGGGGGGTCGCCAGCTTATCTGCCACCTCGACAGCCTGGCGCCCTCGGGTCAAGCAGTCACCCTCTCGGATCGACCAAGCCGGCACCCACGGTCGCCGCAACCTCTCCTCTACCTCTGACTCCACCAGGGGACCCTTCCCCTTATCAAGATCAGCTGCCTTGCCCTGGTCCGAGCTCCCCTGAACCGCCACCTCCTTGCCCGTCTCCGAGCGAGTCCTTTTGCCCCTCGGCTGAACTGGGGCCTCGGAAACCACCTGGGACGACCCCCTCGTCCTCATCGCGTCTCCCTTCACCTCGGTCTTCTGCTTCTTCATGGCGAGCCTCTTTGCCTTGATTGATTCGGGATCCATACCTGCGAAAAGATCCATTAAGAACAATGAGTGCAAAAGAACAATAAGACCAAGAGAAAAGGAACAACTACATACAAAGCACGGCCGGGCTCAGTCCGACGCTCGCCAGGTGACCCTCCGTCACCTTCGGCCAACTGATACTGTGCGACAGACGGAGGCGCTCAACAAACCTCCACTCCTCGGCCGTCAGGTCCCTTCTTGATGCAGAGGGAGGGGCTCCAAAGTTTGAAGGGTAGGTTCATCCTCCGTGCCGGCCGGCCTTGAGCGTTTGTCCACCCCCTCGCCAGAGAAGGCTCGGAAGAAGAGGCTGTCGAGAAAGAAAGGGGTCAAGGCCGAGGGTTCGAGCAAGGCGCCCGTCGTTCGGAACCTTGTGACGGGGTCTCCGGCGCAGCCGGACCACTTCAGACGGTACCCCGATGATCTTTCTGACACGGTGCTGTTTGGGGTCCAACCTTCTTCGCCAAGTCAGAAGATTGTAAAGATGGACTCGATTCCGACGGTGCTGGAAGATGGTGACTTGGATGTTGCGCGGTCGCATTTCCACATCGGGCCGGAGTATGAATAGATGCTGTCGAGCCCGACGCTTCGTCCCACCGATCCTCTGCCAGACTGGTACTGCGTCTTCCTTGTAGACGCCTTCGGCTCCTGACTGAGGCTGCCGATGCATCCGTTCATCAAGGAGGTGCTCAACTGGGCGAAGCTGGCCCCAATGCAGTACGGGCTGAATTCGTGGAAGCAGATCATCTGCTTTGTGCTGCTCTGCGAGGAGCAGAATGTACCCCTCCGGCTGAATGTGTTCCGAGCGATGTTGGGGATCAGCTCGTCGGGAGAGTCGGAGGGCGTTTATTATGTCTCGCCTCGGAATAAGGGGAAGGTCGTCCACGGTCACCCGGACTCCATCAAGGTGTGGAAGAAAAAATATTTGGTGATCCGGAGTAAGGAGCCTTGGGACATCCCTACTCGATGGAACCATTATAAGGCGAGCTTCAAAGCACCGAGGCCGAGGGACTTGACGGCCGAGGAGTGGAGGTTTGTTGAGCGCATCCGTCTATCGCACAGTATCAGTTGGCCGAAGGTGACGGAGGGTCACCTGGCGAGCGTCGGACTGAGCCCGGCCGTGCTTTGTATGTAGTTGTTCCTTTTCTCTTGGTCTTATTGTTCTTTAGCGCTCATTGTTCTTAATGGATCTTTTCGTAGGTATGGATCCCGAATCAATCAAGGCAAAGAGGCTCGCCATGAAGAAGCAGAAGACCGAGGTGAAGGGGGACGCGATGAGGACGAGGGGGTCGTCCCAGGTGGTCTCCGAGGCCCCAGTTCAGCCGAGGGGCAAAAGGACTCGCTCGGAGATGGGCAAGGAGGTTGCGGTTCAGGGGAGCTCGGACCAGGGCAAGGCAGCTGATCTTGATAAGGGGAAGGGTCCCCTGGTGGAGTCAGAGGTAGAGGAGAGGTTGCGGCGACCGTGGGTGCCGGCTTGGTCGATCCGAGAAGGTGACTTCTTGACCCGAGGGCGCCAGGCTGTCGAGGTGGCGGATAAGCTGGCGACCCCCCGGGACCGCACGGAGATGAACGCCGAGGGCCTGGAGGATGCATACACGCGCCTCGCGCAGGCTAATGTGCTGGTAAGTCTGCCGACCCCACTTGCCTTGTGATTCCGTCATAAAGGAGGCTTTCTTAGTAGTGCTTGGTTACTGCAGGCGACCGTTCAAGGGGCCTACGTGAGAGGCCTTTATGAGGCGGCCTTGAAGCGGGAGCGAGGCCGGGCTGACAAGGCCGAGCAGGAGATGAAGGAGATGAGGATAGAGCTCGAAGGCTCGCATCAGAGGGAGCAGAAGATGAAGACCGAGTTCGACACCAAGGAGGCGGAATGGGCGAAGAAGGTGGCGGCTCAGAAGAAGAAGTTCGCCAAGGAGAAGGATGAGTTGACAGAGGCGGGTCAGCTCCTGGTGATCAAAGCCCAGGACGAGTGCTATGCGAAGGCCCTCAGTCATGTGAGGCACTTCTACCCAACCATCGACCTGTCCAACTTTGATTACGACATGGAGATCGAGGGGACACCGAAGACTCCTCGTGAAGAAGGGCCCGTTGATGACCCGGCTGCCGACCTCCTCGTGAACCCGGCCGATGTCGAGGTGGGAAAACAAGTTGTATAGTTTTGTCTTTCTTTTTCCATCTCTCGATTGTATTTGCCTTCCGCGGACTGGCCACCGCATTTTTTGTATGAAGTGATTATATTTATAAAAGAGGATTTTTGACTGGCCAAGTGTTTTGACCTCGGATATTTCCGAACCTCCTTGCTTATGTGTTTTGAGTGGGCTGGTTCTCTTGTAGGTTGTGGCTCCCCTCCCCGAGTTGGACCCCCGTCGTTTCGACGTGGCGTGGCTCCGGAGAAAGGTCGAGGCCCTGGAGGCCACGTTGGTTCGCTACCGAAAGGGGGCTCGTGACAATGATGCGGCCTTTAACTATTATCGGAATAAGTCTGAAGCCCTAAGTGAGGAGGCGAGTGTTGTGCAATCCAGCTACCAAAATAAATAGATAAACTAGACACAAATTAAAACCTCGCAAGTGCACGAATCGTTTATAGAAGCGTAGCAATAGCAAGGGTCGATCCCACAGAGATTGTAGAAATTAACTTACTAATCAATAGAAAATGTGAGAATGATAAAGAGTTGTTCTAAAGGTCTAAAAGAAATGAAAAGATTAAGATATACTGAATCACAAATATTTATTAAATAGTTGGGTTTAGATCTCCACCGATAGTCAATAATGCTAAGTTACCTTCTGAACTTCTACTCATGTTTGTTCTCTTCAAGGGCATGATATCTACTCCTTAAAGTAATGTTTCCCTAAGCCAAGAATTAGGCATGGTATCTACTCTAATTCGTTTCTTTCATTAAGTATTTAGCATGGTATCTACTAAGTTGCACTTAAGGAAAACATAAGAACAGTGGAAACGAACAAACACTCAAGGTTCTAAAAATTGGTATCAGATCTAGATCCCTTAAGTTGATTAAACCAAGAACCCCTAAGGATTCTCTTGTTACAAGTTATGAACACGAGATACGGGTCGTCTCAATATGCTCATATAACAGATTCAGATAGATGGTAATGCAAACTTGATATTCTCAAGTTCTGTATGTCAGTCGACTGCTGTCACCTCAGTCGACTGCTCTCAGAACTTGAGAACGAGTTTGATTATCATCAATCTATACCAATTCAATCAGATTCAATCAATAAGTAAAGTAGAAGGATTCAGAAGAATATAACACTACATAACTACGGCTTCAATCTACCCAACTATGAAATTAGTTCCACATAATAATACTTTTATTGATCAACAGTTTCGAATACATGGTTAACATAAAAGAATTAGAAAGAGAAGGAATAAACTGATGTAGTTCGGCTAGATGACTCGGCTGGCTGTCACACAGTCGATCGGCCGTTCCTTTCCTTATGCTTGATCTCCTCTCTCCTTCTTCAATGCTGATACCGTACTGCTATTCACTTGATGATTCAGAAAGTTGTGTGATTTTGTGATTGGGGAGCCTTCGCGTATATATCTAGAATAATGCTTCTTGGTTGGTGTTTATAGAACACGGCTAGAGAATTAGGGTTTGCACTCTCCTTTTTATAGAAAAGCCCTTTTCTTTTATTTATTTCCTCCCTTGTTGCTCTGCGTGTTATTTCTTTCTCTTTTCTTCTATTCTTCCTTTTCTGTTCTGATTTGGATTAGATTTGGACGAATCTTCAAATATCTTATCTTTCAACTCTGCTGCCTACCAGTCGACTTGTCAGCGAACCAGTCACTGTGCCGAGACTTCTGAAGATTTCATAATTGATCATACAAGTCGACTGTGCTTTGGAATAAGTCGACTGCAACGAGCGGCTGTGGAAAATAAACTTCTCTGTCCAGTCGACTGCTGTGGGGAACCAGTCGACCGATGATCTGCAGTTTTCTGTGTATCATCCTTAAAATCCTGAATCTGCTTCGTTTCTCCGTTTTAGGCTGTTCCCTATGGAAAAGATAAAATAAGAGTTAAATACCACATATAGAGATTTTAAATGTGCATTTGCAATAAGATTATTGCTCCTAAATGTGAAAAATATTATGTTCATCAAATACCCCCAAACTTAGATTTTGCTTGTCCTCAAGCAAAAAGTGAACTTATGAACAAGGGGAAAATAATAGTACTCTCAACCAAGAATTTTTTTATTATGTGAGCATCAGCATATTAAACTATAAACAATTTCAGATAAAGTAAAATTAAACATACCTACTTTCTCTAGTGCAGTTGTTTAGTCATAATCCCCAAACCCAATCATATTTGTCATGCAATTAATTTTAATTATAGTATGTAACAACTCCATCTGTGATTATCCCTTTTCTCCACTACAAACCGAGTAGCAAACTAGAGTATTTTTTTTTTTTTTTTAAGTCTCTTCTCTAAAGTTGTCACTTGCCTTTTTACGCGAATGCAAAACATTTGTGATGAATCCACCCGGTTACTCAGCAAGTCACAAACTTTAAAGTGCTTTGCATACTCATATTTCAAGTTGCCGTTTGACGTAAAGGTAAACATTGGTGATGAATACCCCTAGTTACTAAGCACCCAAAACATTGGAGTAGATTAACTTTATTCAAATATATATATATATATATATATTTTATCACTTTATTTACTTAAACTCAATTTAGGACTAGATCTAAAGGGAATAATCACCAGAAAAAGTATCACATTTGTTTATTATGTATAATCGCATAACTCATATAATTTTGTAAGGCATTATGAAACTCAACAATCCTAAAGTAAATAAGTATCCTTGCTATTACTTTATAAGAAATTGTTTATCCTAAAAAAAAAATTTCAAAAGACTCCAAATATAACTAACTAATACCCCCAAACTTAGATGGAACATTGTCCTCAATGTTCGCGCAAAGCTTAAAATATAGGCATGTGTTACCATCTAGTAAGAAGGAGAGACTAAAAATAAAAAAGATGAATAACGAAAAGAAAATGAAAGGAAAGTGTAAATACTCCCCTGAAAATTGGGTTGCCTCCCAATAAGCGTTGTGTTTTCTGTCTTCAGCTAGACTTGATGAGGTCATGCCATGTATTGAATGGTTTGAAGATTCACATCTTCCTCTTGCGGTTCTATGCTCATCTCTATGTCTGGCTTCGCTCTATGCCCGTTCACCTTAAATGTTTGATTATTCTCTTTGCTATGAACCTCCAATGCACCATGTGGAAAGATTCTTGTGACAATGTATGACCCATACCATCTTGACATGAGCTTGCCTGGAAAAAGTCTTAATCTTGAGTTGTATATCAGTACCTTCTGTCCTTCATAAAACTCCTTCCTTGCTAGCTGTTTGTCATGGTATAACTTGGTCCTTTCCTTGTACAATTTTGCATTTTCATATGCGTCGTGCCTCAACTCTTCAAGCTCATTTAGTTGCAATCTTCTTTTGTCACCTGCTTGTTTCATATCAAAATTGAACCTTTTAATGGCCCAATAAGCTTTGTGTTCCAACTCCACTGGTAGATGACAGGCTTTTCCAAAAACCAAACAGTATGGTGACATGCCGATGGGTGTTTTGTAAGCTGTTCGGTAGGCCCATAATGCATCATTCAAGCGCAGCGACCAATCCTTCCTCCTTGTGTTGACTGTCTTTTCCAAAATGCTCTTGATTTCTCTGTTGCTAATCTCCACCTGCCCACTCGTTTGAGGGTGATATGGGGTGCCCACTCTATGTGTGATACCATATTTTTTCATCAAAGAAGCAAATGGAAAGTTATTGAAGTGGCTCCCTCCATCACTAATTATTGCCCGTGGTGTACCAAACATAGTGAAAATGTTCTCCTGCAAAAACTTGACAACAACTTTGTGATCATTAGTTTTTGAGGGGACAGCCTCGACCCATTTAGACACATAATCCACACCCACAAGAATATATAAATAACCAAATGAGTTAGGAAAGGGACCCATGAAGTCAATTCCCCAAACGTCAAAAAGCTCGATTACTTGGATGTTTTGCAGTGGCATCTGATTTCTAGAAGAGATGTTGTCTGTCCTTTGGCATTTGTCACAAGTTCTGCAAAAAGAAAAAGCATCTTTGAATACTTTAGGCCAATAAAATCCAGATTGTAATACCTTGAGTGCTGTTCTTTTTGGTCCAAAATGTCCTCCACATGCATATTGGTGGCAATGTTGTAGAATACTTATTTGCTCTTCTTCTGCCACACATCTTCTTATAATTTGATCAGGGCAAAATTTGAACAAATAAGGATCATCCCAATAATAGTGCTTGTACATAGCCACCAGTCTCTTTCTTTCTTGACTTGTCATACCTGGAGGGAAAACATGAGCAGTGAGATAATTTACAATATCTGCAAACCATGAAAAATATGAGTAGTGAGATTCCAGTCGACTGGTCCTGTTACAGTCGACTGTCCCGGTGATATGTTTATTTCAAATAAGTGTTCATCCGGGAAATTTTCATTAAGTGGGAGAATTCTTTCTTCCTCATGCAGTAGTCTGGACATGTGATCTGCCACAACATTGTCACTTCCTTTCTTGTCTCTAATCTCAAGATCGAATTCTTGAAGCAACAACACTCATCTGATCAACCTAGGCTTAGCATCCTTTTTGGCAAACAAATATCTCAAAGCAGCATGGTCAGTGAAAACAATAACTTTAGAACCAATTAAATATGATCTAAACTTCTCTACAGCAAAAATAACAGCTAACATTTCTTTTTCAGTAGTGGAATAATTTAGCTGTGCATCGTTTAGAGTTCGAGAAGCATAGTAAATAACATGGGGTGTCTTATTGATTCTTTGACCTAAAACAGCCCCTAAAGCATAATCACTTGCATCACACATGAGCTCGAAAGGATGGCTCCAATCTGGTGCCATGACAATAGGTGCAGAAATGAGAAGATTTTTCAATGTAATAAAAGCATTTGTGCACTCTTCTGTCCATGCAAACTCAACATCCTTAGTCAACAAGTCACAAAGGGGTTTGGAGATTTTTGAGAAATCTTTTATAAATCTTCTATAGAACCCTGCATGTCCAAGAAAACTCCTAACACCCTTGACTGTAGTGGGAGGGGGTAGTTTTGATATTATATTGATTTTCGCTTTGTCTACCTCTATACCTCTTTTTGACACCACATGTCCTAAGACAATACCTTGTTGTACCATAAAATGGCACTTTTCCCAATTCAGCACTAAATTGCATTCTTCACATCTTTTAAGCACAAGCTGCAAATGGTTAAGGCATTCATCAAAACAAGATCCAAAAACGCTAAAATCATCCATAAATACCTCGATGAACCTTTCCACCATGTCTGAAAATATACTCATCATGCACCTCTGAAATGTAGCTGGTGCATTGCACAATCCAAAGGGCATCCTCCTGTATGCAAAAGTACCAAAAGGACATGTAAAAGTGGTTTTTTCTTGATCTTCTGAAGCAATAGCAATTTGATTATAGCCACTATAACCATCTAAAAAGCAATAATGACTATATCCTGCTAATCTTTCTAACATTTGATCAATAAAAGGAAGAGGGAAGTGATCTTTCCTGGTTTCGTTATTCAGCTTCCTGTAGTCTATGCATACCCTCCATCCTGTAGTTACTCTAGTAGGGATAAGCTCATTTTCTTCATTCTTCACCACTGTGACTCCACTTTTCTTAGGCACTACATGTATAGGACTTACCCACTTGCTATCTGAGATTGGGTAAATGATTCCAACATCTAATAGCTTTAGAATCTCTGCTCTTACCACTTCCTTCATGTTTGGATTAAGCCTTCTCTGTGCTTCCCTGCTTGGTTTTGCGTTGTCTTCAAGAAGTATTCTATGCATCCATTTGGATGGACTTATTCCCTTGATATCTGCAATGGTCCATCCTATTGCACCTTTGTGTTCTCGTAGTACCCTCAGCAACTTATCTTCTTCCTGTGCACTCAGGTTCGCAACAATTATCACAGGTAGCGTTTGGTTCTCGCCCAAGTATGCATGCTTCAAATGGTCGGGCAGCTGCTTAAGCTCTTCGTCTGGAAGTCTCGGTGCAGTCGACTGGTTCTGTCCACCAGTCGACTTGTCTGCAGAAACAAAAATGTCATCAGTCACCAATTTTTCAAATACAGGTGCAAAGTTACCTGAGTATGACTTTGGAGTTTCAAGATGATGTACTGTCTCTGCAATCCCCCAGTCATCGTATTCCTGTTCAACATTAGATAAAGTTAGAGATTGTGTAATTGTGGTTTGTAGTGGTTCGACGCTATGTACCTGAAATGTTTGATCAACAATCTCCTGAACCACATCAACATTATAGCATTCATGATCATCATGTGGTAATTTAAGCGTATCAAACATTTTAAACTCAACTTTTTCTCCGTTTATCTTCATACTTATAGTACCCTTTTTAACACAAATTTTTATATCAGCTGTACTCATAAAGGGCCTACCTAGGATAATCGGTAGGGACGATGGCATTGAAGATTCTTCCATATCTAACACAACAAAATCAGCAGGCAAAATAAAATCGTTTACCTGAACTAGGACATCTTCCAAAATACCTCTAGGTCTTTTGATGCTGCGATCTGCCAACTAGAAAGTGATGGATGTTGGTTTAAGTTCCCCCAATCCTAGCTTTTCATAAACAGAGTAAGGAAGAAGATTGATGCTTGCCCCCAAGTCTAGCAGTGCCTTTTCAAAGAAGTGCTCACCAACCCTGCAAGGAATGGTAAAACTACCTGGGTCCTTTAATTTAGGAGGTAGTTTTCTTAATAATACAGCGCTCACTTCCTCTGTCAAAGCCACATCCTCCTTAACCTGAAATGTTCTTTTGTGAGTACAACAGTCCTTTAAAAATTTGGCATAAGAAAGAATTTGTTTAATAGCATCAAGTAAGGGGATATTAATTTCTACCTTTCTGAGAGTTTCAAAGATGTCAAATAAATGTTGTTATTTCTTTTGCTTGACTAACCTTTGAGGGAATGGTGGCACAACTGTTCTTTCTTTTTCACTTACCTTGTTGGAATCCAAAACTTTTGATGGTTGTGTTTCTGCTTCTTCTGTGTGTGTTCCAATTTTGTTGTCAATTATTTTATCATTTCTTAATGTTGTCACTGCCTTGAGCTGTTCTTGGCCTCCAGGGTTTGGTATAGTTTGTGATGGGAGTTCACCTGCCTTTCGTTCGCTTAATTCTTTCGCAATTTGACCAATTTGCGTTTCCAACTTCTGAATTGCTTGCCCTTGTTGGTTGCTTGTTTGATGTTGTTGTTGGAGCAATTGAAGAACGGTGGATTCAAAATCCAACTTCTTCTGTTCTTGAACTGGCCTATCAAACCCACTTCCCATTTGGAAGTTCCGTGCATGTCCTTGTGTGAATTGAGTTCCTTGATTATTCTGATTATTGCTCCAAGAGAAGTTTGGATGGTTCCTCCACCCTGGGTTGTATGTGTTCGAGAAGGGATTGTTCTTTTGCGGAAACACTCCTCGACCTACATAGTTTGCATGCTCCTGATCTGTGAAAGAAGACATGGGACATGTATCAGTGGTATGATCTACATGAGAACAAATTGCACAAATTTTGTTTGTTTGATTTTTAACTCCACCCATCATCGACATTGCATTAACAAGCATATCAATTTTCTTATTCATGTTTACCATTTCTAATTGAATGTTATTGCTATTAGAAATTTCGTAAACTCCCTATTTTTTGGAAGGACCCCTCCTTGTTGAGAATTGTTGTGAATTCTCGCTGAGTTCTTCAAATAGTTCAATGGCCTCTTCACCGCTTTTCCTCATTAAGATCCCGTTGCAAGCTGAATCCACAATTGCCTTGTTAGTATCATTTAAACCTTCATAAAATGCTTGTACCTGATCATCTTTAGGCATGTTGTGTGTAGGACATTTAAGAAGTTTGTTCTTGAAATCCTTCCATGCTTCGAAGAATAAATCTCCATCTTTTTGTTGGAAGAGTTGAATCTCCCTTTTCAGCTGTTTGGTCTTTTGGGCTGGAAAGAATTCTTTCAAGAATTTTGTCGCCAATTGCTCCCATGAGTTTATTGATCCTGGTTCCAAAGAATTATACCATAGTTTAGCGTTAAGTTTTAAGGAAAAAGGAAACAAGATTAACTTGATTTGTTCAGGGGTAAGCCCTTGGACGCTTTGTGTCCTGCAAAGATCGAAGAAATCTTGTAGATGGAGATGAGGCTCTTCATCTGGCTTGCCACTAAAGTGGGGAACCATGCTAAGTAATTGAGGAGATAGATGTATGTTTCCTGTGACATTAGGCTGATACGCAATGCAGGAAGGTTGCTCGATATTCTTAGGCATGAACTTGTCCTGCATTGGCACTCGATTTGGCATTTCCTCACCCATTGCTGTATGTGAACTGGGTCTCTAAGCAGTCGACTGGTTTGTAGAGACAGTCGACTGGTTTGCTGCAACCAGCTTACCTAGTCTGTGCAAAGTGCGTTCTGTTTCTGCGTCAATAGGTAGTAGTTCTGGACGAAGTGATCTCCTTCCGTGCATCCACCAAAATCCTGTAACCTAAAAGAAAAATACTTATTAATAAAATTAAAAGAAAGAAAATAAAAACTTTCTACTGATCTGTAAGTTAAAATACTAGACAATCCTCTGCAACGGCGCCAAAAACTTGTTGTGCAATCCAGCTACCTAAATAAATAGATAAACTAGACACAAATTAAAACCTCGCAAGTGCACGAATTGTTTATAGAAGCGTAGCAATAGCAAGGGTCGATCCCACAGAGATTGTAGAAATTAACTTACTAATCAATAGAAAATGTGAGAATGATAAAGAGTTGTTCTAAAGGTCTAAAAGAAATGAAAAGATTAAGATATACTGAATCACAAATATTTATTAAGTAGTTAGGTTTAGATCTCCACCGATAGTCAATAATGCTAAGTTACCTTCTGAACTTCTTCTTATTACTCATGTTTGTTCTCTTCAAGGGCATGGTATCTACTCCTTAAAGTAATGTTTCCCTAAGCCAAGAATTAGGCATGGTATCTACTCTAATTCGTTTCTTTCATTAAGTATTTAGCATGGTATCTACTAAGTTGCACTTAAGGAAAACATAAGAACAGTGGAAACGAACAAACACTCAAGGTTCTAGAAATTGGTATCAGATCTAGATCCCTTAAGTTGATTAAACCAAGAACCCCTAAGGATTCTCTTGTTACAAGTTATGAACACGAGATACGGGTCGTCTCAATATGCTCATATAACAGATTCAGATAGATGGTAATGCAAACTTGATATTCTCAAGTTCTGTATGTCAGTCGACTGGCTGTCACCTCAGTCGACTGCTCTCAGAACTTGAGAACGAGTTTGATTATCATCAATCTATACCAATTCAATCAGATTCAATCAATAAGTAAAGTAGAAGGATTCAGAAGAATATAGCACTACATAACTACGGCTTCAATCTACCCAACTATGAAATTAGTTCCACATAATAATACTTTTATTGATCAACAATTTCGAATACATGGTTAACATAAAAGAATTAGAAAGAAAAGGAATAAACTGATGTAGTTCGGCTAGATGACTCGGCTGGCTGTCACACAGTCGATCGGCCGTTCCTTTCCTTATGCTTGATCTCCTCTCTCCTTCTTCAATGCTGATACCGTACTGCTCTTCACTTGATGATTCAGAAAGTTGTGTGATTTTGTGATTGGGGAGCCTCCGCGTATATATCTAGAATAATGCTTCTTGGTTGGTATTTATAGAACACGGCTAGAGAATTAGGGTTTGCACTCTCCTTTTTATAGAAAAGTCCTTTTCTTTTATTTATTTCCTCCCTTGTTGCTCTGCGTGTTATTTCTTTCTCTTTTCTTCTATTCTTCCTTTTCTGTTCTGATTTGGATTAGATTTGGACGAATCTTCAAATATCTTATCTTTCAACTCTGCCGCCTACCAGTCGACTTGTCAGCGAACCAGTCGACTGTGCCGAGACTTCTGAAGATTTCATAATTGATCATACAAGTCGACTGTGCTTTGGAATAAGTCGACTGCAACGAGCGGCTGTGGAAAATCAACTTCTCTGTCCAGTCGACTGCTGTGGGGGACCAGTCGTCCGATGATCTGCAATTTTCTGTGTATCATCCTTAAAATCCTGAATCTGCTTCGTTTCTCCGTTTTAGGCTGTTCCCTATGGAAAAGAGAAAATAAGAGTTAAATACCACATATGGAGATTTTAAATGTGCATTTGCAATAAGATTATTGCTCCTAAATGTGAATAATATTGTGTTCATCAGCGAGCCGGCTGAGGAGGGCGATGGTGGATCAGGACCTCGGGAGTGTCGGTCTTGGATATACCATGTCGAGTGCCTCGGTGCAGAGGCCCTCCTCTGAGAGGCTACTTCGTGATGTTCTTGTGGAGAAGGAGATGGAGATACACTGTTACAAGACGATGCTGGGTGTCTCGGCATCCTCCTCAGGAGGTCGGCGAGCAGAGGGGGTTCCCTCTGCGTTGCTGCTGCTGGAGTGTGTGCGACCAGTTGATGCCCAAAGCTCTGTGGCTGGCGTGTCGACCGTGGCTGAGCTTAAGGACCATCATGACGAGGAGAGGGCTCCTAGTCGTTCGGTCGGAGTGGCCCCACCATTCGTCGGACCCAAGGGGCCCTAAGACGGCGGCTTCCTTCAGTTTGAGATGAGTGGAGTGGTCCTGTAACGGTCTTTGTTTGTTTTTTCCGAACTAATAAGGGAGTATGAATAAAGAATTCTTTTCATTCTTTGCTCTGGTCAATAGTGTAGTGAATGATGGCAGAAGTGAGGTTCGGCCCCGTCGATCCGTGAGGGATCGGCACGGGGCGTTAGGAAGACTCTCTGGCCTGAAGCCGAGTCGGACCTACCGAGACGTTGGGGACGATACTGAAGTGAGGATTCAGGTGCCGATCCCATTGTCCGGTGTTAGGTCGGGGCTGCCGAGGCGTTTGGAGTTTGACAAAAAGAGATTTCTTTCATATATGATAGGGAGGGTCGCTAAAACGGCCCTTTACACATGAAAGCTTACAAAAAATATTATTTACATTAGCCAAGCTAGAACCTATGTTCGCTCTTCCAGGAACTTTATTAGGTGCTCGGCGTTCCAGGGTCGGCAGATCAGCCGGCCGTCCATATCTGCCAGTCGGTACGTACCAGGGCGTACAGCCTCGACTACACGGTATGGGCCATCCCAGTTGGGAGCCAATTTCCTCTTCTTGGTTGGGTCGGAGACAGACAGTTTTCGTAACACGAGGTCCCCCGCCTTGATGTTTGTAGGGCGAACCTTCTTGTTGTAAAACTTCTCGATCCGTTGTTGGTAGATGCTTCTTCGGATTGAAGACTTCTCTCTGACCTCGGCGACGAGGTCCCGATTGGCCCTCAGGCCGGACGAATTGTCAGCTTCATCGAGGGCTATGATCCGGGGAGAAGGCAGGCCGACCTCGACGGGGATAACTGCCTCCGTCCCGTAGGTCAAGCTGAACGGCGTCTCTCCCGTGGGGATCCTCTTGGTGGTTCGGTACGCCCATAGCACGCTAGGCAGTTCTTCGACCCACAGCCCTTTGGGGGAGCTGTCGAGTCGCTTTTTGAGGCCGTCGAGGATTTGCCTGTTAGCGTTCTCTGCTTGGCCGTTGGACTAAGGGTGGCAAATAGCGGAGAAACGTTGCTGAGTGCCGATGTCTGCGCAGAAAGCTTGGAAGTTCTGACCTTGGAATTGGGTTCCGTTGTCCGTGACGAGGACCCGAGGGATTCCGAATCGGCAAATGATGTTCTTCCAAAAGAATTGTTGTACTTGGCACTCGGTGATGCTGGATAGAGGCTCGGCTTCGAGCCACTTGGTGAAGTAGTCGATGGCGACTATTAAGAATTTCTTTTGCCCTACAGCTACGGGGAAGGGGCCCACGAGGTCCATGTCCCACATGGCGAATGGCGTAGGACTAGCCAGGGATCGGAGATTGGCTTGAGGAAGCCTCTTGATAGGGGAGAACCTTTGGCATGGGCCGCACCTCTTGACTAGGTCTTGCGAGTCTTGGAACATGGTCGGCCAATAGTAACCCTGATTTAGGGCCTTCCGAGCGAGTGTCCTGCTCCCCAGGTGGCATCCGCCGATCCCTTCATGAAGGTCTTTTAGCGCGTAGCTGGCCTCGTCGCTGGTGAGACAGCGGAGGTATGGCTTGCCGTCGGCCAAGGTGTATGAGCGTTTGAAGAGGATGTCATCAATCATGACGAACCTTTCAGCTCAGACCCTGACCCGTCTGGCCTCGGCCCGGTCTTCAGGAAGCTCGGCATTAATTAAGAATCTCCGGATGGGGGTGGACTGGCAACGCCTTGCACACACATTGCCTCCTGGTCTTGGTCATTGATACTTGGCTTTAGGAGGATTTCTATGAGCACCGTCTGATCGAGACCCTCGAAGGAGGAAGAGGCGAGTTTGGACAACGCGTCTGCTTGAGCGTTCTGCTCCCTAGAGACTCTGATAACCGTGGCGCAGCTGAAGGATGCCAGGAGACGTCGGACCACCGCCAAATACCTCATCATCCGATCGTCGCGAGCCTCGTATTCCCCGGTGATCTGATTGACCACGAGCTGAGAATCACTGTAGGCTCGGATTTGCTGGGCACCGGCTCGGTGTGCTAGGGTCAGTCCGGCGATCATGGCCTCGTATTCCGCCTCGTTGTTGGAGGCCGGAAAGTTGAGGCGGAGGGAGTGTTGAAGTAGGAATTGGTCGGGGCCACGAAGGATGATGCCAGCCCCACTCTCCGTTTCGCATGATGATCCATCGACAAAGACCTCCCAGGTCGGATCCGAGCCTTCGATGCTGGGCTGCTCGGAGACGGTGTACTCAGTTATGAACTCGGCGAGGGCCTGCCCTTTGATGGCCGCCCTCGGCTGATAGCTGATGTCGAACTGACTTAGCTCAATTGACCACTTGACTAAGCGGCTAGAGTTTTCGGGCTTGTAGAGGACAGTCTTCAGTGGCTGGTCGGTCAGTACTTGGACAGAGTGGGCCTGGAAGTAAGGACGAAGCTTCCGGGCTGCCATGACCAAAGCATAGGCCACCTTCTCTATCTTTGCATACCTCGTCTCGGCGGGGAGCAGGACCTTGCTCACATAGTACAATGGTCTCTGGACCCCATCTTCCTCTCGGACGAGGACGGCGCTGAGTGCGCTATCCGAGGCGGACAGATAGAGCCATAGTGGTTCGCCCGGCTCGGGCTTGCTGAGGAGAGGAGGGTTGGCGAGTTACTGCTTCAGCTGTTCGAAGGCTTCTTGTTGATGGGTACCCCACTCGAAGCCCCCTTTTCCGCGCAGGGCCTTGAAGAAAGGGAGAGATTTCTCCCCTGACTTGGAGAGGAAACGGCCGATTGCCGCCAACCGACCCGTAAGCCTCTGAACCTCCTTGATATTCCGGCGAGGGGCCATGTCGATAATAGCTTGGATTTTCTCGGGGTTCGCCTCGATGCCGCGCTGGCTGACGATGAACCCCAGGAATTTCCCAGTGGAGACGCCGAAGGTGCACTTAGCCGGGTTGAGCCTCATGTTGTGATGTCGGAGGACTCTGAAGGCTTTCTCGAGGTCGGCGACATGGTCCGGCCCGACCCGGCTCTTGACGAGCATGTCGTCGACATAGACTTCCACGTTGCGGCCGATCAGGTCTTTGTAGATTCTGTTGACCAGCCGTTGGTATGTGGCTCCGACGTTTTTCAGCCCGAAGGGCATAACGCGGTAACAAAAAAGACCCTGGTCGGTGACGAACGAGGTCTTGGAGATGTCCGGGAGAAACATCCGGATCTGATTGTACCCCGAGAATGCGTCCATGAAGGACAGTAGCTCATGCCCTGAGGTTGCGTCGATTAGGGCGTCGATGCGGGGGAAGGGGAAAGGATCTTTCGGACATGCTTTATTTAGATCCGTGAAGTCGATACAGATCTACCAGCCCCCGGTTGCCTTCTTCACCATGAAGACATTAGCCAACCATTCGTGGTAGCTGACTTCCTGAATAAATCGAGCAGACAAGAGTTTGTCGACCTCTGTCTTCACAATTTGCTGTCTCTCCGGGGTGACCTTGCGCCTCTTCTGGACGACTGGCTTATAGTCCGGGAGGACGCTCAGCCGATGCATGATCAAGTCTTCGGAGATCCCTGGCATGTCGGAGGGCTTCCAGGCGAAGAGATCAACGTTGCGGCGGATGCAGGCGATTATGCCTGGCTTCAAGTTTTCGGGGAGCGAGCGGTTCACCCGGAACCATTTCGATTCATCCTCGGCGCCGAACGGGACCTCCTCCAGCTCGTCGACAGGCTCGAGAGCGGGGCCGTCCTTCTCGGGTTCGAGCTCAACGGTGTCGAGGGGGAACACACCCCCTCCGACGGCGGTCATGTAGCACGCCCGTGCTGCTTCTTGGCTACCTCGGACGATGTCGACCCCTTGCGGGGTGGGAAATTTAAGTTTCAGATGGTAAGCCGAAGGTACCGCTTGAAGGGAGCACAGTCCGGGTCGGCCGAGTATGGCGTTGTAAGCCGCCTTGATGTTTACCACCATGAAGTCCATGGACTCGGTCCTCTTGACAGGAGCCGATCTTGCGGTAACGTCGAGAGTAACAATCCCTTCTATTACGACAGGGACGCCGGAGAACCCATGCAAGGTGTATCCGGCTGGCTTGAGTTTGCCTCTGGGCAGCTTGAGATTCTCGAAGGCTTCGAGGAAAAGAATATTTACGGAGCTGCCGTTGTCAACGAGGATTCGGCAAACCTCGCAATTAGCCATGTGGAGGCCAATGACGAGGGCGTCGCAATGAGGGAGGCGAACACCTTCGAGGTCCTCTCCGGAGAAGGAGACAGGTATCGGTTGCAACCTGGGCGAGGGGTTGTCTTGGACAGCATTCACCTCTCGGATGAAGGCTTTTCGGGAAGTATTTGACTCTCCCCCCATTGGACCCCCGTGGACACAGTGTAAGATGAATGGCGTATCCGCGGCTCCTTCAGGCGAGGGATCCCGATCCTGGATGCGGTTCTGGATGGGGGTCGGAGGTGGAGGCCTCCGGTCCCTCGTATCCCGCCGATCCCGTGGGTCTTCTCTGGTGAATTTTCGGAGGTACCCTCGTGAGATGAGGGTCTCAATCTCGTCTTTCAGGGTCCGACATTGGTCGGTTTCGTGCCCATGATCTCTGTGGAACCGGCAGTAGAAGCGCTGATCACGCTTCTTGTTGTTACTTGGTCGGGGAGGTAGTCGGACAAGACCTTTGTCTTCGATTTCTAAGAGGATAGCGGACACGTTGTGTGTCAGGGGAGTGTAACTCTCGAAGCGAGGGACCGGAGGTGCCCTCTTCGCGCCGACCCCCTCTTTTGCTATTTTCTTGGCAGGTTCGGCCTCATCGACCCTGCGCTTGCCCTTCCCCACGGCTTCCTTGCTGCCCTCTGGGTTGAGAGCTTCTTCAGCTCGTATGTACTTCTCGACCCGGTTGAGAAGGTCAGGGAAGTCCAGAGGTGGCCTCTTCGCTAAGGAGACCTTTAGCTGGTTGTGTCGGACATTGTGTCGGAAAGCTGCCGAGGCGACCCCTGCGTCGAGGGCAGAGACAGATCTGGCCTCGGTTGTGAATCTCTTGACGAAGTTACGGAGCGACTCTCCCTCCCTCTGGGTGAGGTCGAGCAGGGAAGTGCTTGTCCTCTCGGCCTTCCGGCTGGTGATGAAGTGGGCCAGGAAGCTGGCTTCCAGCTGGTCAAACGAGAAGATCGAGCCAGGGGAGAGTTTGGAGAACCAATCTCTGGCCGGACCCCGGAGGGTGGCCGGGAAGGCTCGGCATAGCAGGGGATCCGAAGCGCTGTGAATCATCATGAGGGTTTTGAAGCCCTCCATGTGATCAGCTGGATCACCCTCGCCGTTGTAAGTCTCGAACTGTGGAGGCCGGAAGTTCCGGGGGATCTCCGCTTCTATGATGTTGACGGAAAATGGAGGTCGAGAAGGCCCACGTCCTTGGACTAGGTTGGGATTCCCCTCGCCGATGCGCTCGATTCGATTCTCCATCTCTAGGAGGCGTCGGAGCACCTCGTCCGTGCGCTCAGGAGGGGGGGTCGGCGCATGAGTGTGACTTCTCCCTTCGCTCATTGGAGGGGGTCGGCCATAGGTTGCGGACCTAGGCGCTCCATGGAGGGCCTCCATGATTTCATCTCTGAAGCTTCTGAACTCGCCCCTGGTGACTGCGCCATGGTCGGAAGGGTCCGGTCGGGGCGTAGGAATTCGGCCGATGCGGCTGAGTGCTGACGGCCTTTCCCCTTGTGCAGGCCTGTAATGGTACGGGGCCGAGTTGGAAGCGGTCCCTCCCCTAGCCTGGCTAGCCCTTCTGTTCAGAATGACCCGATGAAGGTCGGGTTCGGCGACGTGTGAAACGCTTAGTTGGGGTCCGGGGTTCGCCCCCGGATTATTGGATGCTTGCCCTCCGTCGAGGGCCCCCTCAGGAGGAGGCCCGTCTGGTCGGGCGGAACGGGCCGATCTTCGGGCTCGGGGAGCCATTTAAGATCGGGTCGAGGAAGAGCATCGGTGGCGAGGCTCGGACTGTCGTCCGTACCGGATAAAGGATTTCCCACAGACGGCGCCAACCTGATGCGGTTTGTTTTTGGTCGCGGTGTGGATGCACCAAGTGTGAGTTCGGACTCAATTTGTAATGAGGGAAGAGTGCGGTACCGGACGGTGAGCGAGAGGCTCGCTTCGGCGCTTGAGGATCGGCTCGGATGGCCTCGCCTCGAGTACCTGCAGACGGTCCTGAAACACCGGGGTTTATCCCGGTGGCGGACCCTCCGACGATCTAGTCAGTCTCTGTGAGAGAGTAGCGATAACTAGGGGAATTTAGGTGGCAAAGATTGATTACCTGAAAAGGTGGGTGAGGGTCTGGTATTTATAGGGAATCCCAACCGGGTTTGGATCCGCTTGGGGGCCAGGTCTGAACCCGAAAGCCCATGGGCCTGACGTGGCAGGAGGCCCAGGGGGTTTAGGGCGGACGTGGCAGTGCCAAGAGTTGTATAGGGCTGACGTGGCAAAGCCCTAGGTGGTATTTGGAGCTGACATGGCTGATCATGGGGCTCCTGTGCCTTTGGGAGAATCGGATGGCCTAGGTTGTGCCAGGTCATCCTCATCCCTTGCCAGGCTGGGCGGACGGCCCGTGGGGCTGTCGTGGATCGGAGGCCGAGGGCCATCGAGGCTCGTCGGATACGAGGAGATCAGTTCTGTGGGGGTGAATTTACGGCTCGGTGCCGAGGCGGTAGGGGTCCGGGGCCGAGCCGAATTGTTTCTTTTTGAGTGAGCCATCCTGGGCCTTGGCTGGGCCCCAGGCCATTTTTACCCTACCACAACAACCTAACTCCCGGCATCTTCACACGCACTACCAACCCTCACAGATCGCCATGAATGGCCTTGAGAGTATGGACATGGTGGCAAGCGCGCAGAGCATCCGGGCAAACATCCAGCAAAATCATGGAGAGACCCTACTTCGAGTCTCACCCCTCAATCGCACAAAACTACAAGCTTTCTACCCCCAACCACAGCAAAAGCACTAGCCCTATTCCTAACCACCGGCCTCATGGGTAAATCAGATCTAGGTAAAGGGGGGGGGGGGGGGGGAGCTGTCTGGCCCCATACAGACCCGCGTCTCCGCCGGCTGGACGCGCCGCCCCGTCAATGGCTCCGCCTGAGCTGCGGTCGAGATCGCGCAGCGCCGGAACGTCGGGGCTAGAGATTCGAGGCGATGGAAGTTCGCCGACGAAATGGTGGTCCCCATGGGCGGTCAGGATAGGTTCGCGACGGGGAAAGGAGCAGTGGAACGGTGGCCACGGTTGGGCATGGAGTAGAGGTAAAGGGGGGACAACGGGGAGGGGGGGCGGCGTTGAGGGCAAGCCGCCGCCGCCCCTAGGGGTTAGATCTAGGATTTTGTTTTAGTGTTTTTGGGTTCGGGAGTAGGTAGGAGAGGTACCATGGCAAGCTTTGCAGTGTACGAAAATTCCATTAGCGATATTCAAAATGAATAGATTGCTAATGAGAATAGCGACCACAGCTGATGTGGCACAAATTAGCTCGCGAGTGCTAATAGTTTCGAAACTTGTCCATAATCGTAAATATTTTCAAAAAGTGACTTATGACGGCAAAAAATTCGCAGATCCGTCGTCATTTGAGTCACGTGCTAATAGATATTGGGTATGGGCCGAGGCCCATGGATCCAAAAAAACGAAAAAAGAAATAAAAAAAGTAGATCACAAACTTTACCACATCTCTCGCCAGCCAGCCCTCTTCTTCTTCAACAAAACCAAAACCAAAAACCAAAATTAACCCCGATCCGATCAGATCTGATCTGAATCTTTATACTGAAATGGCGCGCCGATCGCTCCCGATCCTGACCCGCGTCCTGGCCTCCGGCCTCCACCGCCCCATCACCTACATGCCCCGCCCCGGCGATGGCCACTCCCGCACCGTCACCCTGATCCCCGGCGACGGCATCGGCCCCCTCGTCACCAACGCCGTCGAGCAGGTATTCTCCGCCATGCACGCCCCCATACAGTTCGAGTCCTTCCCTGACGTCCACGGCGCCATGAGCTCCATTCCGCACCCCGTCCTCGAGTCCATCAAGAGGAACAAGGTCTGCCTCAAAGGGGGCCTCGCCACCCCCGTCGGCGGCGGCGTCAGCAGTCTGAACATGCAGCTCAGGACGGAGCTGGATCTCTATGCTTCGTTGGTGAATTGCTTCAATTTGCCCGGGCTGCCGTCGCGTCATGAGAATGTCGATATTGTGGTGATTAGGGAGAATACCGAGGGGGAGTATTCGGGGTTGGAGCACGAGGTGGTCCCCGGTGTCGTTGAGAGCCTCAAGGTATTGTTTTGTTTTGTTGCTTCTTGATCTTCCAGATTCTTTATTTTAGATCTGTTCTGTTTTTTTTTAATGTTCTTCATAGATCATAAAGATGTGCTGGATTATCCCTGTGCGCATATGCTTAAGTATCAGGTTAATTATTTTTAAGTTAAAGGTAGAGGCAAACCAATGAAAAAACTCATTGCAAATGACTTTTAGTAGTCAACTGTAGGTTGGCGTGTACTGATAAGACAGTTTTTTGGCCGTAATAGGGTACTTTTTGAAAATATTTGATATTATGGGCCAGCTTCAAAACTTTTAGCGCTTGTTGGCTACTTTGTGCCATGTGAGCCGCTGCCGCTATTCTCATTAGCGACCTCTTTATTATGAAAGTCGTCAATGGGAATAATAGCCCAAGTTTTAAAATATTTGGAATTTTTTGTTTGTTGTCGTTATTCCCACCAGCAACCTTAATATATATGAGGCCGCTAATGAGATTAGCGACCTCAAATGAATGTATTGAGACACTTAGCGATTTCTAGAGAGTTTTTGCTATCTCTGAAAGAAAAAAAATTTAAAACTGTGATCGCTATTGAGAATAGCGACCTTAATATATATGAGGTCGCTAATGGGATTAACGACCTTTAATGAACTGTATTCTAACACTTCGCAAAATCTAGAGAGCTTTTACTCGCTGAAAAAATAACAATCAATTTATTAGTTATACAAAGGTTGCTATTCGGGATAGAAGCCTTAGTTGTATAGCGACCTTAGTTGTACAAAGGTCGCTATTCGGAATAGAGGCCTTAGTTGTACTAAGGTTGCTATTCGGAATAGAGATCTTTATTGTACTAAGATCGCTATTCTGAATAAAGGTCTTAGTTGTGTGACTATTATGCAAATTTTACAAAGAACAAGGAGATTGTGTGTAGCTCCCCGAGTTCCACACACTGGAAGCTCGTGACACTTACCCAGAATCTTTACTTCAATAAGTACACAACACAGAAATCACAGAAAATTAGAAACTTACATTTCACAAGAAAACTATATCCTACACTTGGATGCTCCACGTAGCTTGAGTCCCCTGCTCCGCAATTTGAATCTCCAGCTCCAAAATTCTCAACAATCAATATTTAATGTAGGAAAAAAAATGTGAAAGTCAAACCACAAGTGTCGGTGTATGCCATTATCTAGATTCTAATGCACAACTCATATGCACACCATGTTCTTAATATATTGCAAACCTGATTTGGAAACGTATGCATCCCATACTACATACTCCCCAAATCGAGTTCGTATTCTCCCGATGATAGGGTTCAATCCCTCGCCATGCATCCTACTCTTGTTGTCTTTCCTGTTTCTGACATTCATCTAGTGACTGGTAGAGTCTGCAGTACATGCGGTTCAAGTCCGCTCCTGCAGTCGGATCGTGGTCCTTCTCCACTTCGAACGGCAGTGATTACTCTGTTCGTTTAGATCATGGTCATTCTCCACTCTGACAGGATCGTGGTCCCTTTTCATTCCCGGTCAGGCCTGTGATTATCAACTCTGCCGGAATCATTGTCCTTCTCCACTGTTGCCCCTACCAAAGTTATCGTGAACATAAAGCGAATTGTAGGGCCACCCCTACTCCGCTCAGAGGCTTAAAGTTATACTCTTGCTCTTTGTTCGTATTGATAACCCAGAATATAGACGGAAACTTAAGAATCTATCTCCTATGTTCCGACAAAACTTGTGACTTCCGTCTGCATTCTGTTCTTATCACTAAATTTCAGAAATTAACAGTCGAGACGACGCCGCACATGTCCCAGATGAGACGACGCTGTACGTGTTCCCTTGACCGGTTAGTATACGCCCAACTAGTGTCTGTCCTTACCTATCATGAGTCAAACTACTTACGACTAACGCCTTTACTTATTTATACAACTTAGGTCAAATTCTCATCCGCTTAATTCTTTCATTAATCACCACTTACTTTCTAGGTGAAATTTTTAGTTACTTAAAGTCTCACTGTTCACAATTACACTAGATTATCATTATAGTCTTATTCTCAATTATTGGCCAAACTTGGTCCTTATCCAGTCCGTAGAAAGCAATTACACTTACTTTTCTATACTAACGTCACAAGTTCTTTCATTATTACAAATCACATTCTCTCACTAATTAAAATAATGTTTAGTTAGTACAACTAACTCCCATATTTTCAAGTTACTACATTTATTATGAAGCTATTCTTAATTCAACCATGCTTCCACGTACTAATCTCAAACTTGCATTTTTCCTTATTAAGACTAGGTGTTTACTAACTCCTTCAATTTGCTTACTAGCATAGCAATTCTAACATGAATAATTCTATCAACGTGATTTCTTTTTACTAACAAGTTAGTACTCAAGGTCACTTAGCTCCTAACATAAACTATGCTTACTAATCATAAACAATTGGTTAGCAATTAGGTTCCTACGAGGTCATGTCTACATTTCCAATTTTCTAACTTCTCACTAACAAGGCGTTCAAGCATTTTTACTTTACTAAATTACTACCATACTAACCTATTTAACTTACTAACTTACTAACATGAATAATGTTAATATTGTTAACATGCTTACACCTACTAACATGATCACTACTTACAGAAGAAACCCTTATATAGTTCTCAACTACACATTGGAGCTTACTAACACATATTAGACTTAACTAACATTTCGACAAAGCTTACTAACATTATAACTAAGCTTACTCACTTATTAGTAGCTTACTAATACAATGTTAGTAGCTTACTATCAATGTAAAATTTACTAATCAAGATACTAACTTGCTAATGACATGGTTTTTATTTATAATCATGCATAAAAGATTCATCTTTAATACTTATATTACCATCCTTAATACAAAGGTTGAATCTATATTCATTCACTAGCACTTTACTATCATTCTCAACACAAGATTGAATCTTTATTCATTTACTAGCATTTTATACATATAAAATTCACATAAGTAAGAAGAAGAAGAACACCCACTACAATTTCTAGCAGGCATCAATCTTTCATTCCATACATAAAGAAAAATAATAATAATAGTACATGAGGTATGAAGAATACCCACTTTGATTTGTTTGTAAGCTTCAATCTATTGGTTGCCTCAAGTTGCTATCTTCTCCTCCTTGCTTCTTTAGCTTACTTGACTTCTTGCTCCAATAGTAGTAGTATAATAGTAGTAGTAATAAAGTAGTATAGTAGTAGTAGCAAGCAGTAGTAGTAGGCAGTAGTAATAGTAGTAGAGTAGTAGTTTAGCAGTAAGAGTAGTAGTAGGAAGAAGTAGTAGTAGTAGAGTAGTAGTATAGCAGTAAGAGTAGTAGTAGGAAGTAGTAGTATAGCAGTAAGAGCAGTAGGAGGAAGTAGTAGTAGTAGCAAGATGAAGTAGCACTCATATATATAGAGAAAATGGGGTAAAGGGGGCTGGCCGGCTGCAAAGAGAGAGAGAGATAGTGGAGTGTAGGAATTGGTGGAAAGGTGTAGAAATGCTTAGGTGTCCTCATCTTTTTCCATTAAACCCCTTAGAGTTAATGTAATTTCATTTAATTCCCTAAATAGCCATGTTGGATTGGGCCTTAAGAAAAGAAATGTTGGGCCTTTTAAAAAGAAAACATATTAGGCTTTAAAAAAATTAACCATACTAAACAAACAAACATAGAAATAATAGTGTAGTGCATGATAAAAAAAATAACAATGTCAATGCATATATATATTATATATATATATAACAATGTATATGTATATTTTTATTTTAAATAAAAGAAAAAAATGTTATTAACCATGCATACTAGGGGTATTATATCACTCCCCTCTTAGAATAGTTCCGTCTTCGGAACTATACCAGTGGAGTGAATTTGACACCCAAAAAAATATTATAACATACCCATTTCAAAATACAACATCATATTTAATTTAACACTTATCATCCAAGTACAACAATATAAATCATGACCGTTCTACTATCCAAACTTAACTTGACTCTAACTGGGGCATCCAAGTCTAATTTTCTACTGTGTTGGCACTACAATTTGAAGTTTAGCTCTGATACCACTTTGTAGCGCCCTGAGTTCCACACTGGAAGCTCGTGACACTTATCCAGAATCTTTACTTCAATGAGTACACAACACAGAAATCACAGGAAATTAGAAACTTATATTGCACAAGAACACTATATCCTACACTTGGATGCTCCACGTAGCTCGAGTCCCCTGCTCCACAATTTGAATCTCCAACTCCTGCGAACAGTCCTGCAACTAAACAACTGTGGGCACGTCAGTTACATACAACTGACGCAATACGGATGAAACCCGCAATCTCCAAAATTTTCAACAATCAATATTTAATGTAGAAGAAAAAAATGTGAAAGTCAAAGCACAAGTGTCGGTGTATGCCATTATCTAGATTCTAATGCACAACTCATATGCACACCATGCTCTTAATCTAATGCAAATTTGATTTGGAAATGTATGCATCCCATACTACATACTCCCCAAATCGAGTTCGTATTCTCCAGATGATAGAGTTCAATCCCTCGCCATGCATCCTACTCTTGTACTCTTTCCTATTTCTGACATTCATCTAGTGACTGGTAGAGTCTGCAGTACATGTGGTCCATTCCCGCTCATGCAGTCGGATCGTGGTCTTTCTCCACCCCGAACGGCAATGATCACTCTATTCGTTCAGATCATGGTCCTTATCCACTCTGACAGGATCGTGGTCCTCTCCATTCCTGATCAGGCCTGTGATTATCAGCTCTGCTGGAATCATGGTCCTTCTTCACTCTTGCCCCTATCAAAGTTATCGTGAACATAAAGCGAATCGTAGGGCCACCCCTACTCCGCCCAGAGACTTAGAGTTACACTCTTGCTCTTTGTTCGTATTGATAACCCAGACCATAGATGGAAACTTAAGAATCTATCTTCTAAGTTCTGACAGGACTTGTGACTTACGTCTGCATCCTGTTCTTATCACTAAATCCCAGAAATTAACAATCGAGACGACGCCGCACGTATCCCAGACGAGACGCCGCCGCACGTGTCCCCTTGACAGGTGAGTACACACCCAACTAATGTCTGTTCTTACCAATCATGAGTCACATTACTTAGGACCAACACCTTTACTAATTTATACAATTTAGGTCAAATTCTCATCCGCTTAATTCTTTCATTAATCACCACTTGCTTTCTAGGTGAAATTATTAGTTACTTAAAGTCTCATTGTTCACAATTACACTAGATTATCATTTTAGTCTTATTCTCAATTATTGGCCAAATTTGGCCCTTATCCAACCATGCTTCCACGTATATTGTTCACAATTGAAGAATTTAATATAGTCTTATTCTCAATTATTTGTACGTGTATTGTTCACAATTACACAAGTTCTTTCATTACAAATCACATTCTCTCACTAATTAAAATAATGTTTAGTTAGTACAACTAACTCCCATATTTTCAAGTTACTACATTTATTATGAAGCTATTCTTAATTCAACCATGCTTCCACGTACTAATCTCAAACTTGAATTTTTTCCTTATGACTAGGTGTTTACTAACTCCTTCAATTTGCTTACTAGCATATCAATTCTAACATGAATAATTCTATTAACGTGATTTCTTTTTACTAACAAGTTAGTACTCAAGGTCACTTAGCTCCTAACATAAACTATGCTTACTAATCATAAACAATTGGTTAGCAATTAGGTTACTACGAGGTCAAGTCTACATTTCCAAATTTCTAACTTCTCACTAACAAGGCGTTCAAGCATTTTTACTTTGCTAATTTACTACCATACTAACCTATTTAACTTACTAACTTACTAACATGAATAATGTTAATATTGTTACCATGCTAACACCTACTAACATGATCACTACTTACACAAGAAACCCTTATATAGTTCTCAACTAAACTTTGGAGCTTACTAACACATATTAGACTTACTAACATTTCAACAAAGCTTACTAACATTATAACTAAGAATACTAACTTATTAGTAGCTTACTAATACACTGTTAGTAGCTTACTATCAATGTAAAATTTACTAATCAAGATACTAACTTGCTAATGACATGGTTTTTATTTATAAACATGCATAAAAGATTCATCTTTCATACTTATATCACCATCTTTAATACAAAGGTTGAATCTATATTCATTCACCAGCACTTTACTATCATTCTCAACACAAGATTGAATATTTATTCATTTACTAGCATTTTATGCATATAAAATTCACGTAAGTAAGAAGAAGAAGAACACCCACAATAATTTCTAGCAAGCATCAATCTTTCATTCCATACATAAAGAAAAATAATAATAATAGTACATGAGGTATGAAGAATACCCACTTTGATTTGTTTGTAAGCTTCAATCTATTGGTTGCTTCAAGTTGCTATCTTCTCCTCCTTGCTCCTTTAGCTTACTTGACTTCTTGCTCCAATAGTAGTAGTATAATAGTAGTAGTAGTAGTAGGCAGTAGTAGTAGTAGTAGTAGTAGAGTAGTAGTATAGTAGTAATAGTAGTAGGAAGTAGTAATAGTGGTAGAGTAGTAGTATAGTAGTAAGAGTAGTAATAGGAAGTAGTAGTAGTAGTAGAGTAGTAGTATAGCAGTAAGAGTATTAGGAAGTAGTAGTAGTAGTAGCAAGATGAAGTAGCACTCATATATATAGAGAAATGGGGGCAAAGGGGGCTAGCCGACTGCAAAGAGAGAGAGAGATCGTGGAGTGTAGGAATTGGTGGAAAGGTGTAGAAATGTTTAGGTGTCCTCATCTTTTTACATTAAACCCCTTAGAGTTAATGTAATTTCACTTAATTCCCTAAATAGCCATGTTGGATTGGGCCTTAAGAAAAGCAATGTTGGGCTTTTTAAAAAGAAAATATATTAGGCTTTAAAAAATTAACTATATAGATATGCTAAACAAAACAAACATAGAATAACAATGTCAATGCATATATATATATATATATATATATATATATATATATGGGTAAAAGGGATATGAGCAACTTGCTCATTTAGTAAATGAGCAATTGATTATGTGGCATGCATGTGATACATTGGACAACTAACCCTTTTAAGGATTTTTCAATCACATGCATGCCACATCATCAATTGCTTATATACTAAATGAGCAAGTTGCTCATACCCCTTTTTCCCTATATATATATATATATATTTATATAACAATATATATGTATATTTTTATTTTGAAAAAAAGAAAAAAAATGTTATTAACCATGCATACCAGGGGTATTACATTGTGTTTCCTACTGAGGTCGCTATTACGAATAACGACCTATATATACTAAGGTCGCTATCCCAATAGCGACCTCAGTTTTAATTTTTTTTTCCCAAGAGAAAAAACTCTCTAGAAATTGCTAAGTATCTCAATACATTCATTTGAGGTCGCTTATCCCATCAGCGATCTTATATATACTAAGGTCACTAGTGGGAATAGCGACAGCAAACAAAAAATTCAAATTTTTTTAAAACACAGGCCGCTATTCCTAGGGGTGGCATTTGGGCCAGGCGGGCCGGGCCGGGACCGCTCGGGCTTTGCCCGGTCCCGGGCCAACAAGGGCCGGGTTCCCCCAATATGCGGGCCGGGCCGGGCCTCTTTGCGAAAATCTCGGCCCGGACATGGCCCCCGGCCCCTAGGGTGGGGGCAAGACCGGGCCGGTTTAATTATTGTATTTTTTTTTGTTTTTTTAGGAAGATGAAAGATCAATTATTAAATGTTAATTTCAATATTTCATAACAATTGCAAAGGACTAATAAATAAAAGAAATTAAAACCAAATTTGAATTGATTTGATAAATTACATGATGTTAGATAAAATCAAGTTCATGAATACAATTTCTTACAAAGTAGATAAAATTACAAAGCAAGGGAGTTATTTGAATTTAGAGATCGAGATGGCCTCTGTTTAGATTGAAGAGAAGGCATTGGACTAAAGTCGTACACCTCTATTTAACCTAAATATAGAATCTCATTCCCCTAAATTTTCCCAATTATTTACAATACATTATACAATTTAAATTCTACTATTTCTTCACTCGTCGCTACTTGTTGATCCATTTTGTGATTCTTGTAAGTCTTGAATTATCTCTTCCGCTTTCATCCAATCTTCGGCGCATACCAACATCTCCAAATTCTTTGCCGTCAGGCGATTTCTGTTCGAGCTCATAATCGTGCCACCAAGAGAAAAAGCAATTTCCGATGCAACGGTTGACACCGGTACCGTTAGCAGATCTTTAGCCATGCGAGAAAGAATACTAAAAATATGTTCATTAGTTTTCCAAAAAGAAAACACATCTACTACATCATCAATGAGAGGTTGTGCATTATACTGATTCAACTCATTTGGTGAATTGGTTCTTGTTTTTTTTTAAAGAGATTTAAAACACTACTAGTGGCAAGACCCTTTTCCTTTGATAACATAGAAGAAGAAGAAATAATATTGTGTTTGTGTAGTGTTAGATAAATAAATTCTATCGTAACTATCATATAAACTATTCAAAGCTTTTTCAAATTATATAATGAAAACAACATGGTCAAAATCATTTATTTCTTCGTGTGGAGTATAAGTATAAAAAATCTCAATTAGAGTTTTGGTGCCATCTAACTTAATCATGAGATTCATTACACTAGCTACACAATATAACATGGGAAGGGGATGAAAATATTTTAAAAATTTAATATAAGCGGCATAAACCATTTTTCCAATAAAAGCGTCATTTACCAAATCTTTAATTGTTGTCATCATAGTAACAGTTGCAAGTAAAATACCACTAGATGTAGATGTATATGTTTTTGAAAATTGTAAAGTAGCATTATTAAAAGGTTCTAAAAATTTGTACAAACTATCGCAAAAAATCAAAAATCATCATCTAACATACAATCTTGCATACCCATTGCAATACAAAATTCTCTAAGATTAAAACGATAGTGAACAACACTTAATAAATCAAAAATTGAATTCCAACGATGTCTTAACATCTTCAGGAAAATGTTTAAATACAATTTCCCTAAGTTGACATCAATCATGAAAAACTTGATATATTGGACCACACAACGTAATAAAATGAACACAATTTCTCATTGCCTTAATTTTATCGTGTCCATATTTAAGTGCATCTTGTACACAAATTTAAAATATGGTAAGCACACCTAACATGAAAAATTTCCGGTTCTAAAGGATTAAGTGTAATTAGCAAATTAGCAATTGCCTTAGTATTATTAGAGGCATTATCAAAAACAATAGCAAAAATTTTATCAAAAATACCAAAATTGTTACATGCTTCTATGATGTGTGTGGCAATTATCTCACCCTTATGTGGGTACGTAACAAATCCGAATGAAATTATCCTCTTTTGAAGTAGCCAATCGGAATCTATCCAATGACATGTTACACACATCATTGGAACGCCGTTCACTTCTACCCACCAATCCGATGTCAAAGAAACTCTAGTGTTTAGTGACGTAAGTGTTGCTACTAAAAAATCCTTAGCCTCATTGTAAATTAATTTACATTCACCCTTTACTACATTCGTAGGATTTTTTTTATAATGGGAGTTTAATGCGGTTTGTGCAAAGGTCTCTACATTCATACTTTCACCAAATGAATAAGGTAATTCATATCTAATTACTAACTTAGCCATTTCTCTACGAACGAGATCGTGATGTAGGTATGACTAGCTATTTGGCCGGCTTAGGGTGTATTTTTTGTTGTGTGAGGGTGTCTTTAAAAAATTCGGGTTAACATTTATTTAAGTGTCGTTGAAGTGTATCCGTTCCCGATAATAGTTTAAACTTATACGGTGTTTGACACTTCTTACAAATTTTTAATCCTACATTCTTATCATTTTGTGAAGGACAAAGTCAAAAATTTTGTGCACTTCAGATTTGATCCCTCTTGTTTTACGGGATTGAGATGGGTCGTGTTCCGATGGTTGTAGTTTTCTGTCTTCTACTTCTACTTCTACTTGTCCTGTGTTTTTTTATGAATATCGTGAATAGTGTCATAATTGTGAAGTGTTTCTTCACTATGTACATATGGAAGAGGAATGGTAGGAATGCAACGACTACTAGTGGACTCTTGGCTACTATGTCTACCACGTGATCGGTTAGATGCCATATAAACTAGTGTATGTTATGAAAATTAATTGTAGTGTATGTTTTAAAATTAATTGTAGTGTATGTTATGAAAATTATTCTACAAAGCAAATAAAAGAACAACTATAAAATTATTTGTAGTGTATGTTATGAAAATTATTCTACAAAGCAAATAAAAGAACAACTATAAAATTGTTATTCTAGTGTATGTTTACTAATTTACCCAAAAAAAACTAAAAAGAAGAAGAAGAACAAGAAAACTCGATCTAATTCTGAGAAATAAATGATAATAAAAAAAATTAGAATTCTAAAAATTATAAAAATACGAAAATACCGTATGAGCGTAGAATGTTTGTTGAAGGATGAAGGTAGAGAGAGTTGAGAAACTTGTAGTGTTGATGCTTATGTTGTTGGTTGATGTTGATTGTTGAATCTTGAAAGAGAGTAGTTGAATGTTGTTGATGTTGGATCTTGAAGGACAGTAGTTGAATGTTGTTGATTGTTGAATCTTAAAAAAGAGTAGTTGAATGTTGTTGATTGTTGTTGATTTTTGTTGAGAAAGTTGAGAGATAGTAGAGAGAGTAGAGTAAATTTGTGAAGAGAATTGAATGAAATGAGGTTGTATATATAGAAAATATAAATTTTCAATTTTCCAAAATACCCCCCAAAACTAGCTAGTATAAATCCGTTGGGGGGTAGTTTGGTAATTTTACAAACTCTAATTATTAAATACAAATTCTGGAAGAAAAAAATTCACAACGGTAACAGCAATGGTTGGCCCGCGGGCCAGCCCGGACCGGTTCAACCCGGTCCCAGACTGGTGCGGGCTGGGCTGTTACCGGGCTTTTTTTGTCTTTTTCCGAACCGGACCGCACTGTAGCTTTGGTCTGGCCCCGGTTAAGCCCGGGTTTGGGCAGGCTGGGCTAGGCCATGAACTGCACGGGCCGGGCCCGGGGCAGCCCGGCCTGAATGCCACCCCCAGCTATTCCCATTAGCCACTTTCAAAATGAATAGGTCGCTAATGAGAATAGCGGCCACTGCTGTCGTGGCACAAGGTTAACCCACGAACGCTAATAGTTTCAAAACTGCCCCATAATCGCAAATATTTTCAAAAAGTGGCCTATGACGGCAAAAAATTCGATAAGACATATCTGGGAATTGGAGTTTATGTTTATGATTACCAAGATCAATGAAATTTATCATCAAAGAACTACAAAAGTTTGAAATTTTATGTTGCTTGTCAAACATTTGTATCATAATTTTCTCCTCCTTTACTTTTTTATGTATTCTTAAATCGTCTCGTGATAGTGTTACTTTGTGGTTTGCTGTACATCAAATTTACTAATATGAGTTAGAAAAGGAATTATTTCATATGCTTAATTCTCAAATCAATCGCACAAAACTGGGACATCTGTCCCTCTACCAAACATTGAAGCAAGTGTTTAATGACTTTAGCCATCCTCTAGTAGAAGAATAAAAATGTGATTTATTGAATGCATATAGCAAAAATTGCTTTCTGATGCACATCTTATATTTTTGGAGAAAAAAATGGATACAAAATAGGCATGCTGTCTTTTCTTGATCAAAAGAGATCAAAGTAATAACTTAAGGTTCTATAAGATGAGCCGCTGTTCCATAAGGCATCCAGTAAAACCTTGCAGGTTATCCATTTTTGTTATGTTTTTAGCAGTCTCGGAGTTGAGCTTGTATCTCATTCAGGGAATCTGACAGGTAATTACAAAGTTCTGTTCAGAGCGCATAGCAAAGTATGCTTTCGAGTATGCATACCTCAATGACAGAAAGAAAGTCACTGCCGTGCACAAAGCCAACATTATGAAGCTAGCAGATGGTTTATTCTTGGAATCTTGTCGTGAAATTGCAACCAAGTACCCAGGGATTGAGTACAACGAGATCATAGTTGACAACTGTTGCATGCAGCTCGTATCCAAGCCCGAGCAGTTTGATGTGATGGTATGCTATCACCATCTGTGCATTTATTGTCTACTAGTAGTTTACACGTGCAATGCACGTTTTAATAAATATAGTTTTTTAAAATAAAAATTTAGACGTAGTCTTGATTTGAACCTAGGACCTTCTTTATAATAGTTATGCACGTGCATTGTACGGATTGGTAGAATGACAAAACATTTACAAATGACACTAAGGCCTTCTACCATTATAATATTAGAGATTTTGTAGTTCGCTGTCTTTGTCCATTGAAATCCCTTGCTGCATGTTTTTTAAGACTTAAAACGCCAAGATTGCATCAACCATCTCAAAGAATCCATTACTACTTCATAGAGGGTGGTTGTACTTGTTGCAACTTTGCACCATTGTGATCCTTTTTATAAAAAAATGTTCAGATTTTGTACATATATTATCGCTGATAATTAAATATGGAAGTAGATCTGTTTAGGCTCCAGCAGTGTACTGTTAGTACTATGTCTTCATCTTGCAACTATTGACACTTGACAGGGTGTGAGGGTGGGAATAAAACCTTCCTTGAACTACTTAGATGTCTTTTACCTTGTCCCGGAGGTTGAGCAGGTTAGGTATGGGTAAAATCCAATTATTGGCTCTAGTTTTGTCAGAAATCTATGGTTCAATAAGTCGATAAGGCCATTATTTGTGATAGATGCATATTTCTTTGTAGTAAAAGTTGATGAGAGGATTATGAATGAGTTGAGGCCCAGATCACTATGGTGCAGCACTAGCAGGTGTGTCATAGACTCATAGTTTTGAGCATCTAAAAGAAGTAAACAGAAGATATGCATGTATTTGTCTACACTTATCAGTATTTCACCATATATGGTTACTGCATCTAATTGATGTGACTCCAAACTAGCAATTATTTTTATGCATTAACAATAATAATAATAATAATAATAATAATAATAATAGTCTGTTTTTCTTGGATGATCTAAATAATCCTGTCAAATTCACAGGTCACACCAAATCTCTATGGTAATCTGGTGGCCAACACAGCTGCAGGTATTGCTGGTGGCACAGGTGTGATGCCAGGAGGTAATACCTCAAGATAAACCGAAATCAGCAAATCTCAGTTTACTTGTTTGTTTAACTCAGTGCGAGCTTCATTCTAGTAAATATTGCTCTGAGACCAAAGAGTACTTTTTTGGGGTTATTCTGTGCAGGCAATGTAGGCCAAGATTATGCAATTTTTGAGCAAGGTGCTTCGGCAGGTAATGTAGGGAATGAGAAGCTGGTGGAGAAGAAAAGAGCAAATCCAACGGCTCTGCTTCTCTCTTCTGCTATGATGCTAAGGCATCTCCAGTTCCCTTCATTTGCTGATCGCTTGGAAACTGCTGTGATGCGTGTGGTTCAAGAAGGCAAGCACAGAACCAAAGATTTGGGAGGAAAGAGCACCACCCAAGAAGTTGTGGATGCTGTCATTGACGTCCTTGAGTGACTGAAGAAAACCACATTTCATTCACTCGCACGTTTTTTTTCTTCTTCTTTGGAAGTGATGGCTGTTAGGGCCCTCCGCATCATTTTAGCTTTCCTTTCCGTTCATTAAGGAGATTTTTATTGTTTACTTTTGCAGATTGAGGAGTAGTTTCTCCCTCTCCTTTTTTTTGTTTTTTTTGTGTTTTGGTTTTTGTGATTCAGACTGTACAGTCTGATAACTATAATTAATAACTTTATTTTTTCCCAATAAATTGTTAAATAGATGAATAAATGGCAACCTATATGTTACTTGCACTGGAACTTTTATGTTCATGTTATTAGTCATGTAAGTTTTATGGGTTCATTGTCAAAGGTGCTGCTGGAAACTACTATCGTGTAATTGAACATCTTCTTTATCTTGTTTCATTAACTGCACCATATCGTATATTTAGCTAAAAAATGTAGCATGGAATATTTGTCGGCAAATTAATTCTTTCTCGCAGCTTTCTATTTCTAAATTGAAGGTTTAAACCAATTGTTTAGCAAGATATATAATCTATAAGCTAAGTAAATCCATTTTCAAGCAATTACCTTCTAAAACTAATAGAGCAACAATGTTTAACTCCTATATATATTCACCTGGACCTTTCTGACTGCAAACTGAAGAGAAATGGTTTATTGCTCATGATTGATCACAAAATGCATTACATTACAGCTTTTGATGGCATTATAAACTGATAGTGAAAAAAATTCATAGACAGTCACTTTAGAAACTTATTAACTAGAGCTTCAGAATAATGCCAAAAAAAATGAATAGGCCTGATTTCTACACATTAACACTAGAATTCAGCAAGCACCTAAATTGAATGTATAACTTGTTGTCACTGTTACCAGGGCCGGCCCTGATATGTAGGCAGGCAAGGCGGCCGCCTCGGGCCCCCGCGGAATTCGCCATTTTTTGGGCCCCCGATTTCAAACTTCCCTTGTAAATATAGGCACGCGTTTCGCGGGTAAATTTTTTTTTTTTTTTTTTTATATGGGACAGGGGGGGCCCATTTCGGAAGTTCGCCTAGGGCCCCCCGGAACTCAGGGCCGGCCCTGACTGTTACACTGTATGACAATATTTTACATTGATGAAAAACGAAAAACCAAAATAAAAAAAATTGTGGTCGACACCACAAAGATATGCCAAAGATGTTCCTAGCGGTAGAGATTTAAGTTAGCCTTTTATCTTCTCCTTCATCTGCAAATCAAAGAAAAAGATTTGTTTTTATCTTTACACGGACTTCAAATAGTGACAGGAAAAACTAACCATGATACCTACCATTGTTTTGAAACTTAAAATCACAATCGAAATAACATTAAAAAAAACCTGCATGCTATGCATTTGAGACAGAAGAATAGCAGATCGTTTGCCAGTATGTTCTATTTCAGTAATGAAACCGAAAAGTAGTTTAAGCAAAATGTGAAAACCGAAAAGTAGTTTATTTTTTTTTTGGTTACATTATGCTTATCCCCCTGTCAATGTCAATATCTCAACATATGCAATGAATAGAGATACTGAGAGCATCAGTCGTGATTGCTAGATATAGCAAAGTGGAGTTTGGTGCAGTGGTGAAATGCAATAATATAGCAATCAAAAATAAAATATGATCGGACGGAACTCTAAGTTCCGTCCCGCGAAAAAAAAAATCAGCACATTTTTTAATAAATAAATTGAATATTTTAATAGTTTTAATAATTGAATAAAGTTATCAAAAAAACATGGGATGGACCTTCAAGTTCCTTTTCATGAATGGGACGGAACTGTCCAAGGTAAATGCATTAAAAAAAAATGATTTCTTATTTGGGACGGAACTTGAAGTTCCGTCCGATATAATAAAAAATTTATTTTTATTTGGAACGGAACTTGAAGATCCGTCCGATATAATAAAAAATTAATTTTTTATTTGGGACGGAAAAATTCCATCCTCTATAATATGCATATTCTCATATCGCCTCTTAAATATAGCCATCTTTTGTATCGATTTTGCCAAAATATGAATAAATAGTAAACGACTGCAGATGTGCAATTGCTATAATATGGATAATATGAAAATTTTGCAAACGACTATGGATGCTCTAAGGGCTCTCGAAGCAAATGGCTACCCCCTAACATACGAGGACTTCTGAATTGGTCTCAAGTTCGCTAATGAGAGACGTGAGATGAAGAAAGCATGATATATCACCATTGCCGTAACCACCTGTGTTTCATGGCTTGACATAAAAATAACTTTTACTTTCGTGGAACTTGTAATAGTATTTCTGATAATTTAACTCATATTATGAGTCTTATTTCCTTTTGGACCACAGCTGCGGGTTCGGAACCGAGAGGAGGGATCGCCATAGCATTCCAGGGAGACTTGTACAATGATAAGGAGGTTGTAATTGACCATACTCTAGATTGGGCGATGTGTCACGGGTTGGATTCCCACCCTCAAGCGTTTTGTCGGAGGGATCTCTTTAATTATGTTGTACTCGTTATGCTGCTCTATGTTTGGATTTGTCCCACCCTCCCATGTAGGTTGGGAGAGTTATGTTTTATTTCCCAATCTTAGTTTATTTTTGAACAATTATAAGGAAAAGGAGGCACGGTAATTAAAGAAAACATAGTTGATAGAATAGCATATTAATATAAATCTTAAAGCACAAAATCATTCAATGTATTGGCATAATATTGGTTTAAAACAATCTAAAAGACTGTACACCCTTAAGCCAAACAGTCAGTTTGTGCTGGCTGCATATTGAGATGCTTCATGTAAAAATTTAAAAAAGGTTTCAGAATGCATAAATCATAGCCTGGACACAGTTGACATGTTTATAAAACAGAACCGAATGCACAGACAGGAAGGGAAACTCATTAAGAAGTACCTGTAAACTTCTACATGCTGTCAGTTTACAGCATTACTTGTTTCTGTAGGCAGCGTACACAATGAATCACTTGCTTGAGCTGTACCTTCCACCTCTTTCTCAATTTGACAGAATTGGTTTACTGGGATTGCATGACCAAACAACTGAATAATCTTAGCACTCAAAATTGGAATGGGATTGCTGAAATGATTAGTATCGCGCTGATGGAGGTTCCCTGGGCTTGGTGGTGAAGCACTGTCATCATGCATTGTGGCACTGATCATAATTGGATTTTCTGGGATGGCATTGCTGGAATGATCACTGTCGTGCCGATGAAGATTTTCTTGGCTCAGCGATGATGAACTCTCACTTTGCATTGTGGCACTCAGATTAGAGGAGGCATCAGTCAATTTACTTCCATCCGTATCATTGGAATTCAAAGGCTGATTTCTGTTATTATCATTACTCCTGGGATTGGATAAACTGAGCATAGCACAATTCAGATCTTGCCTGGCTCCCTGCATGCCAGCAGGTAACGGAATGAAATTATACAATGGGCTTAAGCACCCTGCCAATGTACTGCCAGATTCCTCCACAGGTTTCTGTGAGACCTTACGTCTCTTCACATAAGGGTCTTGGGTTGGAGGTAATAGCTCCACTTGCCAAGGACTCATACGGTCCATATTTGGCATAAGATGAGGGTCGTCCCAGACTATCTGATTGAACGAAATATCAAACATAAATATGTTTTTCTTAAAAAGTCACAGATGGCAAATGCCAACCAGTATAGACTAAACAAGTAGTAAAGCAGAATGCATCAATCTACAAAACAATTGTTCCTCTTCTTTAAGAAAAAAACAAAACCATTGTTCCTTTACCCAGTCATTGTCATCTGCAACAATGGTAGTACTCTATCAATTGTTCATTAACAGGTTGCAGGAAAAGATATCTAAGGGAACTTCAAACAGGTTGATCCAAATATTTTTCCAATAGAACATGCTTCGATTTCAGCAGTTAAGATACAATTCCTACGCCATTATGTCCATACAGTATCAATATTACTTGGACAATAAAGAACAACTCCTACACCATAAACGTACAGTACCAGATTCCCTTCTGCTTAAGAAATTCGACTAGGAAAAAGTTGAATGGGTTGTAGGTGTGTTGGGGAAACATACAAGTTGCTTCATTGTTTAATTTCTTGTATTCATTGTTGCCAGTTATATGCAGAATTTGATAAATTATGAGTAAAATGCAAAAGATTTTACAATAATTACAAGTAAGCTAATTATGTCCTTCGCAGTCATCTGAAAAGCGGAAAAGACCCACCATCTGGCTCCAACTCTCTCTCCCTCCCCTTCCCTTCCCTTCCCATCCTTTCCTTCAATACTGTTTGTTTACTTCTATACTGCTACTTAAAGGCCATAGGAACGAGAATTCTGCCCTCTTTCGGTTCCCATTATTCTGCCCTCTTTCGGTTCCCATTCTAACCCTGGGTTTTTTGAAAATTTACGGAACTGTCATCGCTTCTTCTTCGTCATCGTCTGATTCAGAATTAACGGTCCAGATCGTCTCGCGATTCGCATAGCGATTTTCACACCCTCCCTTTTGCAGCCGCACTCTCGCTGGTGGGTTTTATCACTTTAGTAAGTTAGGGTATTTGGGAGTGAATATATCACTCCACCCCCTTTCCTCAAAGGCCCAAACCGCTGTCCCTCTCTCATTTCCTCTCTTTTCGATTTTTCAATCAGACTTCGGCAGCAACTCCGATGACCACGGGGTTAGCCTCCGCCAGGAACTCCGACGATACTGGATCTGTCGTGTGTCCTCACCTCCACCTATTCTAAACCATCTCCTTCCCAAATTAGGAAGAGTTTTGTAAGACTCTGCCTAAAGGATCTTGCAAAAAGATCCATTTGTGACCTTCTATAGTTAGACTATACACCTAATAGAAGGAAACGAGCTAGGTTATGGTTGCCTGTATCGAAGTGCTACTAGTTGTTCCAGACGTATCTCTCGGATGAAGCTCTCTTGGGAACATAGTAATCCTGAGATGAGAGGAACGTAAAAAGAGCACTAAAATCCGGGTGCATATCAGAAGTATTTTATCTATTGGTAGTCGGAAGCATGATGGGCCGTTTTGTTTTGATTTTTAGGGTATCCTTAGAAATCTCTCTCTACTCCTCATTTTATGATTATTGTTGCTAAATATAACTAATGGATAATAATAGTTTCAGTATGGCTTCAGAAAATTTTGAATTAATGATTAATTATCAAGAAAGTGATAGAATGCTAGTTTTTTATATTTATTATCCTCATAGAGTATCAAACATGAATGATTATATTATGAATTCAAATTATTTTTCTTTAGTGTACAACGAGTAGATGAGGTGATGACAAGAACATCTTGAAGAAGAAGAAAAAAAACTTCGAAGAGTTTTACCTTCAACATCCGCCATGGCGAGCTCCCCCACACCGGCCCATCCCCCACCACAACCCTCTCCACCGTCCCCTTATGCCCGTTCGCAATAGTACAATCCTCCGACACCCTCACATATTTCAGCCTCACCCCCACCTCCCACCTCACCTTCATCGCCTCCCACATCCTCTCCTCCCCCACCACATACTCCGCCGAATTCCTCCTCGGATAAAACTCCACCTCAAACTCCCTCCCCTCCTCCACCCCCCTCACCGCCTCCACCACCCTCTCCGCCGACACCCTTCCCTTCCCGTCCCTTACAAACCCCTCCCCCACCACCCCGCACGGATCCTTCCTCCGAATACCCACAAAAATCTCCCCCGACGACGGACTCTTCGCAAAGACAACCGTATCCCCCGCCACCATCTTCTTCGCGTCAACGAACTTGCTCCATCCGTTAGTCAGCAGGTGCCTCCGCGGCGTCCCTCTGTAAACATGCTTAAACACCCACTCGTTCCCAACGAGATCTCGGACATTCAAGCACTGCGTGGGGGCGTCGCCGACCATGTCGAGCTCGGGGAAGACGCAGTCGGCGCCGTGCTTCGGCACGGAGAACGCGCCGCCGTTGTTCGCGTCGCTCGGCGACAGGATCTTGAAAAAAAACAACGCCGAATCGGAATCTTTAGAAGAATCTTGAGAATCCGAAACGGTTTGGGGAGCGAATTTTGAGGAGAGGGAGGGGGTGAGGTGGTATTTGAGGAAGACCTCTTCAGTGTGGGGATCGGCGAGGAAGGAGATGGAGGTGAGGTGGCAGAGGCGGTAGGGTTTGCCGGCGGCTGCGGCGGCGGCGGCGGGGGAAGAGGAGGATTCGACGTGGCCCTGGGGGAAGTAGTAGACGCGGGATCCGACAGCGGGGAGCTTGACGGTGGCGCCAGCGCAGGCGCGCCAAACGGCGGGGTCGACGAGCATTAGGGTTAGGGTTTTGGGGTTCTTGAATTTTGGGGTTTTGAGGAGGAAGAAGAAAGCTCACCAACCGGACAGGAGGAATTTATAGGAGAGGGGATGTTCATTGCCCTTGGATGAGGGGGAAAATTACGGTACTGCCACTTTGGGGTACGGATGGGGATGAATGTACGGTCATGATGGTGACATTTTGTATTTATTTAATTAATTAATCAGGACAGGTGTCATGATGCTGACACGCCTTCGGATTTGTAGGGATCAATCGAGACAAAGCTATCTTTTTATATATCTTTTATCTCATCTGTGTATATCTTCTCTATATTCTCTGCATATAAAGCGGGAGTAGAATTTATAATTTATCAATATACAAATTTATGCATTATAAATCCAACTCAAACCCTTTGATTAATTACAGTAAAAATTATATTAAAAAATCTATTTAAAACATACAAACGCATGTGTAAAATATATTTTTAATATTTTTTAATACCAAATATACATATATGTTGCACATACAATTCAAATTTTACTTATAAACACGTGCATTACACACGTACAAATCGTATCTTTTTTTGGATTTTTTTTCTCAATTACGTGCAATACACCTCCATCACCAAAACTATTTCTTAACACATATTGCACTTGAAAATCCTTCAACTCTTATCAAAACGTGTATCGCATGTGGAAAATACTGGTAAGTTTAATTACTGTTTTGATGCCTTAATAAATGTATTTCTGTCATTTTACTTTTATTTAAAAAATTAGTAATTTGTTCATTATTTTCGCTATTTTTTTTTGCCTACATTATCTTAAAATTTGGCGATTCGTAGTTTCTAATTTCATAATAAGTTCCTTAAATTTAAATTTTGTGGAGATTTTTGAGTTATTCTGATGATTGTAAGTGGGTAGCAATATTCCTATCTGCTATCTATTAGAGCATCTGTAGTCGTTGTTTCTATTTTTTTGAGTATTTGGCAAATGGAAATAAAAAATATGACGGCATGCTGCAGTGGTCCAAAGTTAAAATTTGGTCAAACGAGGGATTATTTTTCGTCTCAAACTTAAACAAAAAAAAAAAATTGCCTGTTTTGCCGCACAAAAAGCCAAAAATAAATAAATAAAACAAACCTCCCAATGTGAAGGACGATGTATTATACACCGTCCTAACACTTTCGCTAAAAGCGAAAGTGTTAGGACGGTGTATAATACATCGTCCGACACATTCTTTTATTTTTTTTTTTATTTTTAATCTACTGAACGGCTCTTTATCTATCGTCCGATACAAAAAAAATTAAAGCGACGGAATGTAATCTTTCGTCCGATCAGAAAATTTTAAACGACGATGGGTAATCTATCGTCCGGCTATAATTTGGCAATTGCCATTTCGATTGCCAAATATAACCGGGTACTGTAGCGAATGAAGCCATTTTTTTAGGTATTTGGCCAGCGACTACAAGAATATTTTTTTTTAAATTTTAAAAAATTTGGCAATATGGCAAACGACTACAGATGCTCTAATCTACTTACAATAATCAGAATAAACAATCCTTCACAAAATTCAAATTTAAATAACTTATTATAAAAGTAAAAAATACCGTTCCCAAATTTCAAGAAAATGTAGGCAAATATTCTTAAGATCTTTCAAGTGATTGCAAATATCTAGACTAATATTAGAAAATGACATCAAACCCTTAATTATAGTGTTTTATTTTCATCTCCTTAAATTTTCTAATCTCTAATCTCTAACATCTCTATCTCTAATCTCTAATATTATTGGAAGAATACCTTAGTGTCATTTGTCAATCTATACATTGCGCGTGCATAACTAATATTAATTATGAAGGAGGTCTCATGTTCGAGTCTTCACTACGTCAGGTTTTTTACTTTAATTTTTTTAGTATATTAAATGTGCATCATACGTGTAAATTATTATCTATCTATCTACCTAACTATTTATCTATCTATAATATAATATATAATAATAATCTATAATCTCTAATCTCTAATATTATAATGAGAGAGTTTGTAATGTTGTCAACATACAAACCCGTGTGTTGCACGTGCAATTCCAACTCTCCCATTAATTACAACAAAAACAAACAAACAAACAAAATTTCACTTATTTAAAACATGCAACGCACGTGCAAAATAATTTTACAATATTTTTTTAACACTAAACATATACATATGTTACACGTACAATTCAAATTTTACTTATAAATACGTGCATTGCATGTACAAATTGTCGCTTTTTCTTCAAAATATTGTTACCAATTATGTGCAATGCACGTCCAACTTCAAAACTATTTCTTAACAAGCAAATCGTACTTGACAATTCTCAAACTCTTATCAAAACGTGCATCGCACGTGAAAAATACTATTTTAAATTAATGGGAAAAAGAAACCTTGAAATCTTTGTATACATATTGAAGCATGTACACAAATATTTCAAAAGTAAAAAAGTAAAAGAAAAGGTGAACATCGACTATGATAATTTCCGGTAGATTTGTAATATTTAGTAGACAGAATATAACAAATCTTCAAATCTCATCCTCTGCCTACATTTGGAATTCTAATCCTAATATTGGACTTTACATTTTCTCAAACCATGTTAATAAATAATTAAGAAACACTGACATTTAGACTAGGACAATACAAAAACAATTTGATTTAAACTAAAACAAGTTATTTTTCACATCAAGGGGCGTAACTGAATTTCAGAAGCCCCTAAGCAGATTCTCAAATTGAATCTTTTGCAAGTTAATTAACAAAATAAAAATGACAATTATTTAAATACAAACACACTTAGAGCCTCGAAGGACAAACTATTTAAATTAAAACAACAAACACACTTAGAGCCTCGAAGGACAAACTATTTAAATTAAAACAAATATATATATATATATATATATATATATATATATATATATATTAAAACAAATAGGGAAAAAGGGTTATGAGCAACTTGCTCATTTAGTAAATAAGCAATTGATGATGTGACATACATGTGATTGGAAAAGCCTTAAAAGGGTTAGTTGTCCAATGTATCACATACATGCCACATAATCAATTGCTCATTTACTAAATGAGCAAGTTGCTCATATCCCTTTTACCCAAACAAATATATATATATATATATATATATATATATCTTCTAAAAAAATTTAATTGATAACCTACGCATTTTACATGAAATGTCTCGTGACCAAAAGAAACTCGGATAAACTCTAACAAAAACAACGAAATATGGCATCTCAACTATTTTCAAAAGTCTGGTTACATTTAAATATTTAACATCGCATACACAATCCAAAATTTCCAAAGCAAGCTCCTTGTTTGCATTCAAAATTGGTCTACAAAATAAAATACACAACAAAATATCGTCATTGTAACCTAAATGATTATACATTGTTTGGTTGATGCAACAGAAAATCAAAACCCTAGAATTAAAATAATTTGCTTATGGAAAGAGTTGAAACAGATGATCTATTCTGTGTAAATATAAGGTTTCAAATTGAAGGCTAGGTTGTGCAGGATAATTAAAAGCAAATGGAATAAGCATATCGTAGTTAAGCTACATTGTTTTCTTAAAATCATCACTACTACATTTACTCATAAATCATCTTGAATTCTAAATATAATGTTGACTATAATTGCATCAATAAGTAATTATATGATTTGGATATACTAAGTTATATTGATTATTTCTTATACAAACACTAAGATACGAATGTCAGAAGAAAAAAAAAGTGATTCAATAAAAAAAGTTTTGGAGTTTACCCTTCAAAAGCCCAAGTGTAGTTGATAAATATTAAATAAATTCCTTCTTAAAAGCCCAATAGAACTCAAGATCGATAGATTGAAAAGCTCAGACTCATCTCTAAAATTTAATAAAATGAAATTTTAAAAAACAATTATCAAAACCAGGTTTCATTCTTAGAACATGTGGGTTTTGGGCCCACCATGCTTCCATTGCGCCACTCTGATTTGTCAACAAAATTATTGATATATATATATATATATATATATATATATATATATATATATATATATATATATATATATTGTAAATTAGGCCCAGATCCGCCCCTATTCACAACAATGAAGAATAAATCTTCATAACATTTTTTTAAAAAAATTAACTCAAAACAAATAAGGAATTCCCCAAAGTAACACTTAAAAATTTCCAAGGGAAATATAAACCAATAAATTCTGCAATGAAATTTTGAGAATGTATGTTGCAAAAAAGAAAGATTAGTGGGGGAATAATTGGAGATAGCCCAAATTTTTTTTCATATCATTCACATCTTCTAAAAGTTAAAAAATTTCAATTAGTGATAAAAATGATGAGCATGTTATAAATAAATTATTAAGTGTGAATTGTCTATTGAACTCCCCCCCCACTCTTTCCACATTCTTCACCACCACCACTACATTCATTTATATTTATTTATATGTAATAATTATGTAATTGTCTCTTTGTATTCTTTGTAAGCCTATAAATAGGCCATTGGGTGAATCATTTGTATATACATGAAAAACCTATGAATAAGAATAATCTTCTTTCCTCCCGTCTCTATTTCCTTTGTTTATTGTTTATATTGTTTTATAACACGTTATCAGCACCAGTCTCTACCTTTCGAGTCTCAAGTTCATCCGAAGAAAAAAAAAATGTTTGGTCTTATATATGTAAGTATGTTAATCTCGAGTTCATCTTATTATTATTTTTTTATATACTTTTGATCATTTCCTTAAGATCAATATAACTTAGTGTGCTCTACACTTGCCATTTTTTATGGATCTTGTGTATCATCAGAAAAGTTATATTTTGATCTTGGCTTTTTATTTCTAATTATGCATATAATTTCATTATGTTCTTATTTTTCAAAGCTCTTGATAATAACCAACAAGAATTACTTGTCACGAGTTTTGGATGTTGAAATTCATTTGAATACCGAAAGTCTCAAAGAGACAATTGATGAATTCAAAGAATCATCGAAATGAGATCATACGAAAGCTATAATTTTCTTTTGTCACAATCTCCCTGAAGGAGTGAAAGATGATTGTATCAAAATCAATGATCCTGAAGATCTCTTGAAATTTAAATAAAATATTGTTCATCTAGCAAAAAGAATTATGTGAGAATTTAATATATCAAAATTAAAGATCCTGAAGATCTTTTGAAATGTAGAAAATATTGTTTGTATAATAACAATACAATGAGTATGAATTGATGACGATCCTGTAGATCTAAATATGTATAACTATGGCTAACTATAAATGTATGGAAAAATGACGATTTCGTCTTATTTATTGGACATGCTCCATTCCCCGAAGTGAATGTGATGCTATATAATTGTTCTAGTGATTTTAGCCATGAGGGTACCCATCATCGTGGCCATAGATGAGGACTTGGATAATGAAAAGAAAATAAAATATATAAACAATCCATCATTGGCATATGATGCAAGACCATCGGTCGCGTACCTGTAGTACGGTAATGTATTTTGTTGATCTATATCAAGAGTCATTAAAGAATAAAGGAAAGAATTAATTGATGGTCATAACCTCAATGATATGATACACTTAAAGGTGGCAGATTTCTCTGTCCATTCTAGAGATGGAAGTGATAATCACCAGAAGTGATAAATATACTATCATGAAGATAAAAAATCATGATCACCAGAAGTGATCAAAATGATTTATCATTTTAAGTTAATTTATTTATTGCTAGGAATGATTGTACTTTCTCTGCAAAGTCTACTTCATCCCGTGGGATCATTTCTAATGCAATTTTTTGGTTTCGATCATGGATAGATGGGATCGGCAGTGAGAAGAAGAAACAGGCGATGGTGAAAGAAATGGCAGAAGCTAACGTGCAAGACCTACTCCTTCATGAGGCCCTAGCACGCATTGGTCAGACCGAGAGCGATGAGGGAAGCTGTTCTTGGTAACTTCAGCCTACGCACGACTGCTTTTAGATGCTTTTGTACACTCTATATGGGTTATATTTTTTGGTACCACATTTGGCCATTGATGTTAACGGCCTTGCTCTCTTCATTTTGACACTCTTAGTTGTTTAAACTCTAGACCAAGGGTTCAGGTTGCATACTGAACTGGCTTGGTCTATCCTTGTACTCTTAACTCTATTTTGATTTATATATATTTTTTGTGAGGTAGGGACTTACCCTACCTTTTCCCCTAAAAAAAAGTTACTTTATTTATAAGTTTTGTTTTTATTTTTCATGTCTATTATGAGTTATGATAATATTCTGTTTATTTAAGTTTAATATTATCATATATGCTTGATATATTGCTTTACAAGTTTGTTTATTTTTTTTATTTTATATGTATACATTCAAGATTCAAGTTGGGACAAATGTCTTGAAGACATTATTACCACACACACTCTATAATACATATTCTCTCATTTGAGGTATGATGAAGCACATACCAATATTATATAAATTTATATGGTTGTGTGAAATTAGAAATCTCGAAGAGTTAAATTTCATAAGCTCCTGAAGAGCTAATTCCATGATGCCTGAAGGCACAAAATTCAGAATTCAAAATACACCATTTTCTCTAAAGTCCCAATAACTTTGTTTAGATATAAGACTACGAATGAACAAGGTATACGCGTTACCTTAAGTATGACAATCAAAAGGTGTGTGTTGCAAAGTTTACTCCACTTTGTGATCTGGATTGTATTATACATATATAAGAATGGTTGAATTATATCACAGTAAACCCGAAATTTACTGATATTGTAAACTATAAGTTTACAATGATGGTTAAGGTTTGGCATGACCGGCTAAACCATCCCGATTCATTACTGATGCGAAAATAATTGAGAATTCATGTGGCAGTCCATTGAAAAACCAGAAGATTTTTCAAATACGAATACATTGAATTGTGAGAGCTATGATTATGAAATCTAATCTCTCTGTTCGGACCTGGGGACATGCCATTTTGTACTCATCACAACTTACACACATCCGGCCAACCAATTATAATAATTATCCCCCCGACAATTGGTTCATGGTCAGGAACCACATATTTTCCATTTATGAATTTATCCACCACAACGCATAATATAAAAAAAAGGGGGGCCTGAGAGAAGAATGGAAATATATGTTGGGAATTTCCATCTACGATCACGTTTATGGAACTAGTGACTAGAGATGTATTTACTGCAAGGTTTGCAGATTGTCACTTTAATTTCCAACATCAGGGGGAGAAAAAAAACAGTTAGAAAAAGAAATATAATGGAATTATCATTGAGAGTTTTAATCCTCGAGTAAACTAGTTTGAACCAAAATTTCAAAGGATAATTCAGTTGCAAGATAATATCAATTAACTGCCAGACATTTACTAACCAAATCTTATTCCAACTGATAACGCTCCAATCAGAATTGGTATCCCTGAAGGATTACCTATAATTACTAGTAAGTCTAAGGCACGCCTGAAGCGTGGTAGATCACTTGGTTCCAAAGAAAATTATAAACATCCTCGGAAAAATAAGGAGCAAATAAAAATGATGGTCGAAATGAGGATGTCTCTCCAGAAGAGACCGTTGATATAGTTAATAATAAAGAGAATCATCAGGTACCTGAAATGAATAAGAATAAAGAGATCTCGATTAACTATGTCATTACGGGAAGAAGATGGAACCATTGTAAAATAATTGTCGACAATGTTTTGCATAAAATATAGCGCGCGATATTATGAATAAAACGAGGATCGTGAATCTATCTCTATGGGAGAGTGTAGAAATAAAATAAAATTGGCCAAAAATGGAAAGAGGCAATCAAGTTTAAATTAGACTCATTTACAAAACGAGGGCATAAAGTCCAAACACCAAAAGACAATAATTTGGTGGATTATAAAGTAGGTATTTTGTGCGAAAAACAAATGAATAAAATGATATTACTATATATAAAACACGGCTTATCGCAGAAGGTGTTACCTAAATGCCTGGTATTGATTATGAAGAGAAATATTCTCTTGTGGTGGATATAATAAGTCTGGCAGTACATGAATATTTGAAAACGTGCCTCATAGATGAGATCACAAATTATTTGTATGGTTTGTATTACCATGACATAAATATGAAAACTATCTGAAGGATTTAAAGTGCCAGAAGCACATAATAACTATTCCCGGGAAGTTTAATCAATAAAGTGAAACAAAAGCTTTGTATGGATTAAAACAATCGGAACAAATGTGATATAACCATCATAGTGAGTTTTCGATAAAGGGGACCATAATAATGGTCATATAAGCTCACATATATTTATTAAATATTCAAGGTCAAAGTCTGTTGGAACTCCTGAAGAATTGTACAAGCCATGCAATGTTTAAAGAAATATCTTAAAACGAAATGACCTTGGATAAGCAAATTTCTTGTTTTGTCATCATTTTTATTTTCAAGTTTTTCAAATTAAACATTTGAAAGGTAAGAATTTCCTACATTTTTCTAGTTATTTAGAAAATTGTTTTAAAAAAAATATATATTTTATGGATAATACTCATTTATTAAATTTCCAAATAGCCGTGAGGGCATTGGAATTGCTTGGTCCTAGTGTACCATTTCTTAGTTCAATGGAAGCACTAATATATCTTATCAATAATAAATATTATGATATACCTTATGCGGTTGGTTTACTAGTAAGATGAAGTTCCTCACCAACTCAAAGTCATTGGACTGGTATGAAAGATAACTTCGAGGGACCATGGATATGGGATTATATTATTCTAATTTGTCCATATCAGTTTTGTTTGGTCATGCAAATGCAGAGTATTTATCATATCATTATAAAGCCAGATATCAATCAAGAGATATTGGCTCCATGCGAGGCAAGTCATAGATGTGTTTGTTTGATCGGTTAACTTCTTAATATATTTGGAGAATGTGTCATCCTCAATCGATCAATAAGTACTCACAACGTTATTTGAAGATAATACAACTTTAAAGCTCAATAAAAGGAGGGTTACATCAAAGGCGATCAGCCGAAACATATTTCACCAGAAATTCTTCTTCACTCATGTTTCAATTAAAAGGGTGAAATCATTGTTAATCAAATAGAATCAAGCGACAATCCAGAAGATTGCTCGCTATGACCCTATCACCCAAACTTTTGGAAAGGATGGTAGATTTTTGAAAGTCCTAATCGGATGATCTCGTCAGGGGGAGAGATGATATGCGCTGCACTCTTTTTTCCTTCACCAAGTTTTGTCCCACTGGATTTTCTTGGTAAGGTTTTTAACGAGGTAGCATCTTCATTACATATCATTGCTAAAGATTATGTACTCTTTTCCTTCACTAGGGTTTTTCCCATTTGGGTTTTACCTAGTAAGGTTTTAACGAGGCATATTCTTATTTACATTCAATAGACATTCAAGGGGGAGTGTTATAAATAAATTATTAAGTGTGAATTGTCTATTGAACTCCCCCCACTCTTTCCACATTCTCCACCAACACCATTACATTCAATCATATTTATTTATATGTAATAATTATGTAATTGTCTTTTTGTATTCTTTGTAAGCCTATAAATAGACGTTTGGGTGAATCATTTGTATACACATAAAAATTTATGAATGAGAATAATCTTCTATTTTCTCGTCTCTATTTTCTTTCTTTATTGTTTCTATTATTTTATAACAGAGCAATATAATATCGAGTTGGCTCATGTTTTGGTTCTACTTCTACACATGCCTAATTAGTTCACACGTGATTGGGATGGCTTGTCACGTGGTAATTGACTGTTGAATAATGGACTTTCTTTTTAGGCTTTATTAATTTGGGCGTCAGGACCATATAATACATGGGTCGGGCTAATTAAGGAATAACGTTGGGCCTTTCTTTGGGCCGATAGCTTATTTTAGCCCACCAAGTCATGATCACTATATGTTTGACTCCGATTATTGGGTATCCCGAAGGAATATTCTCATTGTAAACTTGTAGTAATACCACTAGGGTTAACACTAATCTTGTCAATTGTCATGAGATAATTACACATCGTCATTTGCTTAATTTTGCAAGTGATTCTGTACTTGGTTCCTTGTATCTTGAGAAATAACATAGCACGGTCGAAGAAAATAATCTAATCACTGTCTTCAGAATTGCTCCACCAATTGGTGCATGGATTGTTAGGATCAGATACCAGAGTTGTTAGGGAATTTCGGCTCAGCGGAGAGTTAGAGCGAGAGGCGACAAGCGACTACAATGAACGATTAAGCAATGTAGACGAAAACTAAATAGAAAAGCAAATAATTTTATTGCAGTTCGGCGAACCTAATCTAATGGAAAAATAATCGAGATATTATTTAACTAGATAAGATACAAGGGTTACAATATCATCTCCAAGAATCTATCTATTGTTGGGTTTATATCTTGCATACTTTGTTAGATGCGAAGACGATGAAGTGAAGGAGGTCGAGACAACGGAGTGAAAGCAAGTGACAGCAGCAGCAGGAACAGAAAAGGTTGCGGCCGATTGTGCAGTCGACCCCCCGCACCATTCTGGTATTCTTGAGAGGGGGACAGTCGGCCACAAGTCGTGTGCGGTCGACCGAGCGCGGCTGATGCAGATTTCGGGTGCAAGTCTACGTGTTTCATTAGAAGCCCGAACTTGCTCTTCAGGTTAGATCGTGTGACTCTTATCGTAGGGTTATCTCTTAAGGAATATCTAATGGCTATTATATCAAGATATCAAAGTAGAATTTCTCTATATCTCTATTTATTGTTGTAATTGATCTCCATTGAGAGCCAAAAGAGAGAGAGTACTTCATTGGATAGAGTTTGAGAGGTTCTTCAATTGTAAACAACTAGTATTTTCTGGTGAGGCTTGAGAGAGAGTCGTGGTGAGAATTGTAATATTCTTGTATATTCTCTAGTTGAATAACATCTCGATTTATTCTCCCTTGGATTAAGATGAAAGCCCCAATCGGAACAAATTTGTGTGCTTTGGTGTAATTTATGTGATTTAGTATTTGCTCGGTGGTTGTATTGATTGAATTGCATAATTCAACAAGATTGGTATCAGAGCTTCAGGTTCGTGGGTTTGTTCGAGTTCCTTGGAGAAGATGGCACATCAGATCACGAAGATCAAGTAGTTCGACGGTAAAATCAACTTTAATCTTTGGAAGGTGAATATGTATGATACATTGGTTACAAAGGGTTTGAAGTTAGCCCAAGAAGGAGATAAAGGAAGTTCAAACAACATAAAGCAGGAGAATTGAGAAGAGATTTGTTCAAGAGCCTTGAGTTTAATCTGGATGTCATTGACGAGCGAAATCAGGTGCAACCTCATGGAGGAGCGAAGCGCGGCGAATCATTAGGCAAGACTCAGAACTAACTACTCGGAATCACCGTTACAGGATCAGAAGTACCAAAAAATAAAGTTGTTCGGTTACTCAATGAAGAAAAATACCGCTCTTCTAGATCATACAATGGAGTTCAATACGGAGTTATCTGAACCAAGGGTGATCAACGCAGATAATCAAAAAGCTTTTAACTCGATATATTTACCACCAAATTCATCCAACTTGATAACTATTCTAGATGAAAAATATACCAAGGAGAAGTTTTCGGGAGCATGTATGATCGAGGGCTTGGAGGAGGATGCACTTAGGAAGGAGAGTCAGAAATCGGCCTCTACTTTGTGAGTTGTTTGGAGGTGAATGGTACTTCGAATGGATGAGAAAGTGCATGTAAGGGTAGGGTTCATTATCATCATTCCAAAGGAGTTGGACATTACAAGAAGAATTGTTTCAAGTGGTTGAGTCAGATGGGCGCCAAATCCAATGCCGTTGAACCAAGTGATAGCTAAGACGTTAATATCGTTTCAAATTTTATAGATGTGTATTTATCTTTTTTTTATTCGGAAAGTTTTCTCATATATGTTCTAAGAAGGAGATGTTTCTACTTACAAGTTCGCAAGAGATAGTCGTTGTGTAAGAATGGTGGTTGGTGATATTTGTGAAGTAGTGGGGGAGGCAACAATCGAATTGGATGCACTATATGGAAAATGTTACGCACTAGAGAATGTTATGCATATTCCTCAGTTGAAACGGAATCTTGTATCCTTGGAAATTCTTGAGGCATGGGGTTGTAGGTACACAGCTCAAGGTGGAGTTCTATTGGTTTGGGAAGGTCATCGTAAGGTGATAGAGTTCTATCAGTTTGGGAAGGTCGTCATAAGGTGATGAAGGGAATGAGGGGGTGTTGAACACAACCTCTACAAGATTTATGGAAAAAACTTGCGCAAGTGTTTCTAAGCACTACGTTTCTAAAGCACTATCTAGTTTGTCGTCACTAAAATCATCTTAGCGAGACTACAACGTTCGAATATTGTCGAGATTTTGAGAGTGCCTCGGGGTAGGTAGAGTTTGTGTAGGGGGTGGCGTCTTCATGTCAATGCCTACTGGGGTGTGCCTTTGAGGGGCATACATCTGGAGAAAATAGGTGGAGGTGGATTCAATTAGCAGAAGAAGCCACATAACCGAGTTATTTGTATGAGGAGAATAAAAGAGTCTAGAAGGTTTTAAATCATACATGTGTGGATTCATAGTATGCAATCCAAGGTGTAGATTGTTGGGTTTATGTCTTGCATACTATTAGATACGAAGACGATGAAGCAAAGGAGGTCGAGGCGACGGAGTGAGAGCAAGTCACAACAGCAGCAGCAGGAACAGAGAAGGTTGCAATCGACTATGTAGTCGACCGCCCACCTTAATTTCTGGTATTCCTGAGTGGGGGAAAGTCGACCGCAAGTCGTGTGCGGTCGACCGAGCGTGACTGATGCAGATTTTGGATGCTAGACTAGGTGATTCGTTGGAATCCCGAACTTGATCTTCAGGTTAGATTGTGCGGCTCTTATCATAGAGTTATCTCTTCTGGAATATCTAATGGCTATTTATCAAGATATAAAACTAAGGTTACTTTAGATCTCTATATATTGTTGTAATTGGCCTCCATTAAGAAGTAAGAGAGAGAAAGTATTTCATTGAAGAGAGTTTGAGAGGTTCTCCAATTGTACACAACTAGTATTTTCTGGTGAGACTTAAGAAAGGGTCGTGGTGAGAATTGTAATTTTTTGGTATCTTCTTTAGTTGAATAACATCTCGATTTCTTCTCCCCTGGATTAAGATGAAAGCCCCAAACGAGACAAATTTGTGTGCTTTGATGTATTTGGTGTGATCTAGTATTGGCTTAGTGGTTTGTATTGATTGCATCGCATAATTGAACAAGATCCTAGTAGAAGAAGGAACCAAATTTCTTAACATCTATCGCTCAAGCCTTATCAGAAGATACTCTATCGTTTACAATGGAAAACTGTCAGATAAGTAATTTCTCTTAATGGAAATCATTACATTATTTTATAGAAATCTAGAGAACCGCTAGGTTGTAGTTTTGATCATTCATCGTCCAATATACCCTGAAGAGAAAGCGGTACGATGGGAGCTGTATGAATGTATGATATGATTTGAAGAACAAACTGGACTCAAACAATTTTCCAAGAAACATGCCCACATATTAGTTGATGCCGCTTGTGATTGACTGCACTTGCAGTCGAGAGCTTCCCAAGAAGCTTGCAGTAGGCTGACTTGCTACCCAGCTAACTATAGCTCTTTCTGCTTTCATTCCTTGCTTCGAACCTCTTCTAGCTTTACCATATTTTCTTCCCATCGAACCTAATATGCAAGATATAGATCCTAACATAGATCAATCTGAGAACTGCTATAACTTCATTGCAAGTTGCATTCAACAACGACTATCAACTTGAAATGGTATACATTTTAACTGGAGAAGTTGAGTACAATAAGCACAACAAGTGATTTCAAGGCCTTCAATTATACCTCAGCATTTGAGTCAAAAGCAAATGTACGCCACTAAATAATTGTAAAATCCTAGGGCCAATACAAATTCGTCAGAGTAATGCTTCATCCACTACCAATTATAAAATCTTAGATGACACACTGCTATTAATCGAGAGTTCCCTCATCTTTTGCAGTATGACACCTAAGATAATAAAAAAAATTATAGTAAAATTAGTAATAGGTGTAACATCTATACTATTATTAAGCAAAACCCCATTTTAGCGGCTTTTTACTATCATGCCCCATATACATAAAAGCTAAAAAAAATATATAAGGTTAATTTTGTAATTTTCACTTCACATTTAAAGTCTCCATAAAATCTATATACTATTATTAAGCAAAGCCCCATTTTGACAGCTTTTTACTATCATGCCCCCATATACATAAAAAAAGCTTAAAAAAATATATAAGGTTAATTCTGTAATTTTCACTTCACATTTAAAGTCTCCATAAAATTCTGTTTCCTCAAAAATCGAAACCGTCTCTTCCTCTCCCTCCATCGAAGCCGTGCATTGCACGTGCATATCCCCAGTGCAAATTGCACGTGCTAACCCATAAAACGTGCATTGCACGTGCGGATTACTAGTTACTCATTAGTCTATGTATGAAAATTCACTACATTAATTGACAAGCAAATGCAATCCCTTTACGTTAAAGTTATGACTTAAAAGAGAAAATAATACTATCCTTTGGCATAATACAGCCCACGTTCTCCTCTTCTCCCTTTACTGACCACAAGCTTATTTATTCTTCCTTCAAACTTAAGATAGTTAATTATTATTATATCCTGATCATATTTATTTGAACTAAATTTTCTCCTTCATGTGGTGAAATTGTAATTATCATACAGTAAGACAGTAAGAGTACATCTCTAAGCCTCTAATCTATTTCACTTAGCCTAGTGGTTGGTATACAGTCACCTTCATTGTGTTTTCTTCTCTTTGTTTCGTCTCTTTGGTCCTTGGTCTGTTGCAATGTATCATTTCTCCATCACAAATAATGTATCCTTAATGATAGCCACTGAGCTGTAGCGCAGTTAGTCAAGGGTTGGAAGGGATAAAAGAATATATCAATCTCTCAAGTTCGAAATCAAGCTCTGATGTAGCTCTTTATGACAAAAGGATTGACAAGTAAACTATTAATATTTCTCAGTTTAGTACTTCATCCGTTTATAAAATATAAGTCATTTCAGATTTTTACACGATTATTATTAAGGCTGGCAATTGATCCGAACCCGACCCGAGCCCGATTAGGTCCGACCCGATTTTAGTAGAATACGGGCCTAAATTTGTTGAAAATTTTCGGACCCGGGCTCAACAATTGAGCCCGAATTAATTTTCGGGCCGGGTTCGGGCTTGTATAGGTCCGATCCGAACCCGACCCGGATTTATCGTTAGTATATGAGCCAGGTGATATTCAAGCACATAATTCAAGGAACCTAGGCATCAGAAATGAGTTTTTAATGCAATTCATTGCATGTGGGTGGTCCAAGAGTTGGTGCATTGAATGAGTTTCTAGTGGTACGAGCCATGTGCATGCTGCATAGTAAGCCCCTTAATATTTGCGTTGATTACTTTCCTGAAATTCAATTTTCACAAGCTTCCAAAATCTTCCTAATTAGTCGGCATATTACATGCATTTACTGTTTAGTCCGTTTCATTTCCCCTTGCTTTACCAAGGGCATTGCAATTAAATATACCTGGACCATAGTATATGTTGTGTCTTGTCTTTGTATGTCCAGATCTCAGTTCAGAACACATATAACAATGGATCCACTTGGATACACAATAATGGTCTACTCATTTATAGAAAAATATGTGCAGCAGTTTCTCTAGTTCTCCTTGTACTTTAGATGGTCTGCATGTTAAAACATGCAGTCTAAGAAGTTGATTGGAGGAAAAGAATCCGCATCTTGGACCAAGAAATGAGTTCAACTATAGGAAATGTATAACTATGAAATCTCTATGCAACATTATACGTGGTAAAGACAAATGTACATGCATCATAGAATTAAAGTAGACACTTTAAAAATAAATAATAATTTAACAGCAAAGAAAATGTGAATGTAATGAATTTAAATTTTAACAATAATAACATGGAACCAAAAACTAGACCATATATAAGGAGATGGTCGACAGGGAAATAACTGCTTCTCAAGATTGAGGGCAACAGATTCAAATAATAATTTTTTAAATATAATTCAGAACTGTTTTTATCTTTGGTTAGCAGGAAAGAACTAAATAAGATTGTAGAACTGTGTACTCAACTTTTATGATCTCCTTGTATTGTTTTCTTAAGCTTGTAAATATTTTTTATGAATGATTATTTTGATGAGCTTCATATTAATATCTATTGTATTACTTTCTATAAAAATAAATCCATGTAATTGTTTTTTTTAAAGAAATCGGGCCGGGCTCGGGTTTTTTTGTTTATTCGGGCCCGGACTTGGGCTTGCATTTTGGAGCCCGATGTGAGACCCCGTATTATAGTATAATATACTAGTAAAGTATATATATATATATATATATATATATATATATATATATATATATATATATATATATATATATATATAGCATAATACTATAGTAGTATAAAGAAAAAAGAAAGAATGGATGAGATTGGAAGGAGTGGTGACGTGGCTTGGTAAGGAAAAAAGAAGGAAAAGAAAGTAAGTTGGCATTAATGATGATGGCCTATAGATTGATCCTATGGGAATTAAAGAGTGTGATGGGCCCATGAGATGGTCTATGGACCATAGAAAGAATTAATTGAATGAAGGAATGATTGTATGGTGTGCTGGTTGTTGTGTGCACCCGGGTTGACCTAGGGATTATTAATCCCACATCGGCTATGAAATAGGAGAGAAAGAAAGATATAATAGGAAAACCAAGTGATAAAGGTACCCAACGGGTATACCCACCTTTTGATGGTGCCTGTGGTGGGCGTGGCTAGAATTTAGTTAATTGTGTGCGTACGAGTTGAGTACGAGGCGTTACACCCGATACATAATCGGGCTGGGCTCGGACCCTACAAACTAATTTCGGGCTCGGACTCGGGCTTATATAAGTCCGGCCCTAACCCGGCCCGTTGCCACCCCAAATTATTATGAAACAACTTAAAATTAAGTAGAATTACTCTATATTCTCGGTTTTTGAAACTCATAAATGAACTATCAATTATACAATATCATATTTTTCATCCTCTATAATTTTTTATTATCTATCTTATAAACATGAATAAGGATAAAATTGGAAGTCTCATAGAAAAATAATTCATGAATATTTAAGAATGACAAGATACCTTCTCGAAAATCTTAATTGACTTATATTACATCATCCTCTATCGTTTTAAACAAAATTTGCATAATTCGCAATTGGGAAATAGCAATAGAGGGAGAAGCCTGCTATCGTTGGTGCTAAATCTGTCAACAAAAAAAAAAAAAAAAAACAATCAGAGGGAACTTCTTCCTCTGTCCTACCAAAACAAAAAAAAAAACTTTAAATGACATTTTCGTAATTCTCGGATGGCATTTCCGTAATAATTTGGTAATTAAAATGGATCATATTGCTGGGACGGATGAAAAAAAAAATTAATGGCAATTTGGTAATTAACTAATGGCATTTTTGTAATACTAATAGGATGACATTTTTGTAATTTTTTGGGAAAAAAGTTCTATTAATTAAAAAAAAACGGAGCTCCTTCTTCCGTCTCTCATCTTTTCGTTTTTTTAATAATAAATTTTTCGATGGATGGAGCATCATTTTCCGTTCGTCCGATTTTTTTCTCTCAAACGGATGAAGATCATCCGTCTTCTACTTTTGATTAGCATTTCTTCAAGAACGATTCCTAAGTTTAGCAAACGGCTGTTCACTCCTATTCTAAATTTTGGGTATATAGCGAACGATAGTGAGGGTTTTTTTTTAAACTCAAATGCTATTTTTTTGGGTTTTTAGGAAACGACAGTGGATGCTCTTATGGAAAAAAAAAGAAAAGAGAAAGAGACCAGAATGACTTATATTTTGAAACGGAGGAAGTAGCCAGATTACAACTACACATTTGATACATTCTTGAAAGTTTGAGCCTTTCATCGGAGATGAACACTGTTATACTTGTTAAAAGCATTGGTGATGGTGGTGTGATTACAACTACAGTTGTTCATATTTGATCTCAGAACATTCAACCAACATCATATGAATTTCGGTACTAGAAACTTAATACGAGCAAATTAAAGAAGCAATCATCCCTATCCTATTGTATTATGATCGACGTTTGTGATGAGACAAGTTTTTTGTGAATTAATAAAAATAAGTTGATCTTCTTATTCATGGACAATGGTGGTGTGAGCCCAAAGAACAAGTGGATTGAAGCAACAACAAACCTTGTGGGGGTAATGCATGACAAATCAATAGGGTAAGGTTCAGCAAATTAGCAAAATGATCAACTTCTCTTGGTGATTATTGCTTTCATTTTGGTGAGTGGTGGAGATTGTGAGTTTTGCTGGTACTGTGAGTATAGTTTATATTTGATGTAAGGTGGAAATTAAAAGAAACTAGTATTTTTCACGTGCGATGCACGTGTTGATAAGAGTTTGAGGATTTTTACGTGCGATATACGTGTTAAAAATTGTTTTGGAGTTTGACGTGCGTTACACGTAATTGAGAAAATATTTTGAAGAAAAAACTACAATTTGTACGTGCAATGCACATGTTTATAAGTAGAATTTGAGTTGTACGTGCAACATATGTGTATGTTTAGTGTTAAAAAAATATTATAAAATTATTTTGCACATGCGTTGCACGTTTTAAATAGGTGAATTTTTATATTTATTTATTTGTTTTTGTTGTAATTAATGGGAGAGTTTGAGTTACACGTGCAACGCACGGGTTTGTACGTTGACAAATGACAACTCCAACTCTCCCATTATAATATTAGAGATGTATTTAGTCTATTGTGTGGATGTGTGAAAGCTTGTTTGCAATGTTATATCTTATTGGGGATAGAAAGGTGTTATGTTATGACCCAATCGCTCTTAGGGCCCAATGGGCTTTGTATCCTCATATATGTAACAAATGAATCAAATGAATGAAATCAACTTTTTGGCATTCTCTGTCTCTTTCCAAAATAGCCGGCTGCTTCTTCTTCTCTTCTCTTCCTCATCTTCTCAAACCCTAACATCTCAACCCATTCAAAATCCTAACAAATTGGTATCAGAGCCAACACTCTCCTCGTCCCGATCCCTTCTCCCGATCCCTTCCGCCACCCCAGCCACCACAACCCTGCCGAACGATCCCAGCCATAACTAGCCACCGAATCAAATGGGGATTTGAAAGAGCGAGTCTCAGTCCAGATCTTCGTCAAGTTTCTTGGTCTTCGTCGTCGCGAGCACCGGAGGAGGGAGGATATCAAGAAGAAATGTTTGATTTTTGTGATTTGAGTAATTTAATTTTTTGGGGGGAAAAATTTGGTGTTTTGTTGAATTGGGTTCAAGAAATTTGAATGGATATGTCGGAAAAATATGATATTGAGAAGTATAATGGGAAGACGAGTTTTGCATTATGGCAAGTGCGTATGGCAGCGATTTTGTCGAGCCAAGGCGTTAAGGATGCCATTTTTGGTCGAGGAAAATTGATTGATGCGGTGGCAGATAAGAAATGGAGAGAGCTGGATGATAAAGCGCTCTCTATTATCCAATTGTGTTTAAGCGATTCGACATTGCAAGAAGTCCTATCGGAGAAGACCGCTAAGGCTTTATGAGAGAAGTTGGAGAATATTTACATGAAGAAGTCCCTCACCAATCGACTGCGGTTGAAATTGCGCCTCTACACTCTTCGCATGGTTGAAGGTACATCAATTTTCAATCATATTACGGAGTTTGCATCTATTTTAAATGACTTAAGTAAGATTGATGTTAAGGTGGAGGATGAGGACCAAGCCCTTTTGTTATTATGCTCATTGCCCGCATCATACAAGGCTTTTAGAGACATGTTGAGAGATAAAATTTTTCTAAAGGATGTTAAGAGCAATTTGCAAGCCAAGTTGCACATTGATAGTGAAATGACCAATAATGAGAAAGGGAGCCAAGATGTTGGTTTAGTTGTTGATCGAGGTAGGTCATGGGACCGAAACTCGAAAGATACAAGGACCCGTTCGAAGTCTAGGCACAAGAATTTGACGTGCAACTATTGTAAGAAGAAGGGACACATTAAGGCCGATTGTTTCAAGCTCAAAAATAAACAAAAGGCGGATAGTAAAGGTTCTTTTTCGGAGGAGGCCAATGTGGCTGAATGTGACACGGTTGATACTCTTTGTGAGATAGATACTAATGTTGATGATATACATTGTTGGGTGATGGATACGGGTGCTTCGCAACACATGACTCCGAATAGAGATTGGTTTGAGACTTATGAGCATACGGATGGTAAGGTTCTCATGGGGAACAACAATATGTGTAAGGTTGCCGGAATTGGTTCGGTGACAATTAAGTTCCATGATGGAAAGGTCCGAAGGTTGACGGGTATGAGGCATATACCCGATTTGTCCAAGAATTTGATTTCTTTGGGGTCTCTTGAAGAAAAGGGGTGTAAGTTCCAAAGTGAAGGTGGAGTCCTTAGAGTCTCTAAAGGGGCTCTTACAATCATGAAAGCGAAGAGAATTGGAACTCTTTATTTCTTACAAGGTTCCACGGTCACAGGCTCGGCCACCATTGCACGTTCGGGTACTATGTCGGATGAGGATACTACTAGGCTCTGGCATATGAGATTGGGGCATATGAGCGAGCGAGGAATGACCATTTTGAGCAAGAGAGGCTTGGTGTGTGGCCAATGCACGGGCAACTTGGAGTTTTGTGAGCATTGTGTATTTGGCAAGCATAAGAGGTTGAGCTTCTCCACGGCCATTCATTCGACCAAGGGAATACTGGACTACATCCATTCGAATCTTTGGGGACCTTCTCGGGAGCCTTCCAAAGGTAATGGTTCTCGTTACATGCTTACTTTCATTGATGATTTCTCAAGGAAGATTTGAGTTTATTTCTTGAAAGAGAAAAGTGATGTGTTTCGCACCTTCAAAGAATGGAAGTCACTTTTAGAGAACCAAACGGGAAGGAAAGTTAAGAGGTTGAGAACCGATAACGGTTTGGAGTTTTGCAACCGTGAGTTTGATAATTTTTGCAAGGCTGAAGAGATTGTTCGGCACAAGACGGTGGTCAACACTCCACAACAAAATGGTGTTGCAGAAAGGATGAATAGGACACTACTTGAAAGGTCTAGAAGTATGCTTTCAAATGCGGGTTTGGGTAAGGAGTTTTGGGCAGAAGCCATTAACACATCTTGCTATTTGGTAAATCGATCTCCTACCACTTCAATTGAGTTGAAGACACCCGAAGAAGTGTGGTCGGGTAAAACGGCCGATTATTCGAATTTGAGGGTGTTTGGTTGTCCCGCTTATGCACATGTGAATGAAGGAAAGTTGGAGCCTAGATCGAAGAAGTATATTTTTGTTGGGTATCCCGCAAATGTGAAGGGATATAAGTTGTGGTGTCCCGAATCATCCAAGTTCCTTATTTCAAGAGATGTCATTTTCAATGAGTCGGCAATGTTGAAGGCAAATGATGTTGCACCCGAGCCGACTATTAAGGAGAATGAGATGGTTGAGAAGAAGGTGGAGTTTGAGGTGCCGGTCCAAGAAGGTGATGATTTGATCTCACATGATGATGTCAATTCGGAGGAAGCCCAAGAAGAGGCACAACCATATTGGCAAGGGACCGAGCTAGAAGAGAAACAAGACCACCTACGAGGTATGGATACTCCGACTTTGCTTATTGTTTGGCAATTGCAGAGGATGTGGAGTATCGTGAGCCATCTTCCTACAAGGAAGCCATTTTTTCTAAAGATGCGGCCAATTGGGTTGCCGCTATGAATGAAGAGTTACAATCTTTGCAACAAAATGAGACTTGGTCTCTTGTGAAGCCTCCGAGTGGTAAGAGGATTGTGGGTTGCAAGTGGGTGTTTAAGAGGAAGATTGATGGCTTAAATCCTGCGGATTTTCGATACAAGGCAAGGCTAGTGGCTAAAGAGAATAGTCAAGTCCAAGGTGTGGACTTCAATGATGTGTTCTCTCCTGTAGTTAAGCACACCTCCATTCGAGTTTTGCTCTCTTTGGTGGCAATGAAGGATTTGGAATTGGAGCAAATGGATGTGAAAACTGCCTTCTTGCACGGTGATTTGAAGGAACAAATTTACATGAGCCAACTGAAGGGTTTTGAGGTTGCGGGAAAGAAGGACCGAGTGTCTTTTGAAGAAATCCCTTTATGGCCTTAAGCAATTACTGCGACAATGGTATAAGAAGTTTGACTCATTCATGGTGAGTATTAATTTTCATTGTTCCAATTATGATAGTTGTGTTTATTTCAAGAAGTTGGATGGTGGGGATTTTATTTACTTGTTGCTCTATGTGGATGACATGTTGATTGCATCATCAAACTTGAAAGAAGTTAGGAGGTTGAAAGAGCAACTAAGTTCGGCATTTTAGATGAAAGATTTGGGGGCTGCCAAAAGGATTCTCGGGATGGAGATCACAAGGGATAGGTCCAAAAGAAAGTTGTTTCTTTTACAAAAGAGTTTTGCCGAGAAAGTGCTACGCCGTTTTGGCATGGAGAAAGCGAAAGTTGTTTCAACACCTCTTGCAGCGCATTTCAAGCTTTCGGCCGCTTTAAGCCCAAAATGCGATGATGAGAAGAAATATATGGAAAAGGTTCCATATTCAAGTGCGGTTGGGAGTTTCATATACTTGATGGTGTGTACTCGACCCGACATTGCTCAAGCCGTTAGTGTGGTAAGTAGATATCTCTCTTGTCCGGAGAAAGGGCATTGGGAAGCGGTGAAGTGGATCTTCCGCTATTTGAGAGGTACTATTGATGCTCGTTTGGAGTTTGGTAATGGCAAGAAACTAACGGGTTATGTGGATGTGGATTTTGCGGGTGATTTGAACAAGAGGCGTTCTTTGACAGGTTATGTTTTTATCCTTGGAGATTGTGCAATTAGTTGGAAGTCTACACTTCAAGCCACCGTTGCACTCTCAAGTACTGAGGCTGAATATATGGCAATTACTGAGGCTATTAAGGAGGCTATTTGGTTCAAGGCGTCTGTTGGTGATATGTCTTCACTTGAGGGTCCTATTACGGTGTTTTGTGATAATTTTGTGATAACCAAAGCGCGATTCATTTGACTAAGGACCGCATGTACTATGAGAAGACGAAGCACATTGACATTCGATACCATTTTGTTCGAGATGTGATCTCGGAAGGCAAGGTTGCCGTGAAGAAGATTGGTACCGAATCGAATCCGGCCGATATGCTCACAAAGCCTCTTCCAATTGCAAAGTTCAAGCTTTGTTCAAGTTTGATGTCGGTTTGTTTCTAGCTAGTTTGAGCTAGTTTTGTTTCTAGCATGTTGCTAGTATATCTTTATATTTACCTTTGTTTAGGTTATATTTGCTTTATGCATTTGCTTTATATTTTAGTTTGTTTTAGATGCAATTTGGTTCAAGGTGGAGATTGTTATGTTATGACCCAATCGCTCTTAGGGCCCAATGGGCTTTGTATCCTCATATATGTAACAAATGAATCAAATGAATGAAATCAACTTTTTGGCATTCTCTGTCTCTTTCCAGAATAGCCGGCTGCTTCTTCTCTTCTCTTCCTCATCTTCTCAAACCCTAACATCTCAACCCATTCAAAATCCTAACAAAAGGGTATAGTGAGGAAAGCAGGATGTGTGCATTACGAAGCAAATGACAAGCTATCAATTCAAATTGTTGGCCTATTCAATGCTTATATGTGAGATGATGTATCTACTAAATAAGTTGTGTGCAACTTCAGACACGGGACTCGCTTTGTTTTGCGGTGGGGAGGTGTGTTAAAGAAGGGTGTTACCAGTGTGATACTATGTTTTTTTTGAAATAAAGATGGCACGATAGTTGCCATTGAAAATCATATAAATAGCTCAAATAATTACGTCAAAGATACATCAAAGATATATAAGGCCCCAAAATAACAAAAATACACGGTCATCAAATACATAGGGTTCAAAAACAACCAAAAAGAACCCTCTACGATAAACAACATCACCGTCGCTCATAAGTGACAAGTAGCCTCCATCTAAGCAGTGAAGACAGGAGCTAAGACAACGACCGATCAATAGTTTTCGTATCCAGTTGTGCCATCCTCTCTTGGGAACAAATGTCTCTTACGCGTTTTTTTTTAGCACCTAGAATGGAGATTCAAGAAGAAGTGAGAAAGAAAATTTTATGGATCAATTGTATAAAGTTACATGAGTGATTTCTAAAACACAAGTCATTTCTGTCGAGCCAAATGACCCATAATGAAGCTGCAACTAAACTATCCCAATCCCCGTGTCTCTCATGACCCATCTCACGATCTCTAAATTCTCCCCATAATTGAGAAACATGTAGGGGTAACTGTTAAGTCCCAAGCCCAAAAGAAGGAACTCCCAAATTCGTTTACTGTGCTCACATTCAAGAAAGAGATGATCGATGGTTTCTAACAAATATCCACATCTGGGACAAGAGGCCAACGTGATCAATCTCTTTTTAGCAAAATTCTCCCGAGTTACAGTGTGATACTATGTTAGTGCGTCTATGCGTACTATATTGTATTTGTATGCTCTCGTTTGAGTACTTGTTTTGGCTGTATCTAGATTTTCGGATCAATTTGTTTGTATATTTCGTTATTTATCTTATTAATAAAACAGGATGGCGATTTGGTCATCTTTAATTTAAAATTTAAAATTTTTAAAAAAACTTGTGGTGATCAAGAGTTAGGTGATGATGCGATGGAGAGTGAAATGAAAGGGTTGCCTTGTCTCTTTTGATATCAAATTTGAATCAATTGATTTGTACATATATTGCGTTGTTGGCCCTTCAACATCACAATAGAATAGGCAGCTTGTGACTCTACAATTTGTTACATTAAATTTCCATAAGATTTAGAGGTGATGTGGATATTTCAGCAGTAAATTATGCTTGGTTGATTTGTTGGAAAACTTGTATATATAAGTGAATATTTCGACAATCAAAAAGTAAGTGAACATTTCTATTTTACTAGATTATATGTCAAAGAATTATGCTCCAAAAAATATATGAGAAATGCCAGAATGTAGATTTTTTTTTTATAGTAAAGACTACGAAGTAGTCTGGTATCACATGTGAGACCCCTCTTGACTCATTCTAAATCTTTATCATTTAAGCTACAACTCAGAGCTGGAATGTATGTTATAAATTTTGGCGTAGCGGAAGGTTTAGAGCGAGAGACGACAACTGATCACAACAAATAATCAAGAAACGGATACTACACCAATCACAAAAGCACAAAAGCAACCTAATCTGTGGAAGAATAACTGAGATATCAGAGTTACAATACTCTAATCAAGAACATATCTATCTCTCAAGGCTCACTATAAAATAATCTGTTGTTTACAATAAAAAAAAACCCTTAAATGAAGTATTATATCTTATTGAGGCCATTACAATTATTAATAGAGATCTAGAATATCCTAGGTTGTAGTCTTGGTCCATCACTGTCCGATATACTCTGAAGAGCAATCCACGTAATGAGAGCTGCACGCTATTACTTGGAGCACAGATTGAGCTCAAACAAATCTCTACAGAATCGGCTCATCCACCGCTAGCTGATACCTGGAATAGCAGTTGAATGCATCGAGGTCGAAAGCTTCCAGCCTGATGGTTGCAATCGACTGCCCAATATGGCAGTCGACTGTCATCTTCTTCTCAACCCAAAACAACAACAACCTCTACGTCCATCTTTGTCGTTTCGAAACATCTTCTCATTTTGTTATTTTCTCTTCACATCGATCTTAATAAGCAAGACATAAATATTAATAATGTAAGCTTATATTCTGCAATTTAGTCCTATACATTTGAATACCAGATAAAGTCGATCTCTCTTATTTTGGTCACATGGCTTGTTCTAGAGTAAGGTCCACGAACAATAATACTCAAGCTCCACGTGCAATGTCAATGTCTTCCACGAACAATAATACTCAAGCTCCACGTGCAATGTCAATGTCTTTAAGCAACTAAATAGCCAAAGTATATTACAAGAAATTTAATGTGGATCAAACTCTCTTGCCTTAGAAAGCAAGATATATATATATCAAGTAATGGTGCATCTATACATTCTTCGTTTTCTCTACTTGGTAGTCACTATAGATTAAAGTATATGATTTAAGATGGGAAAGTAACTAAGCTGCCTTCATGTTCATGTTTATGCGAGAGCCCTTTAAATCGTATTCAAACATCATTGAAACCAGCCGCTCATTTGATTCAGCCCTAAAAGTACTCAGTTCTCAAATGTTACCTTTTGCAAGTTGACAAAATAAAAATAACAATTATTTAAATGCAATCAAATTTGGAGCATTGAAGGACAAACTACTTAAATGAAAACATAACGTACGCATTTTACAAAAATAACGTACGCATTTTACAAGAAATGCCTCGTGGAAAGAAAAAAAAACTCGGACAAACATTAAGTAAGAAGCGATAGTGATTTTATTCTGAATTATATGTTATCTGAGAGGATAGAAATGATAAATGAGAGAATTAATGAAAATTTTGTTCAAAACATACAGGTAAACGCTGTTGAATTTGTGTACATTAAGATGAAATATTAGGCTGACATGATTGTGTATATGTGTAACACTATTTTGAATACTTTCATTGGTACATTTTGGTTTTATCAAACACCTCTTATATTTTTTTCTTTTTGAAGGCAACCATAGTAATCCTTTCATCAACAGATACAAAATTTAGAAGAAAGGAAAAAGAAGCAAGCAAAGCAAACATGTATATACACTTAAAGATTACATTATCGCAAAGAGCTAAATATGATACTTATATTAGAGAACACGGTCAGAATGAAGTGGTGATGAATATATGCATATGAGAATACTAGTTGAAATCTTAAAATGTAGAATAACCATATGCACTTGAAAATTGGGTTAGAAATTTGTCATAAACAGGTAAATATGATATACCATAGAACATTAAAAAAAAAATCATAGAGTAACATGCATGGGCTAAGTGAAAAATAATATTAAATTCATAAAATGGTTAAATGACATGTCTGGTTATGTAAAAAATAATTAGTTTAAAAAATAAAAAATGGTTGTAAATTTAATTAGCCCATGCAGGTTGCAAACCTGAGACCTTCACATTATTAGCACAACGCTTTATCCAGATGAGCTAATAGGCCATTTGTTGTTTCAAATTTTAGATAATACAGTGTAATCATATATGAAAACAATTACATTTTTTAAAATATTGTTAATACTTAAAAAATATGGGGTCCTATAAAATTGGGGGCCCAAAGCAGTTGTTTGTGCTGCTTAGGCCCAGATCCGCCCCTGGTAAGATATATTTACTGTATGTCCATAATTTCTGGTACTCTAGCTTATTGGCACTCACTTTTAATACTATTGTTCGTCTTTCTAATAGCATGTTTGTTTGGCTGCAAATTTACTTTGGAAAAATAATTTAGGGGAGAATCACTGTTCACGAATTTGGATGGATGGATTTGGCTTGGATTTGGATTCGCATTGTAGCACTACAGTAGCGCCAAAAAAAATGAAAAAAACCCTATGAACTCGGCGGAAGGCTACTGTAGAAATTTTTTAAATTTTTTCTGTCTTCTCTTTTTTTACATTATCCAATAAAACAATTTCACGTAACTACATTAAATTTCTTTCTCTATCATATCTATCCTATACTACAATAAAATTATATCCAAACAAACTATTTTTCTAGAATTTATTTTCATAGATTTTTTTCCTACAATAATCTTCATGGTTTGGAAATATTTTACTACCAACCAAACACCTCCTAAAAGTCTCACTGTATTAATTTTAATATATATTAGTTGTGTGATATGTCTACATAATCACAACATTAATTTCTGTACACTCTGCAAACAATAACACTAAGATGGTTGAGGAAACACATGTTCACTTTAAAGGGAAGAAATGGAAGGGGAGAGAAAGGGGGGCTAATTATATGGCTGACCCACTTTTTGAGAATATTTGTCGTAAACAAATAAGTTTGAAAAATATTTACCAATATGACCTAGTTCTTAATTAAATTTCTATAGTACAATTTCTATAATACTTTCTATAAGATGTGTGCCCTTTTATTAAATTCTAAAGGTTTTGGTTTTTTAGGATAATTTCTACTTTTAAATTTTTTTTTGTTTTCTATTCTATAGCTTATAAATTAGTAATTAAATTAAAAAAAATTGCAGAAATTAAGTAAAAAATACTTACTCTGAACTGGCTCTGTAACAAGTGGGTCCGAAGCATGAAATATTTAGTGAATGCCTGTAAAAAGGGAACAAAAGAGTATCAAAAGACTTTTTTAGAGGTGATATCCTTCTGTAAAATGGTATTCTTCAAAATCAATTACATTATCATTATCCAGAATATCAAAATAATTGAGCATAATTCCAAAACTTCTAGTAGACTCTGATTCTGTTTCAGATAATCCACTATCACTATCATATGGGGGTTCTTCGAGTTCTTCAGGTTCTTCCATATGTTCATTTCTTTTCCCAACTTGTTCATTTTCTTCTAAAAATTGTCTATATGCTGTTGCAGGACTCCATATGTAACTTCTAAATTCTCCATTTTCAAAAAATAATAAAGATCTTTCATAGTAAGTTAGATCATCAATTATTTGGACAATTATATTACTAGTTTCTCCAGGATTAATTTGATTTAATGTTTTTTTTTTTGATAAAAAGATGACCCCGTCATCGCTTCATTAATGCGAAATTAACAAAACAAGTAGATAATTAGTACAAAGTCTAAACGAAATAAGTCTAAACGACAACAACAAAGTCTAAACGACAACATTAAAATAAACCACATCTAAAAGAGCGAAATAAAACAACAACAAAAGCCCATGAGAGACATATCCGATTACCATGGATCATCACCAACTCCGCCATGTTCGATAGTCTTGTCCAGGCGCTATTCCTCCTCCGTACGAAGCCTCTTCCTGACGGCTTGACCTATCCGTGCGTTGAAAAAATAGCAGATGTTATGCATAGTCGCAGAAAATCTACTGTTAATGTTACGAAAGCAGAATTCGTTACGGTCTTGCCATAGTCTCCAAAGAGTTGCATCAACCATAATATCCCATCATTCCTTATCCTCCTTAGTACCCCCCAGAACAGTCCTATGATCAAAAACCCCAGAACATGACTGAGGACAGTCTAAGGACCTAAAACCCAAACAAACAGTTTCCCAAGCTAATCTAGCCCTAGGACCAAAAAAAGGATGTGATCACTATCTTCAATGCTACTACACCTGGGACAATTATCGTCGATAATTAAACCCCGTTTAACCAAATTAACTCTTGATAAAATTGCATCGTTCTTGACTAACCATAAAAAAACTCTAACTCTCATCGGAGCTTTAGTCTTCCAAATGGTATTAGCATCTTTGCATCTCAAACGCCCATTATTTAGAAATTTTTACACCGATCTAAAGAAAAAAACATTGGAATGGTCTAGATTCCATACTCGCTCGTCTTCTCTCTCTGAAGACATCTTACCGTAAAGTCTGATATAGTTGTTGAAACTTTCTAGCTGTTCAACACTTTCAGTGGTAAGATCTTCCAACACTTCATGTCTTAAAGTGTTATTGTTAGACACATCCCCCACAATGGAATTTGTATTCAAAGTTGCTCTTGTCGCACTGAGGAATAGGCTAATAAGGGAGTTGTCCCTGCACCATTTATCCTTCCAGAATCTTGTATCGTTGCCGTTGGCGATTAGGCACGTCATGTTGGAGTAGTACACTTCCCCCACTTTAGCCACCCATTTCCACAAAAAGGAAGCCTTTCCATAATGACTTCTTCCCCCGAACCTAAACTTCTTCCTATAGCGATATATCGCGAAAGGTTTACACCACCAATTGTTTCGTCTAGCCATCTTTCCATCACCACTTAGTCAAAAGTTTCTGGTTCATATCTCTAATGCTCATAATGCCAAGACCGCCCGATTCCTTCATCTTACAAACCCTACCCCATCTCACCAAAGGGACCCCCCTGCCGGATTCATCAGTCCCTTTCCATAGAAATCTCCACCTCTCCTTGTCGATTTTATTGGATGCCCACCGTAGAAGTTCGTAAATGGACATTAGGAATATTGGTAGGCTACTTAGTACTGAATTAATCAACGTGATTCTACCCCCCAACGAAAGAAAATGACCCTTACATCCTACAAACCTCCTATGAATCTTCTCCAACAATGGATTCCAATCTTCCCTAATTAGCTCCCCGGGCCTAATGGGAACCCCTAGATAAATCAAAGGGAACACTCCTATTCCACAGCCAAGAAATCCTTTAACATTCTCTATAGGCAAAGACAACCGATTGCTCAATGGCATGATTCAACTTTTGCTCAGGTTGACCTTTAGCCCTGCCCACGCTTCGAAACAATTGAGCGCCAATCTGATAGTCGTGATTTCCTCAGTCGTCGAATTACCGAACATGAATGTATCGTCAGTATATTGCAGGATGGAGATAACACCCGTAATTCCTTTAATCGTCACCCCTTGAATAATCCCTACTTCTTTTCCCCTCTTAATCATCTCCGCCAACCCATCAGCGACGATGGGCGATAATGGATCCCCTTGCCTAAGGCCTCTTCAGCACTTGATTTCTTTATCGGTTTCTTCGTTGAACTGAACAAATGATTTTTCTCATCTGACACAATTCATAATCCACTGTACCCATCTACCTTCGAACCTTTTAAGAACCGAGCCTCCTCAACTGCCTCCCATTCGAACTAATCGTACGCTTTTTGAAAGTCTAGTTTTAATAAGAACCCATCAGACTTCTCCTTATTCCCTCTATAGACGACCTCGTGAGCTGAGGCGATGCTATCCATAATATTTCTTCCTCTGATGAATCCACTTTGCGAGTCCTCCACTACTTCGTTTAAGCTGGGAGCTAACCTTTGGACCAACACTTTTGTAATAATCTTGAACAAATTGTTTAGTAAACTGATCGGCCGCAGATCTTCAATTCTATGAATTTCACCCTTCTTTGGGATTAAAGTGATATTGGCATAGTTGATCCTATCTAACTCCGTGTTTCCATAAAAAAAACTCCTGAAAAATCCTCATCAGATCCTTCTTATTGATCTTCCAATAATTTCTGTAAAAGAAAATAGGGAATCCATCTGGCCCTGGAGCCTTATCTTGTCCTAATTCTTTAATCGCCTGAAACACCTCCTCGCTAAAGTTTTGCTCTATTCCATCACTCCCATCTATCCTGGCATCTTCCCACATCTCCGCACTCAATCGACATCTATTCTCCTTGCGAGTTCCTAACATCTCCTTGAACTATTCGTCGATGTGTCTCCTAATAATCCCCTCGTCCTCGCTCCTAATGTTGTCGATTATCAACCCTTGAATAGAATTCACTCTCTTCCTACCGTTTGCCAACTTATGGAAGTATTTTGTATTAGCATCTCCCTCCTTCAGAACTGAGCTCTTGACCGCTGCCTCCAATATTGCTCTTTCATATCTCCTATCAATTGAATTTTGGCTCTGCGTTTGGCCAACTCATCACCTTCCCCGACCTGTATCTCCCTACCCTCCTGAATCACCTCTAAATCCTTTGCTCTATCCCCCAACTCGACTTTTCCTCTTAATGTTACAAAATTCCAGACTTGCCCAATCCTTCAAGCATTTACGTAGTCTTCTTATTTTTTCGATCCATGTTCCAACTGCTGACACGTTGTTTGTGCTGGCCTACCATGAATCTTTAATAATCTTGCGACAGCTGCTATGTAACGTCCATGCCTTCTTGAATCTGAATGGATGACTCCTCGCTCTATGCCCCCCATCCTCTAAGGCAAAAGGAACACGATCCGACGTAAATCTAGTCATGGACTTCACCCCTGCCAACGAGAATGCTTCCTCCCATTCAGTGGAAACAAATATCCTATCCAACCTGGCCCAAATTGGGTTGGCTTGCATATTTGTCCAGGTGAACCTTCTGTCTGCCGGCTCAATCTCCATAATTTCTAATTCATCTATGATCTCATTGAACTTATCTCTATCGCGATTGCACGCTCCTCTATCCCCATGTTTGGATTGGAATCGGGTAATGTTAAAATCTCCTCCTATAATCCACGGTCCCGATCATCCGCTTCTAATACCCCTTATCTCCTCCCATAATTGACTGTGTCTTCTAGAATCATATGATCCATAAAAGGAAGTAACAAGTTGAATCCAATTATCCTTTCTACGTCTCAGTCTAATTGAGACTGTGAACGTGCAGTAGATTTCATCGATGATCTCGAAAGAGTCCCGATCCGCCCCGATGGCAATTCCCCCGGACAAGCCATTAGCTGCTTTGAATCTCCAATCAAAGTTTGGCACATTCCTAAGTCGCTCGAAATCAGAAGCTGTAGGGTAATCTAATCTAGTCTCTTGAAAGGCGCAAATACTAAGTTTCCTCTTACCGATAGTATCATTAATCAGTCTAATCTTCGAATTTTGCCTCATCCCCCTAATGTTCCAAAAGATATATAACATAAGGATAATTTTAATAAACACCTCAGCTCTAACCCCAAAAAACCCGCCCTTACTCTACCCCTTTTATCTCCCCTCTAATAATGTTTACTTGCTTTATTTGCTCACTTCTATTGGGCCCCATGGCTAGACCGTATAAACTAGCAAAGTAAATAAGAGAATCATCATTAAGGCTACTCAGAATAGATAAATAACTGTTATTCATACCTCCACAGACTGATGCTGATTCCTTGATCTTTGAAGCTGCTTTGATGAGATCCTCCTCGCCCGGTCCGTTACTACCCCACTTGTCGAACTAACGCTTACTCTTCCTTGGGTATTCCATGATCTTCTTATTGACACTTCCTAAAATCCCTTTCCCTTCTCCCTCCTCTCCTTGCTTCTCCTAAGCGTCTGTTTCTGTTTCTGAGACGCGATTGTCCTCTCTAATATCATCTAGTGCACCAATCCTCTCTTCCAAAGGATGACTAGAATCCTCTTCAAGATCTGCAATCTGTCCTTTGTCTTTCTTTGGACTCAAATCCGAGCACTTAGCTTCTTTACCTTGTGAATGAACATCAATCAAGTTGTGGCCCACGACATGAGCCTCATTTCCTATTCCCGTAACCTCTTTAGACCCACTCTTTAAGCCCAAAATATTGCTCTTGATTAAGTGTTGAATAGCCCCTTTAATAGATGCCTCTAATTGACTGTTGGACAAAGCAAAGAGCCCATTCTCCTCGAACCCTATGGCATCGGAAATACCATCTGCAAAATTTTTTAAGATACCTTTGCTCTTGGTCAACTCAATGGTCTCATATAACTCACTGGGTCCCATCTCATTAAAAGCTACACCCTTCTTCTGCCAACAGTCCCTTCTACCCATCATCCTATTCCGTTTGGAGTTGCCCAAATTCGAAAATTTTGTCTCTTCGCCGCTCACAATTGTACACCTTAGTCCTTGCTTGCTCTGTTCCCGACCCATCTCATTAACCAACGGTTCAACAAGTTTGATCCCCACTCGATGATCCGACGCTCGAGAACCACTGTGATGATCCACACCTTGAATGAACTGTCTGATGATGTCCTCCACCTCATCATCTTCTACCTCTGGCTCTCGCTGAGCTTCGTCTTCACGTTGCACTCGAATGATTTCTTTCCCAAATGAAACGCTCTTTCTCACCTCTGTCTCCACTCTAACATGATAGAACTCCTGTTCGAAGTCAACAAGGATCACTGAAGGGATGTCATTTTTGTTCTCTATTCCGACCTTAAACCTCGCATACATACAACACGTATGCAACATCGTGTTGTTGTCGATCTCTAATAGCACTACAAACCTTCGCACCAGGTTTTGAAAACCCGATCTAATCCAACAATGGACGGGGAAATTGAACAGCCTGATCCACGCGAAAGGCATAATGTCGACATTGGTAGCACCATACTACCTCATCCACCGTTTGAAGGTGATGTAAAAGTCTAAATCTTCCAGCACTATAGGTCTAGCACTTCTTGAACCTTCTCGGCGTTGATGCAGTGAACGAAGAATACATCAGCTCCAATATGCTGTGGGGCAAATTTCCAGTTGTCGCACTTCATTGTCGTTGCCGTGAGAATATCTGCGACGTCCTGGGTGGTTGGATTACCAGATTGAGCTTTAACGACCACCACATTGCCGTATCTTCGGTCGAACTCTGCCATTATCGGGGTAGGAGTGATCGAAGCTTTGATAGTCTTCCTTGCTCCAGCAATGCTTTCCTGAGTGAAGCTCATTGCCGAAGTCTTGGATGTCTTGGGGGTCTCCATGCCGATGTAAAGCTTGGGGCATTCAGTGGAAATGTGACCTTTGCCTTTGCACGAATAGCATAGCCAATCATTGGGACAGTGACTAATCGAATGGCCTCATTGAGCACATTTATGGCATAGTTATCTCATCGCAAGGCTTGCCGTCTCTGTTGAGTTGGGACTGGTCCTTCTCGGTGAAGCCCTCCCCTCCCTTCGAGCTCTCTTACTCTTTACTAAAACCGATTCACCCTTATCTTCATCTAATGTTCTTTGCCTTTCCAAAGGACGAGAATAACCTCTATGGTATTCTCTACGCTTCCCCTCCTCTACCTTTTCAGCACTCACCGCCTAGGCGTATGACATCTTCTTGCTCTCCGAAGTTCTTTGATGGTGATCCACCCTCATAGGTGAAGCCCTTTTGCTTCTATGTCCGCCGTGCCTTAGCCCCTCCTAGTCACCTCTTTCCCTGGACTGATCTCCTATCAGTACTTAGATCTCTCACCTTTGCTCTAGTGTGGAGACGACCTCCCTCTCCCGTATCTTTGCTACTACCGAACCTCCTGAAGCCGTGACTGGCGACATCCTCTTCCCTACCATGCTTTGCCATGGTGCTTTGCTTATGGGGGCCTGTGGCTGACGGGTGGCTAAGGTTGAAGGAATATCTAGGGTTTTGAGTTTCTCTATGGCCTTTCATTTTTTTAGCCAAGGTGTTTTATCCTAGCATCAATTTGGGTTATCTGTCTTCCATTAGCTTTCTAGCCACTTCACATTCTCTAATTTGATTTATTTTTATAATTATTACTCTCTGTATGCTAAAGAAGAATAATTTAAATTCATAAATATCATCCATGCTTGTTACACTTTCAGGATAGTAAACTTCAAAGACCCGCATTCTATCACTCCCTTGATAATTAATCATTAATTCATAAATTTCTGAAGCAAGACTAAAACTATTATTATCCATTATACCTTTTTTTATAGTGATTTTTTGATTTAAAACAATAAGTATGAAATCATGAGTAGCGAGAGATTTTTAAAGATACCCTAAAAATTTAAACAAAATGGCCCATCATGCTTCCGACCTAGTTAAACTTCTTTGAGTTGCTCTGTATCAGTTACTACCAGTGGATAAAATACCTCTGGTATGCACCATAATTTCAATGCTCCTTTTACGTTCCTCACATCTTAGGACTACTATGCTCTTCAAGAGAGCTTCATCCAAGAGATACGTCTGGAACAACTAGTAGCACTTCGATACAGGCAATTACAACCTACCTCGTTTCCTGCTACTAGGTGTACAATCTAACTATAGAAGGTTACAAATGAGTCTTTTTGCAAGATCATTCAGGCAGAGCCTTACAAAACCCTCAATAAGGAAAGAAAATTAGTTTTTCATACCTTATTTTGTATTATAACTGGTAGCAGAACTCATAAAAAGATAATCTTTTAATCCTCTCAATCTTCTTGCAGACCAAACTTTTCTTACAAACTTATATTGAATTTCTCTCCTCTAGATATTCTGCATTCTCCCTTAATCAACCTACCCTTTTATAGACAAAGGGATTAGCTTACAACAAGTTCACATGCGTCATTGCTTATATCATATGTCCAATAATTGCTACAAATACGTAACTGCTTACATAAGCCTTTAATAATTGCCCTGATTACATTGTGGACTATTTTAGAAAAAGAGATTCCTCGTGGCCGACATCTTCACATGCTCCACATTTGTGTTGATGCTTTGTCTTAATCAAGCTACAGTAGTATCCACCTGCTTGTTCTGTCATTGTCATTGCTCATGTGGATAGTATCTGGTACCAACTGTCAAACAACTCATGCTTATCTTGTGGCTGTTTTATTTTTGCTGTACTATACGTTATTAATTTCTCTGGATCTGGGTAGTCATAGATCCATATGTTGTTGTCTCTTAGTTTTATGTCTTTTAGCTTACAATACATGTTTCTGAATCTCATTGCTCATCAAACTGGGATTATTTTTTCAAATTATGGTACAATGTTAGATGCTCCATAGATCACTTGGGTAGTCATCCCTATTTTTATAACGTGTTCTGCTGGAAGCTCTTCAATTTCTTCAAGATACCCAGGGATTGCTTAATACATTCTTACATATTTTTTGAGGCCTTTGTGAGGCCAAAATAACTCTTGGCTGCTTTATAAATTTCTCTTGGCAAGTGGATGAGTTCTTCACATTCTCTGGAATAATAGATGCAATGAATAAGTTATTTTTCGAATAATGCCCTGATTGTTCTTGGATTAGCTCCTGGTAGGATGATGGCCTTCTTCATATGTTGCTGTGATATAGTTTTGATGAACTTGTTCACCTCGGTTACTTGACATAATTTTTTAATATATTGTAAAAATAATATTTTCTTTGATACTTTGGTAGGAGATTTCTGAGTAAGAAGTATCTCCTTGTATGTAGTCTTATTTGAGGATGTAATTGTCTTCTTTTAAGGAATGAGTAGGTTCGCCCATCACTCACTTTTTCACTAGGATAGTCCATCATATTTTCTGTAGTTACACGCTGGTAGAACAGACTTTGGAGTCTACATATTTGTAGCTGTAATTGACTAAATGCTCCTTTTATTTGCTCCATGGTTCCCTTGAGGCAAATTATATCATATTCTATTTGCTGGACTCTGGTTTCCATTCTACAACAAATGAAATATTTAATTTCTTGATAGAAAATCAGCTAAAATGTTATTATTTCCTTTTATGTTTTCTACTGTAAATTTATAATTTGCTAGTTCCATTTGCCATCTTATCAATATTTTATTTGCTATAGTTGGGTCTATTATTTTGTTAATCCAACTCTTTGCTTGTGTATTATCTGTCCTTACTGTGAATTTTGTATGTCTTATGTATAATTTTAACTTTTTTTATAGCTTTTAGTATTGTTAATAGTTCTTTTTCATTAATGTGGTTGTTTTGTTGGGTTTGTGTGAATAATCCACTAGTTTATCTGACTAGTCTTTCCTCTTTTTCACCTATTTCAAAAAAAATTAATATTGCTCCCCAATTAATTTCACATGCATCTGTTGCTATTATCCATGATAAGTAATCTTAGCTTATTTAAATCTGAAGTTTGTTGTTTTAATATTTTAAGTTTTTCTTCATCCTCTGGGGTCCATTCTCATTTCTTAAACTTTCTAGTTTTTGTTGTAACCAATTTGTTTGCCGATAAATTCGTTAGTATCCTCTTATTTGATTTAGTAGTCCAATTATGACTTGTATTTCTCTTTTTACTTTTAGGACATTAGGAAATGTCTTTATTTTTCTGCTATATGTGGCTGTAGTTCTATTCATTTATGTGATAATTTTGTTCCTAAGAATTCTATCTCAGTTTTAAACAATTCCATTTTCTTTTTTGATAGTATAATACGTGCATTTTTTCTATTTCTATAAATTTTAGTAAATTCTTTTATGTTGTTCTTCGTTTTCGGATACTATTAGAATGTCATCTACATATACTAGTATAAAATTGTTGTATTTTTCAAATATCTTATCCAAATATTATTGACTATATGGATTTTATATCCGAATGTAATACATTTCATTCATAGAATCCTTGTGCTGTACTAAATGTTGTTAACTGCTTTGAATCTTCGGTTAGTTTTACGTGGTAAAATCCCGATTTACAATCGAATTTTGAATATATTTTTCTTGTTCTTACTGTATTAAGTAGTATCTACATATCTGGTAGTGGATATCCAAATCTCTTAGTGTTTTTATTTAATCCCTTATAATTTACTACCATTCGAGATTTATCTCCTTTTTCCACTAAATGTTTTCTTACTGTAAATGTTGGTGATGAATTTGGACTTTGTGATTTTCTCATGTAATTGTTTTCCTTTAGTTCTTTTATATGTATTTTAAATTCTTTTATATCTGTTGGAGTGTGTCTTATAGGTTTAATTTTTATTACTTTGTTCTTATCTATTAACTCTATATGTGATGTGGGTTTACTTAAGTCCTATTTTGTTAAAGGGTCCACTCCGCACAGATCTTCTAATTATTTTTGTAAAATTTCTTCTGTAATTATTGCTTGGACTTGTATGCTAGTTTTGTTTGGTAAATATTGATATTCACCACGCTGGGTTGAAGAAACGCTGATATGTGGAGGTCAGTCCTGGAATAAGGTTGTGTTATTCGAATTGCTATTACTTAGTGTTGACAAGGTGTTAAAAATATAACAGATTTATATGATATCGTTATAGGATAGTATTGTTGGAAAAAGTCATTTCCTAATAGTACATCATTATTCATATCATCAAACTGGTCTATTATTGATATTTTTAGCACATAATTTCCTATTTGTATATTAACATTTTGTTGATACTTATCAAGTATGACGGTTTGTCAAGTTAATGCAGTTATCGACTTTTTATTATATAAATCTTGTTTCCATCTTGGTAGTATATTTTCATGGCATAAGCTAGTGCCCGCTCCAGTGTCTATTAGACTATGGTAGTTTCTTGATTTTTATAATTCGTAGACAAATTTTGTTAGTATATATTTTTTGTTGCTTTTAATATATTTATTTACACAATATTCTATTTATTATCATAATTTTATTGTTTATTGTTATTGTGATTTTTTCTTCTTGAATTGAGTAAGGTTGTACTGATGTAAGGAAGTCAGTTCCTAATAACATTTTATTAACATTGTGTTCTGGATCTACATGTAAATATAATAGCATTTTATTTCTACCATTTATCCTCAGTGGCAGTATTATTTTATGTACAGTTGGATGTCTATTATTGTAATAGTCTAAGTAGTAATATGGATTTTGAGATGATATTAATTCTATTATTTTTATATTTGTTTGTCTAATATGTAAATTAGTAGCTCGTATATCTACCAAGGCTACTTGTTATTTCATTTTCCACTGTCATAATATTCTATTTCTATTTTAAATTGATTATTATTTTGATTGTCTAATGTATTTATTATTGGAATTAATGTCAATGATTGTTGTTTGTTTCTTATTGATAGTGATCTCTTTCCGAACATTATTTGTGGTGTTTTTTCCTTTTGCAATTTCTTTTGCCTTATTAATGTCAAATTCTATATAATTTGGTATAGTTATTTTAGGGTTTTCTCTTGTAGCGCCTCGAATTTTCAATATAATAGACTCATAAATACGTGGCACAATTTCCCAGCATCTACCTCAATGTAATAGTAAACATAGCCAAACACATAAATTTTTTCAACTTTTATTACATCAATTGTTTACATAGCACAGCGGAAAATAAACAATTTGAATTACAATTTTTTTCTTTTACAACACATTCTTTTACAATTACATAGCCACATTATCATTCTATCACATGCATCCAAATTCCAAGCTAATGGTACCTACCTGTAAAACATGAGGATAAAGATAACCCTAACCCCCAAAACTACATAGGTCAGCCATAACAGTGTGAGTGACATCAAAAGAAATACAATATAAGTGAAACATAAAGAATAAATTTATAACCAACACATTCCAACAGTAGTAACAATGAAACATGAAATAACGATAAATAAAGCATGAAAACATCAAGTGAAACTAAGGTAAGTGTCAAATGTAAGAAAACAGAAAACAACATGCATAATACGAGTCAAGAAAACACAAATGCAGTATGATGACCCTCTAATGCATACTTGTCGGATTTTATGCATTCCATACTATATAGGTCCGGTGCAAGCCCTTATCGTTCTCTACTTTATAGGGTTAAATCTCTCGTTATGCAACTAATTCTACTACGGTGATAGAAATAAGATCTAGAATACTCCGCGAATAAGCCTGACAACCCTCAATGCGCAAGCATCATGTAAGAATAGCTCAAAAACCGGAGAATCACCTCTCTGCCGTGTACCCCACGAATAGGCTTGCCGACCATCGACGTGCAAATACATAATACATCTTGTGAATAGGACCGCCGACCCTCGACACTCAAATGCACCATATGTTCCGTGAATAGGACTGTCGACCCTTGATACGCGAACATACCAACTGTCCACTAGGGACACAACAACACACATTCCTGGAATACATCTGTTGGACTAACAACAGAGCTCGTACTTACGTTTTCCAAGTTCTATCACATCTCCACTAGTGCATGTCCTTAGATTGATTATTATTAATTAAAAACACAACTTTTCCCTCTCTAGAGTTGGTATACCTCACCGAACTTAATTCCACCAAAACAACCCCAAGGCCTAAACTGGCCAAGATCCACAAAATCTCATCTACCAGTTTACAGGAATCTCACTCAACCTCTAGAGACTCACAAATCAAATATCAACACAAAACCTTCCATTAAAATTCTTAATTCCATCACCAAATCGTTTATATTAAGAAAACTTCTTCAAATCAAAAAAATCCAAATTTATTCAAATATCCACAAATTTTCAGAAGTAAAATCTGAGATTAAATCTCTTAAACAACTGAGTTTGCATTTTGAAGTCATAAAAAAATCATAAAACAACAACTCCTTTGAAAGCCGCATATATTTCACCCTTTAAGATTCGTAGAAACACAAATTAAGTTCTATTAAAATCAAATGTAACTTTATGTAACATACACTAATCTGTAGCAAAAACTTCATTTAAAACATTAGATCAATAATCCCTAACTACGAAGAAACAATCGTTTAAGGAAACACTGAAAAATTCAATTAAAACAATCAGCACAATGGTTGACGTTCGACCGACATGTTAGTTCAAAAGACAGCGGTCGACTGTCGAGCTAAAAATCCAAAAACCCACAACTGACAGTCGACCGACACTTTTTGTGTTAAATGGGTGCGGTCGACTGATATGTTCAAGAAAACACAGCTTTGAATTTCGTGCACTTTTCTACTGATATATAGTTTATAATCTTTAAAAGCATGAATTTGTGAATTAAAAACCCTGAGATGATCAAATGCAACTTTTCTAATTTACTGGAGTTCGTAAATCAATTCGAACTCTCAACAATTTCACAAAAGAAAAAATTTTCATCAAAACTTCTTCAAATTAGTAAAAATATATGTGTAGGTGTACATATGTGTATATGCATCAGTTAAACATCAAGAAATCATTGTATATGGGTGGTATATTGTTCAATTCAATCTCAGTATCAATTTAAATCAAAATACAATCGAAAACTTCACAAAAACTTCAAAATCAACTTTCGACCTACAAGCATCAGACCCGAAACTTCAACATTCAATTCAACCTTCAAAACTTGATCTTTTGATTCCTAAAACCCTTCTTGCAACTCATCAGCATATATACAACTAGCTACATTAATTTACCCATGATTATATACATTTACAACATTCATCAGTCAAATTTTCCTTCATCAAAACTCTCAAACGGATCATATATATATAAATATATATACAGTAAAGACCTATACGCAGTAAAGACCCCTCTTTATTCATCTATATGCACTATACGTCGTACAACTCATCATAAACAATCAATTCAGCAAGAAAATAGTACATCCATGAGTAATATTAAGTTCTTAACAATCTCAAGTCCTATATAGAGAAATTTTACTCACCAATTGCATAGTTTTCATGAAAAGTTCTATTTTTATTCATCCATCCATAAATAATCCATTATATCTTCATACATCCATCTATCATGCATTCTACTAGACAAATCATCATATATAACATGCATAAATCAACAAGAAATTAAACATATGTCACTCACCTCAATGAAGAATCAACTGAAATAATAAAGAACAAGAAAAAGCTCATCCTTTCGCAAAAATCCAAGATTCGAAACTCCAAAAAAATAAATAATAAATAAAACCTTTGTTTTGTGCTGCAAGGAGACAGCAGTAGTAGCCCCCTAAATAAGCCGAAATCTGGAGTATTAGAGTTTTAAGAAGATTTTGCAAAATATTCCTTCAGAATATATCTTTACATATATAGATCATTTATACTAGGTAACTAGATTAACCAATTTAATTGAGATTAAATCAAAATAATCATCTCTAGATCTGGCCGGCATCAGATTCAAACCCAAAAAATGAATTTTGTAATTTTGGCCTCTAAGTGACAATTTTGCAAAAAGACCCCTTTTTAACAAATTTGCGAAATAAACCAAATCTATTAGAAAAAAAGTTAAAATCTTTACCTCTGAGTTGGCTAGCCATCATGTTCAGCCCAGAAAATCAAAAATCTGAAGTTTTTACTCCAAGTGGTAATTTTGCACAAAAGCCATTCTTTTTGTAATATTTGCAAACATGCCAAATAGTTATCAGAAAAATTCAGAAAATTCATAAATAATACCTACTAAAAAATATTATTTTTTCCCAAAATAATTTTTGACTTTGATTTTCTCAAAAAAATATTTGCACGTGTTTTGCACGTGCAAAAAGATAATTTTCAGAAAAATGTTTATTAAATCACCAAAAATCACTTTAATTCATTTATTAATCTCAGAAAAATTATTTAAAAATTCTAGGGTGTTACATCTCTAGCTAGTTTGTATCTTATAATTTGGCTAAAAAGTGGTTCTATCTTAAAATTATCTGTATTTCTGTTTTTTACTTCATGCTTACTAGTGAAAGCATAAATATTTCTTATTTGTATACTCATAACTTTGCTTTTCTCTATCATTTCTATTCCTGATCATTTGTTCCACATGAATAAACTTTTGTCCTTATTTTCTTCGGCCATACTTATAGACAAATTAGGTTTTATTGTAAATTTTATCTTTTGATACATTAGGTTTTCTTGTACTACTCTTATAATTAAGGCATTTTGTGTACTTAATATTACTCTATCATCCATTAGGTATATTTTCAGGGGTGTATTTATTCCTTCCTTAAAATAAGATTTTATTATTATTTGCACAGCTCTTAAATGTATGTCTTAATATTTTCTGGTTTTCTCACTTATTTTTTCAATCTCTTGTCTTATTATTTTTTTAGTTATTAATGAGATTATGGTTTTTCATTGGGCTTGTTCAATATCTATATGTTGTTCATTATTTCTGGCTATTATGATGATATTCTTTTTCCTTTAAAATATTGGTAGTTTAAATATCTCTTTTGAGTTTATGTCTAATTTGGTTGCTCTTATTTTATCGTATTTATGTATGTCAAAACATATTCTTTTCCTTACTTCTTCATTATTTTTTTCTCTTTCTAATTGTTCTCTTATTCTGTTATTTCCATCATCATATTTGTTTCACATTCTTGTGTTTCACCTTCAATACTTCCACTATCTCCTTCCAATACCATTATTTCTTCATCTTCACTAATTTCTGAACAGTCTTCCTCATATTCTATGTGTTCATAGTTTATGTTATTCATCTCTTTAATTTCTTCTACGTATTTTACATTTTCTTTTTTCATTTCTTCGGGCAATTCGGTGATATATGTCATACTTCTCCACATATATAACAATTACATTTCTTTGGGTTTTTTTTAGATATTGTCAAATTTTATTTATTCTTTTGAAGTATATTTTATAAGGTTTTTTATATCTCTAAAAAGTTTTTCTATATTTTGATTTATATATTTTTAAATTTGTGTTTACGTCTCTTTGTATAATTATAGTTATTATTACATCTCCAATGATTTGGTCTTGCATATTCATAACAAATTCTTTGTTTATATACTTTGTAGTATTTTATAGTTGCTCTAGTTCTTGGCACACTTTATCCCTATAATCTTTTACAAATTGTGATCTATACCCTAAAGTATCTATTTCTGGTTTTACTTTCTCACCTACGTATGCACTGTATATGTTTATACTCCACTGATCATGTATTTTTAGAAAAAATGAGTCCAAGATTGGACTCCTTTATTCTTTTGTATAATAACTATCTTGAAAATATTCTCGGAATTCACAAGCATAATTGTCAAAATAACACATGTCACATATTTCTAAATTACTTAATCTTGACCTTGCTTGCTTCTTTTTGTATATAGTGTGTCTTTCTCCTTTATCGTAGACACTAAATTATGTTCTTATTGCTATCTCGTAATTTATAGTTATTTCTTTTAGTCATAAGGTTCGTAGTGCTGAGTTTTCTTCTGTTCCTTTATCATCAATTGGTCTAGATTTTCTGATAGTATTTCTTTCTTCGTCTTTTAGTCAATTCTACCATTTTGCTACTACTCCTATAAAGGTTGCTTCTATAAATTTCTCAAATGAATTTCTTGAAAGGTTTTGCCTGAATCCTACTATTTGTGAAGACTTTACCCATTCTTCTATTGTCATATCTACGTCTTTTACGCAGTCTAGATATAGCTATTCTCCATTTTCTGCTATTCATTTTTCTTAGTGTTCTGCAGGTTCATATTTTGGGGGTTTTTTTTCTTTATCTTTTCCGAATTTATTATTTTTTGTGTCTTGCTATTTCCATGGTAAGTGATAAGGCATTTTGTTATGTGGTGGTGTCATGCCCCGCTTTCCAAAAAGGAGATACGGAATACAGATACGTGACTAAATTCAGCGAATGATTTTCATCATCCATAAGCTGTCAGGATCTTTACAACATTTCACAGGAATAACAGGAAGTAAACAAGGAGAAATCAACCACACATGCATAAATGAATCAATATACCAACAGAGTATACTTGAAATAGAATTTAATAATCTCAAATAAATCAGATCTGAACAAGTTAATAATCCTGGGTCACATTGCCCAATTCAAAATAATCCAAGTAACAGATAAATTTATTCAAAATAAGCAACATGAAATAATAATGGTAAAAACTCTAGCAACTAAATCTCAGATCAGTTACTCCAGCGGCAACTGATCACCAAAATCTGCAATTGAATAAATTGCAGAAAAAGGGAAAAGAAAACAAAATGCCCGTCAATACAAGTTATGGGCCGCTTGTAGTGCAGATACAAGCACAGGAAAATAAACAGATATAAAATAACAATGGAAACAAACATAGCATGGAGTAGATATGACAGCAAAATAAAATATCTAACATGAATCAGAAAACAGAATCAAGTGACATAGTGTGCTAACAGATACAGGTAATATGTAACAGATGTCAAGTATCATGCAAACAGGAAATAGATAACAGATGTCAGGTGTCATGCAAACAGATAAATAAGTAACAAATGTTAGGTAGCATGTAAACAGATAAACAGATGATAGATGTCAAGTTATGTCAAGTCTTGTATTTATTTCTATTTAGGTAGCACTTCATGCGTCCCATCCATTTACCACATGGTTGCTACATTCAAAAAAGTTTGCGTTTAGATTTCGTAGTGGACTGTATAGGGTCGTGTGCTCATTTATCAGATAACAGATAACAGATACAGATACAGATATAGACAAATAGAACCTATGGGTTCTCTTCTGAGTACACCTTCCTGTAAGGAAGTGTGTGTAACGTCCCCATTTTGACTCCAAACCCAATTCTTTCAATTTCTATATCACTTTAATCATAAACTAAGATAGTTATATTTCAAAGAAAAATCGGGCAGAGTCTCCCCTGAAATTCTGCCCCGAAACACAAAAAGCTTACGGAATTCTGCTCTAAATTCCGTAGCTCACATCACAGGCAAGTATATCACGGGCTCCCCAGGCCAAAATGAGCAGAATCACACAGGCAATATATATATATGCTCTGGGGGCCAAACTCATAACAGAATATCATATATCAAATAAAAACCATAAATCTCTTTGAAAACGTAGTAAGGTTTTTTTAGAAAATAATTCATAAAACATACCACAGGGCCCGGTACTCCACAACGAGATGGGTACGGGTCAACAACATAGCATACCACCCCACACTATACTCATCATTATTATCCACATACTTATACATCACAATTATAGTTTAAAGCATAAAATTCACTATTCACCCAATTAAACCTTTAAGCAACAAATAGTAAAATGAAGCTTCATCCACAGAACCATGAATCAACACCTCACCTCTGCACCGCTGAGGACCTGTAACAGTAGGGGCCTAGGTAGTCCAGAGACTCCCTAACCCCCCAAACACTAAGGGGTTAGCCATTTCTGGTGTGAGTATAATTTATTAATAAGCAACTAAATTAAACTTTATAAGTAAACAGAAAGAACTTACGAATACCAAGATAAACCTGAACATGTAAATATCATAAATGGAATTTCACATCAAATACTCACTGCATCACTTCCTGTATGCATATCCACACCTGCTCATAGCATACTTATCATAAGTTTGGAAACCATTCCAATTTATCGCTTAAGGCCCATCACTTTACGCCTTAAGCAACCATTCCTATAGCTTTATTTTTTTTCATAAAGCTTTACATTCACAAATACTCTACTATCACATAACTGCACCATATTTACCATTCATTGCAATTACAGACTCACGACTTATCTTCTTTCCAAATCTCATATCACATAACACCGCATTCATTCATTTCTTACAACATATATCATCACGTCTCGCAATACATCACTTCCACACTCATACTTCATCTTAAATGGAAAATAAACGTGTATCCTAATTTCCTAGTGTTTGTGTATGCCATGACCTGAGTCTAATGCAATAATACAGAATATAGAACAGATGCACTTAATCTAATGTCAACAAGATTCTGGATGCACATGCATCCCATACTACATGTGACCCAGGTCAAGCCAACATACTTAGTCTAATGCAAGCGAGACTTTGGAAATGTATGCATCCCATACTACATACTTTCCAAATCAAGCCGTTGTCTCTAAGTTTAGGGATTCGAACCTTCGCTATGCAATGCATTCTAATTTGGTCTACTTCCTATTCCTGATAGTATGACATGGTTGGGTTCAAAACCGTGACGAACTTAAAGATATACCGCAGTATACGTATAGCATCGTATTTCACCGGACCGCAGTCCGTACGAACCGTTCGTGTCCACTAGCATATACCTGGATCCCATTTAACAGCCGTGACGAACTTAAAGATATACCGCAGTATACCTATAGCATCGTAATTTACCGGACCGCAGTCCGTACGACCCGTTCGTGTCCACTAGCATATACCTGGATCCCATTTAACAGCCGTGACGAACTTAAAGATATACCACAGTATACCTATAGCATCGTATTTTACCGGACCGCAGTCCGTACGACCCGTTCGTGTCCACTAGCATATACCTGGATCCCATTCCGTTCTTACCACAGTACCTCAGGAATCAACAGTGCAAGATACGCATCGCAACACGTATCCCTAATGACAGGAAGAGACAATCCCATAGTATCACCACCTAGTGCTAACTCTCAGAACGAGTTGGATTATAGGGATCACCCCTAACACCAATTCGATCTTCAAGCGAAAACAATAAGGAAAACCTAATCAATGCAGTTTACTGAATATATGCTGTTATTTAATTCACATTCAATGTCGATCAACAAAGTCGAGCCTGACTGGTCTGTCAAGGTAACAACCGTCCCGAAATCACACCCACTGATTCCCAATACCTTCACAGGTCCGCGACCTAATAATCCTGGCCCGTGACCCTCAGCAAGTGGTCCAACGGCGCCCCAAGGATACAACACAAATTGCATGAAGGTAAGCACACACATAGCCATCAATTTCTGACCCTTGACAGACTCAGGCATCGAGACACCAAACACAAACCGACCAGAGCCATATCCCAACTCACTCATGTCCACCATGAGTATTAAGCACCGGAACTTATCCAAGTTCCAAATGAAAATACTAAAACATCATTAAAACCCGATAGCTCGTGATCACCACACTGCGGCATGCAGAGGGTTCCTCATTAATTCTCCGATAAGATAGTTCAAGAAAAAGCAGTAGCTGTGACCCAAGCTACGCTCATCGGAGTGCAACACAATCAAACTTCTAGAAAGGTAGGGAGATCCACAGCAATCCCCTAGTGGGCGACTCTCTCAGATATTTAAGAGCTCAAGTCCCCAAGCTAACTTAATCTTGAAGTCAATCTCAACAACAGGGTGCCAAACTTACAACAACTACAACTTCCAACATAGCACACAAATTCAGCCACTCCTTCAGCAGAGCGTTTACTACCCTTGACCAAATGAACTCTAGAATTTCTAAAACTTGAGAATCATCAAATAAACCCATACCAAAAACTACTCTCAAGGTTCATAGCAAGATCATACCTACACAATTGGTTATGACCTTTCGGACTTCGGTCCAAAAGCAATTGGCTTCAGCTCTGTCCTTTCAGACCAGCTGAACTCTGCAAGTTCTGAGGTATCAACCGACCTCGATAACTTATGAAATTTAGCCAGTAGTTGTGGACACATACAAGAGTGTCCACACCAATCCTTAACTCAAAACATCCATGCTACACTAAGATACAAAAACGGAAATACACAGCAATTCATAATTTAAAATTTTCACAACACGCCATGTGCGTAAAATAAAAGATATCATACTCACAAATTGTCCCGCAAAGACTCGAAGCGCCACCACGCATCCAAAGCCGCTAGTATATCCTATCATCAAAGTTCAAAGCAATCAAGGCTCAAGCATCCAAAACAGTTACGGGAAAATAATAATACTAACTCCAACATCACACAGGCATTCTATTGAACGCCTAGGATTCACACGCACTTTGCACGTAATCACTCAAATTCCGACGAGATTCTTATTTTCACACAATTACTAAAGCACTCCAAATTATTCTAATAGTCCTACTACAATTTCTACTACCATACGAGAATTAATTCATATCCATATAATTCTCTTTTACAAACCCAAAATCCTATTTTACTAACAACTTGAAATCTCTCTAAAATCCGCTAATTTCTCACATCTACAATTTCTAATATCTCTAAATCTCTCTACCCTAACATTCCAACTCAATAAAAATTAACCCAACTAAAATTTATACAATACAATAGTTAGGGTTTTACCTTCCCGAATCCATTCGAAAATCCAGCGCTACCACGATGTAGAGAATCCCTCATTTAGTCTACTCCTCAATTTAATTTGGATTTGACGAAGAAATGAGATGGATTTGAGGTGGGGGAAAGTATCGATCGATGGGTTCTTTTGGGCGTCGGGATGGAGATCGGAAAGGAAAGAAGAAGGAGAAGAAGAAGGGAACGGGGGTGGGTTTCTTCACCTCCGGCTGGGCGCGAACGGAGAAGGAGGAAGGGAGGAGAGGACCGGGGGGTTTCCATCGGGTTTGGGAAAAGAAAGGAACGGGAAGAAGGAAGGAGATGGAGAAGAAGGAGAGAGGTGGGAAGGGGTTTTATAAATAAATAAATAAATAAATAATAGATAAATAATTAATATAAGGAGAATATTACATATAAGCCCCAAAGTCTCAATACATTTCAAATAAACCCCAACTCTCACTCTTTAAAATACTAACAATCAAAAATACATAAAATCGTCTCATAATAACCCTCCAAAAGCATAAAATAAGATAGACAGTATATCTGATATTTACCAATAACAATCAATTATTATTAGAAAATACATAATTGTGTGCAATTGTCAGTTGCGCACGGATTACGATGCAAAATAGCCATATGCTATTTTGCGGGGTATTACAGTGTGCAGTCAGGTAATCAAATAACAGAATTGCGCATCATGTAGTCATAAACACGTAACAGATAATAGATAATCATGTGGGAAATATGGGCTCCATTCCAAGTACACATTTCTATATTATCCACTACTAGATCTTTCCCTTAACCTCAGCTTGGTTATTTTGTTATTATTATCAAACAGGCATGCATGTGTCATAAAACAGAGCAAGAATAATATGACATAAACAAGTAACATATTCAGATTGAAAGATAAACAGGTACAGGTGAAAGACAACTCATAAAAGGATTGAACAACGAAAATTCTAGTTCAGAACAGCAAGACAGTACTGCACTAAATCTGGAATTTCCGTTGCTACAAATGTGCAAATCTAGATCCGTCAGAAAATTTGGAAAATAGACTCTCGGCCGAATCCAGCAAATATATATAAGTCATATGGTATTTCAAAAAAAATGACTCAAAACAGAATTGTATCCAGAAAACATGTTAAGCAAGAAATCAGAAGTTTGTATTCATAAACAGGAAAACAGCATAAAAACTTACTGATTAATTCCAAGAAAAATCTGAGATATTTCCTAGTATGTTTAGTATCAGAAAATAAAGTTTCATAATTTTCCAACATAGATATAATAGTCAAGTAAAATCAGAAAGCAGTAAGATGTAGCAGATTTGTAAATCTGAAATCATAAACACAGCAGTACTAAAACAACAATAAATTACAAAATATAAATCGGAATCCAGATCCGTCAAAAGAGTGATAAAATAGATACAGTAGGCTACAATTCATATTCACAAAGTTTTTATAAACAACAAATAGAATCAAGTCGAAATTATGTTTCTTTACAGAACATCACGAAAATTTTGTAAGTATAGTATATTTTATAAAAGTTTTCAATTAAATCCACAAAAATTAGGGGTTAATCCAAATCAAGTCTAGTTGTATTCAGCAAAATATTAGATCAAAAAATTATCTTTAACCTCAGTATAAAAATAAACTACCATACAGAATTCATATAAAACTGGATCTGGAATTTTATACACACCTGTAGTAAAATAGCCATAACTTGCAACGCATAAATTAAAACTGAGATCTGTGAGAAAATATGGAAAGTAGACAGAATTCGCTATAACTCATATTCACAAATAATTTTCATTTACTACCTTAATAGGGTTTAAAATACTGAACAAAATGGGATAATAACAATGACATAATTATTCTTCATGCATAAAATCAACTAGATCATATGAAACACATCCAAATCATAACAAAACGTGAAATAAGGTATACTAGATGTCCAAGCAACATGATATAAGGTATTTAACAGATCAACAACATGATATACTACTAGTAACACGTCAAGCATGCAGATTCTCGCATCATATCAGGGTTCACAACCAACATACAGATATGCAACATGGATTAATTAGATCTAAGTCTAAATTCATGTTGTGTGTGTAACTAGAGACGACTACGGACAATCAACACATAGAGACAAGATATAACAGGGATTTTGCACAAAGATCATCTCTAGAACACAACTACACTACATGTGGTATTTAGTACGTACTTGTATATGCAACAGCAAAGTATACAAGTTACTTGCCTTATAAATGCCGATGAAAATGACGAAGCAAGAACAAGAATAATGGAAACGGATTCCCGGGCGATGAACTCGACGAACGAACGAACAAACAAACAAATGAATGAACGAACGAACGAACGAACTACGATCACAACTCAAGATCACACACCCGCACACAAGAGCCTAAGTAACCCGGTGGGTGCACGACGAAGGAACGGCAACGGCGGCGGAGAGCGCTCGCTGCTGCTGCTGTCATTCGTCGGAGGAGCAGCACACAGGGAGCATCAGGACACTGCTGTGCTGCCGATGTGGAGTCGCGACAGGGAGCAGGCGCTGGAGCATCGGGCTGTCGAAGTGAGGGAACAACACAGGGGGTGCGGGCTGTTGTGTTGTCGCTGGCTGCGGGAGAGGAGAAGGGAAGGAGGGGATGCCGAGGTGGTGGTTCTGGCGTCGAGAAGGAGGGTCGTAGGGCAGGGAATCAGGGGTGCACGGGGCTGGGGATGGTCGGCAGTCGGGACCACAGAGAGAGAGGGGGAGAACGGGAGGAGCACAGGGATGTGAAGGGTAAGCGGCTAGGGTTAGATGAAGGTGAACAGGGTATGCCTTCAGTATATAAACAGGGATGGTTAGAGTTTAGGGGTGAATGTGGGTAACAGGTATAGGCTAACGGGTACAACGGTTAATGGATCCAAATAGGATAATAGGGTTAATATGGGGTATTGGGTATAAACCATTAAGAAATAAAGTGGATTTAATTGGTTTATAAAATATACAAGAGAGTATAGAACGATCCCATAAATGAGATAGTAACAACTGAATAAATAAACTAGGGCATGAACAATTTATAATGAGGCTAAAAAATAATGGCTCGATCAAACAGAGATGAAATAATTAGACAGCCAATGAATCAAGAAGATCAAATAAAAGACGACAAAACAAAAATAGATGAATATATAGATAAAGGAGATCAAATACACTGTTCAAAAGAGATACAATATGATTAAATACCCAAAAAGAAAAATACAACCAAAAATACAGAAAATGAAAAACAGGGGTTACAGGTGGCCTTAAGATTTCGTATGTATTAATTGGATTATCTGTAGGTTTTGTTAAAATTTTTTCTTTTTCTTGATTCATTTTTACTTCTTCATTTGGTACGTCTAGATTTCTCAAAGCTTTCTCTACTTCCTCTGAATTTGGATTTTTCATTAAATCTTATATTTCCAAAATATTTATATTAAGTTTTGTTATGACTTGTAACTTCTTCATTTTTGCTTCTGTTATACCTAATTCTTCTTCAGTGTCATCTATTATATACGTACAAAATTCTTTTATGTTATTATTTATGATTTTTAAATCTTTTCTTATAGTTTCTACAAATTCTGGACCATTGTAATCTTCTTCCAACTCTTTAATGTTTATCATATAAATTTCTGAGAATTTTGATGGTTCTTTATTATTAATATTATCCATCCTAACTTAATTCCTATAGTTTAAGATCTTGTATGATAATAGTTGTTGGCAATACCAGTTTGCTTCTTCGTTCCTATAATCTAATACTTTGTATGCTATCTCTTTTTGTATTTTCTTAGGTAGTTTTTCAGTTATTTTACTTGTTATAAATATTCTGATATTTTCTTATCAGTTATATGCTTTCTTTCTGTTAATCTTTTATCAATGTATCTAATTAAAAGATTTTTTTTTAATTTTAGTTTCTTTATTTTCTGTGAAATATCTAATTTTTATAAGGTTAAGGAGTATTATAGTTTGTAATTTCTAAAGTAGGGTTATATGGAAAAAATTATTTTTAGGTTATTATATTAATAGGATTAGTTGAAGGTAATATTTTGTGAAAGTGTGTAGAATAAATGTTTTGAAAAGTGGGTTGGTTTGATAAATATTTATTGAAAGTGGGTCGGTCAATAACAATAGAGCCAGAGAGGAATTAATTTTTTTTATAGGACACTTTTAAAAAATATTTACAGAAAAAAAACAGTTGCCTAAGTATTTGCGCTCATGGACTCAACAACTAAACTCGTTATTCCCAACAGCAAGTTTAGTTGTTTCAGCCTCGCCATTAGGAAACAACGTGTTTAGTGCTAATTTTTAGTTCAAAATTTTCAAAGAAGACTTACTGTTCCCAACGGCGAGGACATTTATACTAGACTCGCTGTTGGGAACAATGAGTTTAGTTCAAAATTTTCAAAGAAGACTCGTTGTTCCCAACGGCGATGACATTTACACTAGACTCGCTGTTGGGAATAGCAAGTTTAGTTCCAAAAAAAAATTCTATAGATTTTTTTCGAAAATTCACTAAGTCTAACAGAATATTTTGCTCTCTGTAAAATTTTCTACATCATCGCCGTTCCCAACAGTGAGTCTATGTAAATGTCCTCGTCGTTGGGAACAACGAGTCTTCTTTGAAAATTCTGAACTAAACTCGCTATTCCCAACAGCGAGTCTAGTATAAATGTTCTCGCCGTTGGGAACAACGAGTCTTCTTTGAAAATTTTGAACTAAAAATCAGCACTAAACACTCTGTTTTTCAATAGCGAGGATGAAATAACTAAATTTGTCGTTGGGAACGGCGAGTTTAGTTGTTGAGTCCATAAGCACAAATACTTGGAAATGTCATCTTTCTGCAAATATTTTCAAAAAATGTCTTATAAAAAAAATTAATTCGCGAGAGAGATATGCAAAAAAAAGGACATACATATATACAGAGAGAGAAAAACCAAAGTGGTCTCACTTCTGAACCCTCTGCAACAACCTATTCATTTGCATTACTTCTATCATCAACAAGATAAAGAAGACAAAATGTCAGAAAAACTGGACCATTTTGGAAGCTGGTGGGAATGAGGGTTGAATCATTTGATTGCATATTTTGGAATAGACAACAAATCCAATAAAAAAGAAGACAACCATTAAAGAGAGAGTGGTTTCTTTCTCTTCCTTTTCACATGCTCTCCTAAAAAAAGGTGAGAATTTTGTTTATTATTTATTTGTTACTTGCACTTACAATTTGTGGAAGAAGAACAGTAGCTTGATACTCTTATTTACCTATTTCAGGTGAATTTTAGAATATTTAATTGAAGGAAATTGTTGGTTATTGAAATTGCAAAATTCCCTTTTTATAATTTTTATAAATTTATTTATAATGGTGATTCTTGAATTGGGAAATTTCATAAGATGGGATTCGGAGATGGTGGGTTGTTCTCTTTTCGGGTTTTTAGAAATGGGTCTTTAAAATATATATATATATATATATATATATATATATATATATATATATATATATATTAATTTGGTGTGTTTGGTGTGATTGATATTGACCCTTTTTAAAGGCTTGGGCTTATCCTAGATGCATATGGATATCTTTGTGTTATATGGGTTTTGAGTTTACTAATCTTTTCTATATTGGAATTTGGTGGTGTTTTGAACCAGGAGAGACTGAGATTTGGGCACTGTTGAACCCTTTGATGGTTTAAAAAATTGAGGAATGGATCGAAGGAGTTGGTTGTGGAGAAGAAAATCGTCTGAAAAGAGCCTAGGAGAGACTGAGAGCTCAGGATCAGCATTGTCACAGTCCGAGAGATTCTTTGATGATCAGGTGAGGGTTTGATGCACATACAAATTGGTATTATTCAAGATATTGTTGTTTTTAATAGGGATTATTCAATGTGCAAGAATGGGGGAGAATCAGAAAGAGTGATAGGATTGCAGTTAGATGAGCAAAGAGGGTAAATGGGTTGAGGCATTTTAGAAGGTAATCGTAGTTGTTAATTTGATATGCGACATATAAGATAACCTGATGTGTCCGGCCCCAACCCCGAAAGATTTGGGATAAAGGCTTTGTCGTTTTTGTTAAATATGGCGGCGCGCTGTGCTTATTTCATTCCGTTGTAGCATATGGGGTTCTTCGTTTAAGGATGCTTCAATATCTCATCTCCCCATAATGTGGGCAAAGTCTCACATGCTTGTTTCAGTTAAGTATTTCGTAGATCACAAAATTTATTACAAACTGTTAAGACAAGTTCTCTATTTAATTGAAGTTATCAGGAATCTCATTTAGGTTTGAATAAGGCTGATTGATTTACTAATACGTACATGAATGTTAATCATCATTTTCAGCCTTTGATGAGGGACGTTGTTAATGATTTCAGTTGACAGGATATAATTGGTTTAGTAAGAATCTTTGTTTCATATAAATTTCTTATAGTTGGAGAAAGGTTTCCCCTAGATCCATCTTCCTTGATTCCAAGAGTATCATTTATTATTGTTCAAGATACGGAGACTATTTCTTTCATTATTTTTGGCAACTTTGGTTATGTCGATCTTTTCAATGAAGCACGGGGGGCTTTAGAGCCACCGTTAACAATCAAAAAAAAATAAAAAATGGTTATGTCCTTCCATATACTTTTCTTGATCCTTGATCCAGGCAACCAACCAGAACCGGTCGGGGAATTAACTATACAAGGACATAAGAATATTGGTTTCCATAAAACTTGACTGAAACTCTAGACTAGATTATAACTAATCACTTTGTCTCGGAGCATAAATCTTTAGATGGATTCTTGAATTTGTTGCTGTTGATATATTTTCAATGTTGTGACTAATATTAGGATCAAAATCATGTACATTGTGAAGACTACAACACTTTTTGTGCCTGTTGGAACTGGAAGAGTAATTAGCTTCATTTGTCCCATATACAGGAACCAAGGTCTCCAAATAACAACTCCTCAATCAACACTTCCCCTAACTATGCTGAATCACCAGAAATTTCACCAATCGTTTGTGTGAACGAGGACCATGAAATTGTGAAGAGCTTGAATGAGAAATTATCGGCTGCTCTTTTGAGCATCAGTGCTAAAGAGGATTTAGTGGATCAGCACTCTAAAGTAGCAGAAGAAGCTGTTTCAGGTACGCATCCCCTTTCACTGTTCTACAATTCTGGTGAATGTTTAAGTTTGAAGTGATTATTATTCTGATACTTAAGCTGTAGCCCTTGTTTATATTTGTACAACTGACCAGGTTCTTGTCTAAAGGGGTATGCATGATAGTAATGCCATTGATTTAAGTTGATCTAGGAATGCCATTTAGTTTGTCGGAAATCTTTCTCCAGATTTCTATGAATCTGGTTTTATTATATCGTTTTTTTAATAATTTTTTTAAAAAAAGAAAAAGTTGGGAGTATAGCCACTGGTTTTATTATATCATTGAAAAGTGAATTAATGCTAAAAGGAAATAACTACACGATTTTTCTTTTAAATTTCACGGCATTGTAGGTAACCAGCTAATCTATAGTATATTTACTAATGAATAACCAAAGAACATATTTCGTACAGGCTGGGAGAAGGCCGAAACTGAAGTTGCAATCTTAAAGCAGCAGCTTGAAGCTACAACTCAGAAGAATTATGCCCTCAAAGATAGAATCAGCCATCTTGATGAGGCCCTCAAGGAGTGTGTCCGGCAACTCAGGCAATCCAGAGATGAGCAAGATCTGAAAATTTATGATGCTGTTCATAACAAGACACAAGAATGGGAGTCCCATAAGTCTGAGCTCGAAAATGAAATTGCTGAACTCAAAAGAAATCTGGAAGCTTCGAAAACCATCGAGAAAGAGAATGCTGATCTCAAGACGAAACTTCTTGCTCTATCGGAGGAACTCAAGGTACAGACATTAGAGAGAGAGTTAACTACACAGACAGCAGAATCTGCTAGTAAACAGCACCTGGAAAGCATTAAAAAGTTGGCAAAGCTTGAATCTGAATGCCGGAGACTGCAGGCTATAGCGTGTAAAAAACCATCTATTAATACTATCCCCAGCTCTGCATGCGTTGAATCCCTCCCTGATAGCCAATCTGACAGTGGGGGCCGTTTGGCTGGTGTGGACAGTGATCAAATTTGCTCCGATTCATGGGCATCGGCACTAATAGCTGAGCTTGATCAGTTCAAAAGCGAGAAATCTGGAGCAAAGTTCCTTGCGACTTGTGTTGATATTGATTTAATGGATGATTTCCTCGAAATGGAGAGGATTGCTGCACTTGATGAGGCTGACAAAGCAGTCATGAGAGAGAGCTCTACAATGCTTGAGAAGATGACTGAGTTGGAAGAAAAGGTGGACAAGATGGAATCGGAGATAGCTAAGTTGGAGATGAATTTGGTTGATACTCAAAATCAGCTTGAACTTTCAAGCAGTCAACTAAAAATAGCTGAAGTCAAGTTGGTTCAATTGCAGAAAGAGCTAGAGTTGGCTAATGAAGAGAAGGAGGCTGCTACAGTACAAGGAGAGAATGTGGAAGCAAAGCGAAAAGCCTTGGAGTTTCGGTTGGAGTTGACGCTGCTTGAAGTGGGGAATTTACAAGATAAAGTAGCTACATTAGAGGTGAAGGTCGACGAAAGTAGAGAAGTAGAGGCACAACTCCGTTTAGCACAAATGGAAGTAGAGAAGCTAAACAAGAATGTCGGTCTATTAGAAGGCAGAGTTGAACAGGAGAGAGCACTATCTGCAGAGTTTGCAGCTAAAATAGATACTACGGAGGCAATGAGGAAAGATATAGAATGTCAGTTACAGGCGAAGGTGAAAATGTTAGAGAAAAGGGTTGAAGATGAGAGGTCACTCTCTACGAAATTTGCAGCAAAAGTAGAGGCCTTGGAGATTGACAGGAAGGCATTGGAGGTCGGGCTAGAGTCCGCACATTCAGAAGTTCAAAACCTAAGCCATAAGGTGGGCTTACTATTACAAGACAGAGTTGAACAGGAGAGAGCACTATCTGCAGAGTTTGCAGCTAAACTAGAGACTGTGGAGGCAACAAGGAAAGACAGAGAATCACAGTTACAGGAGAAGGTGAAGCTATTAGAGAAAACGGTTGAGGACGAGAGATCACTATCTACCAAGTTTGCAGCAAAAGTAGAGGCATTGGAGGTTGAGCTAGAGTCGGCACATTCACAAGTTCAAAAGCTAAGCCATAGGGCGGGTTTCCTAGAAGAGGAAATAGAGAGAGAAAGGGCATTAAAATCGGAATTCACAGTCAAGTACCAAAATTTGGAGAACGAGCTTTGGGAGAAAAGGCGAAAAACAGTAGTACCAATCTTAAATGGAGAGCTAACAGTAAAACAGGTATATTTGTGTTGCATTTTGTTTTTACTTGCTGCCCTTCTTTCTTAGTTCGATGCTTGTGTGTATGGAACACAAGGAGAGATAGGAAAAATATGCAAAAATGTAGGAATAATTTGGAAACAGAAGGGCCAAAATTTTGGTACAAGTAGGGAGCAATCACAGTATTAGTAATGGATAACATTCTCTTCAATCCATCTATATATCTCTATTATCATAACTGATAACTCCAATTCGATGGTTTATGTGGACATGTAGTTGTCAAATAACCTTGAAAACTCATATATACTATGATGCTGTTTGTTTTTGGGGTGTGGGGGCAACATGTGTGAGTTCTTGTAATTTGTGAAGAGGAAACTATGGTACTGGCGTCAGTTCGATCCTGGGGAATAGGACCGGCTCGGGAGTAGGAGCAGAGAGGTAGAGGCCGGGTGCTCGGCTCGGATCCAGTAGCTCGGTTCGGATCTTGTAGCTCGGCTCAGTCTTTTGTACCTGCACACTGACTAGAAACACCGGGAGAAGTTTCGGCGACAGGCCCTCCGACGATCTAGTCAGTCACTGAGAAAGCAACAACAGCTAGGGTTGGGGTGGGGAAAAGTTTTTTACCTCTGCAAGTGAGGAGGGGGCTAGTGCTGGTTATTTATAGGCAGGGGCAAACGGGTTTGGAATCCTAACGGGCCGGGTCGGACCCGTTTGCCTGTGGGCCCGAACTGGGTGAGGTCCGTTGGACTTCAGTGACCTCATGATCACAAAGGAGCGGATCTAGAGGGGATCTGATGGCCCTGATGGGGCCACGTCATCTATACCGTGTCATACTATATGTTGTTTCTTTTGAGTTTATGTGCATTGCACACGGCAACAAATCTACCAAATGTCAAATCGCAAATTTTATATAATATGCTTTGTTCTGCTGCCTGCAGGAACAAGAGTTATCTGTAGCTGCTGAAAAAATGGCAGAGTGCCAAAAGACAATAGCCTCTCTCGGCAAACAGTTGAAATCATTAACAGCTTTCAACGATCTCATGATTGAATCTGAAAAGCTTCAACTCAACGGAAGCAGCTCCCCTCCATCATCGCTACCTGGGTTTGGAAGATTGTTATCGCACAGTAGAAGCAGAGGAGTGGAAAACCAGTAGGAGGATAAAACAAAATTTGGAGGGTATACATATAAGTGTTTTGGTGTATAATGTGTTGACATGTACATTATGAAAATATGTGTGTGTGTGTTGTTTGATAGATAGTCTTCTGTTTTTCTCTCAATGTTATCTCAAAAAAACCACAAGTTTAACCGGTTAAAGATGGAGAATGAATGAAATGTGTTATGTTACGTTTTTCTTTTGTTTCTCGTTTTGTTTTGTTCGCGATTAGATACCCAAGACCGATCATACGATATCTGTGTTTTGTACATTACAGCTAGAGATTGGCTTCGATATGATCCATACAAGATTCAGAATGCAGTGAATGTAGTATTTTCTTAAATTGTTTCAGTTTACCATAATGTTTAACTATATGAAAACGGAAATTGAAGCAAAAAGGCCCTATGGTGTAGTGGTTAGCACTCCAGACTTTGAATCTGGCGACCTGGGTTCGAATCCCGGTAGGACCTCTTTTTTTATTTTTAAATTTTATTATTTTTATTTTCTTAGTCAAATATGAAAATCATCATCGAAGTTTCACTAAAGATCCCCTATTGTTTTTTCTTAATGTGAACGATGATAACCATCACCGAAGTTTCATTAAAAAGCGAATAATGAAACCGTCTTGATTGATTTTTTGATATGTCAAAGATGATAGTAGTCATCAAAGTTGTTTCGTTATTATATATTAAAGATTAAATTCGAAGATGCCTGAAGCAATACCAAAGCTGCATTGAAGTTCAAAATTCCAGCAAGAATCTCAGTACCAAAGTTGTAGAGAGCGAAATATTATTAAAGCAATAATTATTTCTCTCCCTCCTTTGTCTCTATCTTGTTGCTCCTGTCATGATCCCTAATCTTTCCAAGTAACGAGTTTCCGCACAAGTCTTCTACGGCTTCAGAATCTCCACAGTTATGCTTTATAATTTCAGTTTAATAAGTCCCTAGTCTTTAGGAAGTTGTTCACAACTTTGACACTTTCTTTGGGGTTTTCTGTTTTGACTCCTTGTTGCACCTGTCACGTTTCTGTAGGCGTGGACTGTTTTTTAGCTATTCTGTTTATTCATATATGGCTATATAATAGCCACTGTTATTCGATAAAGAATCAGGTCATTCAATTCAGTTCTTGTGTTTGAGTTCTTTGCTTTCTTGTTCTCATTTCCAACAAACTAGTATTAGAGCCCCCATTGGGCCTGAAAGAAAAAAGCTGCAGTCTTCTTATTGAGTGATTTCCAAAGCACAGAGTGAGGAAGTGAAAAGATGGCAACAGAGTCAAGAGACAAGTAACTTTGTGCAACCTTGCATCCCAAAGTTTGATGGGGATTATGAGCATTGGAACATGCTAATGGAGAATCTTCTACGTTCAAAGGAGTATTGGAGTGTTATTGAGACGGGGTATGCAGAGCCTGCACCTGGAGAAGTTTTAACTGGTGCACAGAGAAAAACCTTGGAGGAGACAAAGTTGAAGGATATGAAGGCCAAGAATTATCTTTTCCAATTCATTGACAAGTCCATACTGAAGACAATTGCTCAGAAGGAGACGGCAAAGCAGTTGTGGGATTCCATGAAGGTCAAGTACCAGGGAAACGCTAGGGTGCAGCGTGCTCAACTTCAAATCCTTCGCAGGAATTTTGAAGTGTTGGAGATGAAACTTGGAGAATCTATCACAGACTACTTTGCAAGGGTGATGCTGGTAGCAAACGACATGAGGAATCTTGGAGAGAACATGTCTGATGAGAAGATTGTTTAGAAGATCTTGCGCACACTTACTGTTAGTAAAATTATGGGCAGAACCTACCCCACAACTAAAGTGAAATTGAGAAAGTGGAAATAAAGTGGACACAAATATTTTACGTGGAAAACCCCCAAAGGAGACGGGGTAAAAACCACGGGCAAGGTAGTGGGATTTTACTGCTGAAAGTAGGGATTACAACATTCTCTCTAAATATAAGGAGAGTACAATTTTCACTCTCTCTTATAATAGGAGAAACACTCTCTCACAAATTTGAGGAAAATACAAGTATACAAATTATCTCTAAGGGGATACAATTTTATCCCTCTTGAGAACACTCTTGTAATACTCTCTTTCTTTTCTTAATCCCTCTTTCTTTTCTTAATCCTCAACTGCGCTCTTGTTGCTCTGCTGCACTCAGCTGCTGCAACTCACTGCATCTCAAACCATTCCCTTGATCCCTATTTATAGTAGTAAGAGGGGAGATAGGACGAGAGCAATGGGTTGGTGGCTTTTGACAAAGATGAGGGCAGGAGGCCTAACTGTTGAAAAATGAGGCAGTGGCCTCATTTTTCCAATCATGGGGTTGGTGATGGTTTGACCTTTCTGCCGACATTCTCCCACTTGGAGATTTGATTAAGGATTAATCATGTCTCCACATGATCCTTTCTACCTTGCCATTCTCATGCTGCTTACATTACTGCTAGGCCACACGAGGATCTACACCATTCAAACTTGCCAGTGTTGATTGGCTTGGTCATAACATCTGCTAGGTTCTCGTTAGTGTGAATTTTGTGCATATCCACACTTCCTTCCTCCACTACTTCTCGAACGAAGTGATACTGGACTCTTATGTGCTTTGTCCGTGAATGAAAGGCTGGATTCCTTGCAATGTGCAAGGCACTCTGACTGTCACAAAATAGAACAATCTTCTCATGTTTGTGCCCGAGCTCCTCCAATAGCCTTTGAATCCAGACTGCTTCCTTGCAAGCTGCTGTAGCCGCCATGTATTCTGCTTCTGTTGTAGATAGAGCCACAACAGTTTGCAGTTTCGAAACCCAGCTTACAACTCCTCCTGCAAGTGTAAACACATAGCCCGTAGTGGATTTGCTTTTGTCGAGATCGCCTGCAAAATCTGAGTCCACATAGCCTCTGACAGTTAATTCTGATCCTCCAGAACATAATGCAGCATCTGAGGTTCCTCTGATGTATCTCAGAATCCTCTTCACTGTGCTCCAATGCTCTCTACCAGGATTCGCCATGTATCGACTAACCGCTCCCACTGCTTGTGCAATGTCTGGTCTTGTACATATCATAGCGAACATCAAACTTCCCACTGCTGATGCATACGGTACTCGAGACATCTCCTTCCTCTCTGCTTCATTTCTAGGACACATCTTGGAGGATAACTTGAAATTAACAGGAAGTGGGGTCGAGATTGGCTTACAATCTTGCATGTTGAAGCGCCGCAAGATCTTGTTGAAGTAATTCTTCTGGGAAAGCCAAATCTTCCTGTTACTTCTGTCTCGGTGAATCTGCATCCCTAGAATCTTGTTTGCCGGTCCCAAGTCCTTCATGTCAAACTCCCTAGCCAACTGTGCCTTCATTTCTTGGATTCGATCTTTGTTGGGGCCTGCTACCAACATGTCATCCACATACAACAGGAGGATAATGAAGTCATCATCACCATCAAACCTTTTGTAATACGTACAATGGTCTGAACTAAGTCTGTTGTATCCAAGGCTAATAATGAAGGAATCAAATCTCTTGTACCAACACCTCGGCGCCTGTTTGAGACCGTACAGAGATTTGTTCAACCTGCAAACCAAGTTCTCTTTGCCTGTTTCAGCAAAACCTTCTGGTTGGAGCATATAGATTTCTTCTTCAAGATCTCCATGAAGAAAAGCAGTCTTCACATCTAACTGCTCTAGATGTAGGTCAAGCGTAGCACACATCGCCAAGACTACTCTGACTGTCGTGAGTCGAACCACAGGTGAAAATATTTCATTGAAGTCGATACCTTCTTTCTGAGCATATCCTTTCACCACCAATCTTGCACGATACCGTTCCACTTGGTCATTTCCATCGCGCTTGATCTTGTAGACCCATTTGTTGCCGATGGCCTTCCTTCCTTGTGGTAGCGTAACAAGATCCCATGTCTTGTTCTTGTGTAGAGCTTCAATTTCTTCCTGCATTGCTGTCATCCACAGGGATACATCTGAGCCTGTGATTGCCTCCTGGAAGGATGATGGCTCCCCATCCTCTGTAAGAAGACAGTATGCAACATTGCTCTTCGTAACATACTCCGAGTGCCAAGCTGGCGGTCTTCTCTCACGAGTTGACCGACGAACTTCTGGAGCCTCGGACTCGACTGGCTCTTGTTCATCGTGCTCTGGTGCTGCTTCAGAAGAAACTAGATCTTCATCTGGTTTATCTTCCACCTGAACTGTAGTAGTCTCTGGATTCTCCTTTGACGCGCTATCGCCTCCATCTTCCTTTTGTAGCTGATCTTCTACAAAGATCACATCCCTGCTGACAACAACCTTGTGGGCAGTGGGATCCCACAGGCGATACCCCTTCACTCCGTCAGCATACCCCAAGAACATGCACCTCCTGGATTTTGGATCCAGCTTCGTTCTTTCTTGGGTATTGTACATCACGTATGCGGGACATCCGAACCAATGTAAAGTAGAGTAATTCGCCGGCTTGCCAGTCCACATCTCCATCGGTGTCTTCAGCTCAATTGCCGTTGATGGCGATCGATTTATGACATAACAGGCGGTTCTGGCTGCTTCTGCCCAAAAGGAGTTGGGCTGACCTGCAGTCCGCAACATAGCTCTCATCCTTTCTGCAAGAGTCCTATTCATCCGCTCTGCCACGCCATTTTGCTGAGGTGTATATGGGACTGTGAACTGTCTTGTGATACCTTCTTGCTTACAAAGTGCAAGAAACTCGCCGTCTGTGTACTCCCTTCCATTATCTGTCCTCAAGCACTTGATCTTCTTTCCAGATTCAAGTTCCACCTGCGCTTTGAAGTCTTTGAACACTGGAAATACATCTGACTTCTTCTTGATTGGATACACCCACAATCTCCTGGAGTAATCATCAATGAAAGACACAAAGTACTTTGCTCCTCCTAGGGACATTTCCGGTGATTCCCAAACATCAGAATGAATCAAGTCTAGAATGCATTTACTCCTGGCTTCAGATCTGCTGAACTGCAATCTATGCTGCTTACTTGTAACACAATGCTCACAAAACGGTAGATTCACCGATTTGAGCCCTGGAAGCAGCTTCCGGTCGGAGAGAATCTTCAAACCTCGTTCAGACATGTGGCCTAGTTTGAGATGCCACATCATTGCTGACTCTTCTCCCTTGCTAGACGATGCGACACACGCATCAGCTTCCTGCAGTGTTTCTCCATTAAGCATGAACAGATTTGCCGCGATCTTTTCTGCCTTCATGACCACAAGCGCGCCTCTGACAATCTTCATGACCCCATTTTCGACATGGGTCTTGCATCCAAGGCTATCTATTTGTCCCAAAGACAATAGATTCTTCTTCAAGCCCTTCACATGCCGTACCTCCTGGATGGTGCGAACCGTACCATCAAACATTTTGAGCTTGATAGTACCAATACCAGCGATTTCCAAAGCATGATCATCTCCCATGTGTACAGAGCCTCCCGAGATTGGTTCGTATGTGTGGAACCACTCTCTCCGAGAAGTCATGTGCCATGTTGCTCCTGAGTCCAGTAACCAGACGTCAGAGAACTGCTTTCTGCCTCCAACCACCGTTGTTGCCTCGCTGTATAGAACTTCACCATCATATCGGGTACTTGCCACATTCCCTTGAGCATTTGATGACTCAGGGTCTCCACTCTTCTTCTTGAACCAACAATCCTTCTTGAAGTGCCCTTTCCTGCCACAGTTGTGGCACTTGTAAGTCTTCTTACTTCTGGATTTTGATCTACCATGATTCTGACTCCCACTGGGGCCACGTTCCGTTGATCTCCCTCTCATCACCATCAAAGCTTCCACTTGCTGCGAACTTCCCTGTCTGTCTTCCTTGTTCTTGCGCCTGGTTTCTTCTTCCAAAACAGCAGCTGCAACTTCATCGAAGACTAGATAGTCCGTCAGGATATTGTTCGTCAGGTTGATGATGACTTGATCATACGAGTCAGGTAGACTTTGAAGTAGAAGCTCCGCACGTTCAGTTGTCTCTATTTTGCAACCCATTGATGTAAGTTGCGAAAATAGGGTGTTTAGGGTGTTGATGTGGTCGGTCACCAATGTCGATTCCGCCATTCGAAGAGTGTACAATCTTCTCTTTAAGAAGATCTTGTTGTGGAGTGACTTGGCCTCGTACAACCTTGTCAGAGTATCCCAAATCTCCTTTGCTGTCCTCTTTTCAGCCACACTGGATAACACACCATCAGCTAGTGCCAAGTGCAGATCGGCAATAGCGTTGCCGTCCATCTCGTTCCACTTGCCGTCGTCGGTGATCTCCGCGGGCCTATCTCCAATTGCTGCCAAGCAATTGTCCTTCCTCAAGATTGCCTTGATCTTCATTTTCCACAACGAGAAATTGCTCCCGTTGAATTTCTCAACATCGAACTTTGTTGTAGTCGACATTTCTGCTCTACCCCTGTCAACCAAAGCTCTGATACCACTGTTAGTAAAATTATGGGCAGAACCTACCCCACAACTAAAGTGAAATTGAGAAAGTGGAAATAAAGTGGACACAAATATTTTACGTGGAAAACCCCCAAAGGAGACGGGGTAAAAACCACGGGCAAGGTAGTGGGATTTTACTGCTGAAAGTAGGGATTACAACCTTCTCTCTAAATATAAGGAGAGTACAATTTTCACTCTCTCTTATAATAGGAGAAACACTCTCTCACAAATTTGAGGAAAATACAAGTATACAAATTATCTCTAAGGGGATACAATTTTATCCCTCTTAAGAACACTCTTGTAATACTCTCTTTCTTTTCTTAATCCCTCTTTCTTTTCTTAATCCTCAACTGCGCTCTTGTTGCTCTGCTGCACTCAGCTGCTGCAACTCACTGCATCTCAAACCATTCCCTTGATCCCTATTTATAGTAGTAAGAGGGGAGATAGGACGAGAGCAATGGGTTGGTGGCTTTTGACAAAGATGAGGGCAGGAGGCCTAACTGTTGAAAAATGAGGCAGTGGCCTCATTTTTCCAATCATGGGGTTGGTGATGGTTTGACCTTTCTGCCGACACTTACTAAGAAGTTCAACTACATAGTTTGTTTGATCGAGGAGTCGAAAGACATCAATCATCTTTCAGTGGATGAACTACAAAGTTCATTACTCGTTCATGAACAAAAGTTCCGAAAGGACGAAGGAGATGACCAAGCATTGAGAGTCTATGATGAAAGAGTTGGAGGAAGAGGCCGAGGAAGAAGCAATTACAGAGGAAGAGGTCGTGGAAGAGGACAAGTGTTCAATAGGGCCACAGTGGAATGCTTCAAGTGTCACAAACTTGGACATTTCCAATCTGAATGTCCAAATTTGAACAAGGAAGCCAATTATGCAGAGCTGAATGAAGAGGATGAGATGCTTTTGATGTCGTATGTTGAATTGCATGAGGTGAAATAGAATGATGCATGGTTCCTTGACTCGGGGTGCTCTAATCATATGTGTGGGTATCGAGGTATGTTTACCAATTTAGATGAAAGTTTTCAACATTCAGCTAAGTTGGGAAACAATAGTAGGATGAGAGTGGTTGGAAAAGGAAATGTGAAGTTACTATTCAATGGAATTTATCATGTTGTCAATGAAGTGTACTATGTTCCAGAGCTAAAAAATAATCTCTTGAGCATAGGATAACTTCAAGAGAGAGGTTTGACTATCTTAATTCAGGGAGGAGTCTGTAAGATCTATCATCCAGAGAAGGGTTTAATCATTCAAACACTAATGAGCGCCAATAGAATGTTTATCCTGCTAGCACAGAGTCAAGCTCAAGTACTTGCACAAGCCCAACCAGAAAGATGTCTTCACACAAGCTCTCAAGACCTCTCCTACCTTTGGCATAGACGGTATTGTCATTTGAGCCATAAAGGTTTAAGAACCCTGCAATGGAAGAAGATGGTTTGTGGACTTCCCCAATTTCCTGCCTCAAGCATAACCTGCACGGAATGTATCAATGGCAAGAAACATAGAGATGCCATGCCGAAGAGAAGCACTTGGAGAGCAAGTAAGAAATTGGAACTAATTCACGCCAATATTTGCGGTCCTATCTCACCTGAGTCCAACAGTGGTAAGAGGTACACATTGTGTTTCATTGATGATTTTACTCAGAAATCGTGGGTGTTTTTATTGGTTGAAAAGTCGGAGGCACTGAATTGCTTTAAAAGGTTCAAAATAATGGTGGAAAAGGACACAAGGATGTTTATGAAGCGTTTACGGACTGACCGGGAAGGAGAATTTACTTCCAACGAGTTCAATGAGTTATGCAGACGAAAGGGAATCAAGAGGTAGCTGACTACGGCATACACTCCACAACACAATGGTGTAGCCGAAAGGAAAAACAGAACAGTGATGAACATGGTCCGATCGATCCTTTCTGACAAAAGGATTCCAAAGACATTTTGGCCAGAGGCAGTGAATTGGACCTTCTATGTTCTAAACAGGTGTCCGACATTGGTAGTGAAAGATATTACACCGCAAGAGGCATGGAGCGGGATAAAACCCTCAGTAGATCACTTCCGAGTCTTTGGTTGCTTGGCTCATGTACACATTCCAGACGTGAGAAGAGGTAAGCTTGGTAATAAAAGTTTCCCTTGTGTATTGTTGGGAGTTAGTGAGGAGTCAAAGGGGTATAGAATGTTTGATCCTATCACTAAGAAGATTGTAGTGAGTAGGGATGTGGTTTTCGAAGAAGATAAACAGTGGGATTGGGATGTGTCGTATGAGAAGCAAGTTCTTTTAGACTTAGAATGGGGTGAGAATGAAGAAAATAGTGAAGGAGATAGGGAGAGTAACGGTGGAGATGAAGATGTTAGTGATGATGAGGAGAGAAACAGTGGTGTAGAGATTGGTGAGGGAGATAGAACTAGAGATGAAGTAGGTGAAGATCAAGGGAGAGTGAGGAGTCCTCCGATGTGGATGCAAGATTATGTTACTGGAGAATGCTTATCTAAAGATGAAGCAAACATGGCATTAGTTGTGTCAGCTGATCCTGTTCATTTCGAAGAGGTAGTGAAGATGCAAATTGGAGACTTGCTATGGATTGTGAGATCAACTCCATAGAGAAGAATAAGACTTGGACACTCACTGAGCTGCCGACTGGGGCAAAACTCTGGTGTGGATGCAAGATTATGTTACTGGAGAATGCTTATCTGAAGATGAAGCAAACATGGTATTAGTTGTGTCAGTTGATCCTGTTCATTTCGAAGAGGCAGTGAAGAATGCAAGCTGGAGACTTGCTATGGATTGTGAGATCAACTCCATAGAGAAGAATAAGACTTGGACACTTACTGAGCTGCTGACTGGGGCAAAAAAAATCGAAGTGAAGTGGGTGTACAAAACGAAGTACAATGAGCATGGGGACATTGACAAACACAAGGCAAGGCTGGTCGTTAAAAGGTATTCACAAAAGCATGGCATAGACTACACAGAGGTTTTTGCACCGGTGGCAAGGTTGGATACGGTGAGGATGATTATTGCTATAGCAGCACAGAAAAACTGAAAAATCTTTCAGTTGGATGTCAAATCGGCCTTTCTTCATGGTGAGCTGAGCGAAGATGTCTATGTTGAACAACCAAAGGGGTATGAGAAAAGGGGCAGCGAACATCTAGTTTACAAGTTGCATAAAGCCTTGTACGGATTAAAACAAGCTCCACGAGCTTGGTTTAGCCGAATCGAAGCGCACTTCGTCAATGAAGGTTTCCAAAGGTGTGACAGCGAGTAGACATTGTCATCACTAAGAGAAGCAGGGAAGGAAAGATCATCACTGTAAGTTTTTATGTTGATGATTTAATATTTACTGGTGATGATGAAATTATGCTGACTGAGTTCAAAAGTTCCATGATGAGAGAATTCGACATGTCGGACTTAGGGAAGATGCATTTTTTCTTGGGATTGAAGTGTTACAGAGGTCATATGGTATCTACATATGCCAAAGGAAATATGCACTAGAAGTTTGAAGAGGTTTGGTATGATGGAGAGCAATTCAGTTAATAATCCAATAGTTCCTGGATGCAAAATCAACAAAGACGAAGATGGCATTATAGTGGGTGAAACATACTACAAGCAATTAGTGGGCAGCTTGATGTATCTCACGGCCACAAGACCGGATATGATGTTTGTCACTTGCCTCATAAGTAGATACACGTCTAAACCCACAGAGCTTCATCTACAAGTAGCAAAAAGGGCACTTCGATATTTGAAAGGGACTGTAAACTTTGGAATTCATTACAAGAAAGGAAGAAGTGGTGAATTGATTGCATTTACGGACAGTGACTATGCTCGAGATATGGAGGATAGGAAGAGTACAAGTGGGTATGTATATTTGCTGAGCTCTGGTGCAGTTTCGTGAAGTTCAAAGAAGCAGCCAATAGTGACTCTATCAACGACAGAAGCAGATTTTGTGGCAGCTGCGATGTGTGCATGTCAAGCTCTCTGGATAAAAAGGATTTTGAAGGAATTGGGGCATTCTGATGTAGGGTGCACACATGTGAGATGTGACAACAGCTCAACTATCTGTCTAAGAATCCGGTGATGCACGGGCGCAGCAAGCATATCGATGTGAGGTACCATTTCTTGAGAAATCTTACTAAGGAAGGTACGATTGCATTGGTTCATTGTGGAAGTCAGGATCAGGTGACAGATTTGATGACCAAACCTCTGAAGCTCGATACATTTCTAAAGTTAAGAAAGCTGCTGGGTGTTTGAGAAGTTCCTGATGTAAACTGACAGCAATATGCAGTAAGTTTAAGGGAAGGAATGAAGGGTTTTCTGGTTTCCTGGTAGTATTAGGATCATTGCTGATTATGCTTTATAATTTCAGTTTGATAAGTCCCTAGTCTTTAGGAAGTTGTTCACAACTTTGACACTTTCTTTGGGGTTTTATGTTTTGACTCCTTGTTGCACCTGCCACGTTTCTGTAGGCATGGGCTGTTTTTTAGCTATTCTGTTTATTCATGTATGGCTATATAATAGCCACTGTTATTCAATAAAGAATAAGGTCATTCAATCCAGTTCTTGTGTTTGAGTTCTTTGCTTTCTTGTTCTCATTTCCAACAGTATTCAACACGAGCCACATAAACACACGGTAATTTCCTCACAAATGCAGATAGGAGAATGGCCAGAAGAAACACCAAACTGTAGGTGCACAACACAACTCCATACATAATCTATATGTAGTGTTTTATAGTAATTACATAAAGAACTGATTACATATATCATTTCTAAAGTACATTGTGTATTTCTATCAAGTGGTATCCATTACTTTGATCAAATAAGTGCTTTCTTTTGGTCGAAGCAGTGCACTTTGCCAGATGACGACTCCATGCCAACTTCACATGCTGTCTTCCTTCTTCAATTCTGTGGACAGAAATACTCTTATTGGCAACTCCTTCCTACTGCTATTCGCTTATAGTAACAGCAGAGTACTCACAGTCTACGCTCTCTGTTTTGAATCGTCTTTCTTTCACATTTACCCAGTAAATTCGCCAAGTATGGAACAAGCTCGTCCTGCAATGAAAAACGAGTCAAACATAAGCTGGGGGAAAACCATTAGGTTATACTGAATTGTACTTTAAAGAGCTAATCCATTCTCGAAAGATAGTGATAACGGAACGACTAAACTTGATGCATTAATTCAATTAGTATGTGTAATATACACAAAAACAAACATCATACACACATCTCTTTGCATTAATCAGTTTCAATAAGCAATGGTTTTGGATAATCCTATTCAATATGTTCATTATATGCAAGTGTGAGATATGCGTTTACACAGATAGATGACAATTGTAGAAAGCAAAAATTTCTCACTTCAAAGTGTAATTCTTCAGCATCACATATGACTAAGTTAGCACGCTCGATGTCCAAGTAATGGAGAAAATGAATTATGAAGATAAGAAATAACTTGAACCTTTCAGGTTCAATGGTGCGCTTCGCAAGCATGAGTGTCAAGAAAACAGGAACCATAGCAGCAAAAAGATGTTTGAGAGTATGTCCACTGACTATCTGATGAGTCCACTTATAGATGACTTTATCCTCAGCCTCCTCAATTTTCGCTAGAAGATAGAAAACTGCAGCAATAAATGTTAGTTTCCTTTTTTTTTTCCTCCAGAAATTCAACTAAAGAGATTCAAATTCAAGAAGAAATTGAAATATTATAATTTAAGTTTATATGATAAATAGTTGACCAACAGGTTTAGTACAGGAGAACAATAACATAATCCTTCGTAGTTTAAATTTAAACAAAAGCGGGGTTGCACAATTGACAAAGATAACTTCGAATGGAACTTCCATTCGGTATGAGAGATGCACACCCAACTTATAGAACAGAAGCTCAAACCTTTACAATCATATGTGATATGTCACGAGTCAAATCATATTTTACTTATAGTTTTGTTGATTATGCAATTTATCTTATATTTTAATAATTAAATGGAGCATACGGCCAATTACTCTAGTGATTTACTTGTACTAAAAATCTGGACTCAAACCCTTATATCATGAATTGAAACGTATTATTCAATTTATACGTATTGGATATGTCAAGAGTCAAATCAATTTTAAGCATTGTTATCTTATATTTTAAAATATAAGATAACAATATAGCATATGAAAAGCCATGTAAATAGTAAATCAACAATTATATAGCTCAAGTTTGAATAATATGACAATAATTAGTTGTAAATAAAAGTCCATGTTTTCATTAATATATGTTGAAAAATAATTATAAATTGGGGTATAAAAGTCCATGTTTCCATAAGTGTGTGTATATATATATATATATATATATATATATATATATAGAGAGAGAGAGAGAGAGAGAGAGAGAGAGAGAGAATTAAATAAATAAAGAAATTGTTTTGGGGGGATTTGAATTGGGGGGGGGGGGGGGGGGGGGGGGGAATGTGTTAGATCTAGCCCTTTAATTTTGGGGGGATTGAAGGAGAGCCACTTGATAGCTTTCTTTGTGTTTTATTATATAGATATTTTAAAAGTTAAATGTAATATACGGCCAGTTGCTCGCATGAGTTACTTCTTCTGGAAATCTAGACTTAAACCGTATGCAAATGTATTAATCATCATCAGAATTTTTTACCAAACTATCCCACTTTTTGTAAGTATGTACGAAACTATCCCCGTTTGAAAAGTTAATACCAAAACATCCATGTCGTTAACGGGGTTAACGAGTCTAGTAGTATTCCTAGCGTTAACCCCGTTAATGTGATGATGTGGATACAACTTTTCCCCTCGAGTGGGGATTTTGGAGAAAAACTAATCCAATATACTAACGTTAACCCCGTTAACGGTAGTGTTTAAACCACACGCGTTAACGGGTTACCGTTTGTAGTTGGGACGCGCGGAGGGGGGGGGGAGTTTTTCAAAGAGGGGTGTAGTTAAAAATTCTTTAAGTATAGACTCGTTAACTCCGTTAACGCGCCTCATTATACCAGGCGCGTTAACGGGATTAACGAGTGTCGATTGGGTTCAGCTTTAAGTAAGAAACGCTATCTCACTCTCTTCTCACATCTCCTCTAATCGAAACCCTACTCAGGCGATTTGAAACCCAAAACTCCCCAGTGTCGATTGCGCAACAAAGTTTAAGGCGGTTTTCTGCAGAAAGGGTATAATTCAGGTTTTTTTATTAAAATTTAGCCCGAGTCTACACAATACAAATTTACAAGACCTATTTATTAAGAGATTTAAAGATAAGTTTGCTGCAGAAGTTTGTAATTTGCTGAAACTATTTTGTTAAACAGAGAATGATAAATTGTTAATGAAGCTGAAATCAGCAACATTTTCTTTTTATTTCCTAGACCTAAACAAACAAACTATATTTCTTTAATTCTACGCTTTCTAGTCTCATCCAAAATCATAAAAATTAACTACAATATCAAAATCAGTTACTTATATCTCTATTCACCGTGCTCAACTGAAGAGCAAAGGATAGATAAATATACTTACTAATAGCAGTCTTCTAATCCTAAATGCCTATAATGGAGATTCTAGATTCAAGTTCGAAATCATTACTAGATTATATGTTAGAGATGTTTGATACTTTCTCAAGATGACTAAATGATGGTTCCCATAAATTCATGGTAGAACCTTAGCATAGTCTACCGTCCTGTATAATTCTGCATATGCAGTTTGTATCTTGACTTGTCATTTATATTGAGAAATGGGGCATCATCTACTTTTCTAGTCATAGTATAAATAAACAGGGGAAAGAACGTTAAACTCTATAAAAAAAAAAAGTTCACTAATCATCCATACAAAACTATCTATGCTTTGTATCTGATTCACTCTGATCACGAATTACATCAGCTCGAAATTCACCCATTGAACGTTCAAGCTTGTAGCAATATATCTCCAACTGTGACAACCGTTGCTCACACTTTCAAATCGAAGACTAGGGTTTGGGGGTTTTGGGTTTCAAATCGCCTGAGTAGGGTTTCGATTAGAGGAGATGTGAGAAGAGAGTGAGATAGCGTTTCTTACTTAAAGCTGAACCCAATCGACACTCGTTAATTCCGTTAACACGCCTGGTATAATGAGGCGCATTAACGGGGTTAACGAGTCTATACTTAAAAGAATTTTTAACTACACCCCTTTTTGAAAAACTCCCTCCCCATTGTCCCAACTACAAACGTTAACCCCGTTAAAGCGTGTGGTTTAAACACTTCTGTTAACGGGGTTAACGTTGTATATTGGATTGGTTTTTCTCCAAATCCCCACGCGAGGGGAAAAGTTGTATCCACATCATCACGTTAACGGGGTTAACGCTAGGAATACTACTAGACTCGTTAACCCCGTTAACGACAGGGATATTTTGGTATTAACTTCTCAAACAGGGATAGTTTCGTACATACTTACAAAAAGTGGGATAGTTTGGTAAAAAAATCTCATCATCAGTAGCACCTCCATTTGTTTCAGCAACATATCCTACAGTTTCCTCGCCAAGAGCACCTTGAGAAGAAAGAGGAGATTTGATCAGGTGGATTAGAAGGCTCCCATGTAAGATTTATCAAACTTTTACGAACACCAATTCACTAACATAACCTATGAGGCACGGATACGGGTACTTGTATCCGGTACGCGGATACGCTGATTTCTCAAAAACTAGGATACGGGTACGTTAGGATAGGCTAAATTAAAGTAATTTAAAAAATTAATATTTATCTATATAATAAAACACAAAGAAAGCTATCAAGTGGCTCACCTTCAATTCCCCAAAATCAAAGGTACAGATCTAACCTCACAAAACACATTTTCCCCCCAAAACTCAAATTCAAATTCAACTCATTTATTTATTTAATTATCTCTCCCCCCCCCCCCCCCCCCCCCCCCCCCCCCCCCCCCCCCCCCCCCCCCGCCTCTCTCTCTCTCTCTCTCTCTCTCTCTCTCTCTCTCTCTCTCTCTCTCTCTATATATATATATATATATATATATATATATATATATATATGGAAACATAGATTTTTAAACCCCAATTTAAAATTATTTTTTATGGAAACATAGATTTTTATACCCCAATTTAAAATTATTTTTCACCATATACTAATGGAAACATGGACTTTTATTTACAACCAATTATTGTCATATTATTCAAACTTCAGCTACATAATTGTTCATTTACTGTTTACAAGACTTTTCATATACTGTATCGTTCTGAAGACGTGCCATAGGCACATGGCCACGGGCAAATCTAGTAGATATATAAATAGTAAACTAAAATATTCAATTCAAAACGGACATGGAAAAATAAGAAACAAGAACATGATAATTAAAATTAATATAAGCCTATGTCAAACAAAACATACTAATGGATCATTCCAAGTTTCCAACAACACCAATACCAGTATTGCATGACCGAAATGTTCAAATAAAAGTAGGCTAGTCTTAAACATATTCAATAGAATTAATATAATAACCACATCTATTATAACTTCATAAGTCATAACCATGAACCAACCAACACCCTTCAATACTACATCCTACTGTCATATATCTATCATCTTAAAGAAATCTCACTCTCGAACACTAAAGCGAATAAAGATGCAACAACTTGTACAATAATACAATACAAGTAGGCAATCAACCAAAATACTAGCAAGAACTACATCTTACGTCTATCATTTTATCGACATCTTTAAACCAAATGAAACAAAATAATATCTTTTAATAAAATGAAATTAGGATTTGAAAGAAGAAGACGAAGAAAAATTGCATATATATATATATATATAGACGTATCCGAGAGTATCCCCAGAGTATCTGAACTTTTTTCTTTTCTTTTTTAAAAACTAGATTTGCCCATGGGCACGTGCCTACAACACGTATTTGGAACGATACAGCATATGAAAGTCTTGTAAACAGTAAAACAACAATTATGTAGCTCAAGTTTGAATAGTAAAACAATAATTAGTTGTAAATAAAAGTCCATGTTTCCATTAGTATATGTTGAAATTATAAATGGGGGTGTAAAATCCAACATGTTAGAACTTTGAGTGTGAAAAATGATGAAATTTAACTATTGATGAGATATTTGCTATTTTCAATATAACATGAGCACAAAAAAAAATGCATAAAAAATATGGAAATTTACAAACCTGAAATCTGAAAATATAAATTTCTGAGTAAATGGAGAGAGAATGAGAGAGAGAGAAAGAGAAATAAATAAATAAATAAATAAATAAATAAAGGAGTTGTTTTGGGGGATTTGAATTTGAGTTTTGGGGGGAAACTTTTGGACGGAAAAATATGCTTTGTGAGGCTAGATCTGGACCATTGATTTCAACCATATTGAATGAGCGCCACTTGATAGCTTTCTTTGTGTTTTACTATATAGATAGTTGTTGGGATACGTATCCGGTGAGTATCCGGAGAGTATCCCATCGGATACGTATCCGGTACGAGATACACATCTCCGGGACAGTATCCGTGCTTTCTAGAACGTAACATTGACTCTTTCTTAACCAGTGTCAAATTCTTTGGTAAGGAAATTATGGGCAGAGAAAAGCTTTCCATAATTCTAAAAAAATGGTCGAGGATGTAGTCTGATGGATCAGAAGTCTCCATGTAAGAGTTATCAAACTTTTATGACCATCAGCCCACTTAACATCGAACTTTTCCTAATTTGAGTAAAATTTTTTGAAAAGGAAATTATGGACAAGGGAAGAACTTTCCATAATACTAAAAAAACCAGTTGGCATCCTCCAAATCCAAGCTGGGAAAGTTATGTTTGCTAGAATGGGCTATGATCAACTCTAAGGCACAGATGAAGCCAAAAGCCTAGAAGAATACACTACTAAGAAGATAGATTTTCTATGAGAGGACAAATATAGAACAAAAAGGTGTACATGTGTGACACAAGTCCTATTCACCTCAATATGTCAGGTTTCTCTACATGCACAAATTCAGGCAAGGCAGAATTTACCATTTCATGTATGTGTATTAGGATATGGTTGAAAGTAATCTTAATTGATGAACTTTATCAGGATCTTTTGAGATACACTTTCTCTTTGAGCTGACGACATGTTAGATTTTATGGTTTATCCTACCATTAGTTTTTCTATAAATTTTCCAAAATGTACTCTTAAAAAACAAAAGAAGATTTAGATTGATAACTGTACATAGTGTGTTTCTCCCTTAAATCCCTTATTCCCTTATTCCCCCTAGATCATCATTCCTGTCTCTTTCCCCATCTATTTATATTTGTCTTCCCCTCTCTATGCTACATCAACATGTCAGTAACATTAAAAATTGTACAATTCATTCTTAGTACCTGTATCTAAATCTTTACCATCGTAATTCACAGAGACTATCATTAATGGTAATCAGATAAGATTTTAGGTTCTGAGGGAGTTATTTGTGCATCATAAGAACCTAGGTTTCCGTAAAGTTGTCGTTCAGAAACTGTTGAGCACACTGTAATTATTGTGCTCGATATATATAAGACTTATTAATTATGAAAAGATATCACTGCTAATCTAGATGAAATGTGGATGGGAAGGATTATAACAAAAAAAATAAGGTGGGCAATTCAGAAAATATGAAAATGATACAAATGTACTCAATAATGAACAGGCGCCCCTCAAATTCGCAAACTATAACCAATGCACAAACTGGGACAAGAGTCAGTAATTGTAAAACAACAAAAATTAATGGCAAAACCCTAACCTGCTGCCCATAGCCAGTATGTGGAATGAGTATACATTGGAGGCATCAATATAGCCATTAAAGGAATAACAATGCAAGGAACAAACTGGATGAGTGCATAAGGCCTAAGGTCATCAAAGAACCTGCAGAAATTGTATCAAGAAGTTAAAATAAAAACATCAATTGGCCTCAGAATAGATGGGAATTATAACTAGCATGCTTGCCTCCAATATAAAATACTCAGGATTCCAGCCACAACAAGAGGTACAATAGATGTTGTTCCAGCCTTCTCATCAATTCTCTCAACGATGAAGATCGCCATGATTGATGTGAATGAAATAGTCATCTAGTTTTGAAATTAATGAGATATTAATGATTCATCTAAATAACTCCATGCATCCAAGTGGTGAACCAAACTCTTTGCAATTAGAATATAACAATAAAACATCTATTCCTTAGAAACCTGTCCACGGGATTAATAACAGATTGTATTGAGATAATGGAAGTAATGGGAATGCTTAAGCCTAGGTTTTGAAAAGCTTAAGAAAAACTATTGGAAACTATCTTCTTGACAAACACACATTATAAAGGACTACGAGATGGCATCACTGTTCTCATAATTAAAACAGTAAGATTGCAGGCAATCTATACATCAATCAATAAAAAAGTTGCACAATAAATTTATATTACTAGCTAACAGCTAGCAAAATACTTTACTTTCAAAATTTTGAGAATATATCTTCAACCAGCCTTTTAGAAAAATTAAAGTTTCCTTTAAAAATTTGTGTTGAATAACATATATTATAAACACAGTGCAAATCCGTAGGACTGCAGAGGTGTAGGAAGATTGCACAAATTGTCAAAGAAATTAAGAAATATCTGAGAAGCAATGAAGAAGTGCTAAACTTTTGAATAATATTTCATCTGAGGAAAAACTTGAGAATTATTAGACACGTGTTCAAGGAGTGTCAAAGCGGCATCAGCATGCAATACACGTCTGTGCTACATGTTGCCACTTCTAAGCAACGACATGTGCACTTAGTACTCTTATGTCAGTTTTCAAATAATTCCGCAAACCTCTGGTCTTCTCTTTTTGCCAAAAAACAAATGAGGTCAGAATATTACTTCACATTTTGGTATGAATGAAACCATAGATGACAATTAGAAGTTAATGATGAAGTTTACAGGTAGACGATCCCAAACAAGCCGAGCATCATCTGGCTTCAGGTGATAATATGATGAACCGAAAGCTACAGCGGCCACACCAATAAAGAAGCACGACCAACCCCATAGTTCACCCTGCAGGCTATCAAAAGTATATTGATGATAGATGTGATACATTGAACTTGACAATGTAATTTTGTAAACGAGTTATCTGGCATTGCCATTACTACCTGAACTTCAAGTAATTCCCACGATAGCAAAGTATAAGCCCAATAATGCCCACTATAAGAAAAGGAAAGTTTGAAATCACATTTAGTGTATTAGGTATTCCTGCAATAAAAGAAAACGAAAAGATCGATCAAACATAGAATAAAATATTACAATTAGCATAAAGCTGCTGGAACTTTTAAAGCACAACAGACTAAGATTTAAAGTTCAAAGAACAGGTTTCAAATTTCTGTTGAAATTTCAAGCTGCCATTTCAATGCTATAGTATCTTGATACCAAACTGTGGCTGTGATCATGCTAATGAAACCAGCCCCTTTCAATTATGTGACTTATTAAAATACTAGATTTGCCCGTGGGCATGTGCCTACAACACGTCTTCGGAACGATACAACACACGAAAAGCCCTGTAAACAGTAAAACAACAATGATGAGGACATCTTTCCTGTTTAGTTTAGGATTTTTATTTCAGTACCATTTTTGTTTCTGGCAATTATAGCCATATGTAATCTTTTTGTATTTTTTTAGATTCTGAGAATATTTTGGAGATTTGTATCAAGATGTATTTTGAGCCTATTTAAAGCCCTTGAGATGAATGAGAAGATATGTCATTCTTGATTAAAAAAATTTGTGTTGAGTTTTTGCTCTTCCTCTCTCTCCTCTGTGTGATACAACTGAGATCCAAATTAGGATTTGTGATAAATCTTAATCTAATTTTAGAGTTAGTGATTAATTCTAAAATCTATCCCCAAATTAAGAATCCCTCAAATACAAATTTGCTAACCCTAATTTCCCGAATCCCTAACACAAAACCCAATTTCCCAAATCCCTAACACAAAACCCAATTACCCAAATCCCTAAAATCCTACACCTAATTTCCCGTCTACAGCCGGCTCCCTCCTTCTTCACCTTCTTCCTCTTCCTTACCCCAATCCAGATCCAAAGAACCCACCTCCAGTTACGTCGCCACCCAACTCCCATACCGACACCCTAGCCCTCCACCCCGCAACCTTCTACGTCGACCCTCCGCGACCAAATCCCTCACCCCAAATGCCGTCGCCTCCTTCCTCCTCCACTCCCGACCCCAAATCCTTTTTTCCGAACCCCACCAAAACTCCAAATCCGTTAAACCACTCCCGCTGCCTCTCTCCCTCATCCTCGCACCGGCTCCCTGACCCAACGCCTCGACTGCCATCCCACGTCGACCTCCCCGTCGCACTTCGCCGACGCCGCAGCCCCCGTTCGCCGTCAACCCGCCACCAACCACTTTGGCTTCGTTGCTGCCTTTGCTTACTGAGATTGCTGCGATCTTAGTTGCTGGACCAACTCTGAGATCTACGCCGGTTTTCTTCGCATTCAGTATACTCTTTCCACTATTAATATTTGTGTTCTACTGCCCTATTATCTATTATATTATCTGATTTGCCTGTCGTCCACAAAATAACTGAGATTGAGTGTTCCACATGCCTGAATAGAGTACGAATCGATATTGAACCTATTACTTGCTGAACACATAAGAATTTAATTACTGATTGTAAGGTTGAATTATTAATTGGGACTGTTACATTTGATCCAAGTCTTGAAAATCCATCATACCTGTTAACTGTTAAAATTTTCAACTTTGATCCGCTCTTACATGTTGGTAAAATTAACCCATTAAGATTCTTGGAAATTCTCTATTTTAGGGTCGATTTTACATCAAACAATTATGTAGCTCAAGTTTGAATAGTATGACAATAATTAGTTGTGAATAAAAGTCCATGTTTCCATTAGTATATGTTGAAAAATAATTATAAATGGGAGTGTAAAATCCAAATTCTTAAAACTTGAAGGGTAGAAAATGATGAAATTTAACTGTTGAAGAGATATTTGCTATTTTCAATATAACATGTGCAATTAAAAAAAGCATAAAAATTCTGAAAATTTTACAAACCTGAAATCTAAAAATCTAAATTTCTAAAAAAAGCATAAAAATTCTGAAAATTTTACAAACCTGAAATCTTAAAATCTAAATTTCTAAGTAAATAATAAAGAATTGGAGAGAGAGAGATAGAGAGAGAAAGAGAGAAATATTAAAAAGTGAAGAGAGAAGAGAGAGTAGTAATAAAGTAATGAGTTTTTTAGTTTTGAGGGGGGGAAATTGGTTTTGGGGTTTGAATTTTTTTTTTTTTTTTTTGGGGGGGGGGGGGGGGGGGGATGTGTTTTGTGAGGTTGGATCTAAGCCTTTGATTTTGGGGGGATTGAAGGTGAGCCACTTGATAGCTTTCTTTGTGTTTTATTATATAGATACGAAATATTGAACTATGAATAAGCATACTTTTCGATGTAGTTTCAATTGAAATCTAAGTAAACCCTTCCCCTAACTCAATCTGGTACCATGAAGACTACTACTGAACGAGGCACAAAAACATTTTTAAGTATTGGCAGGGCAACTATTGTATTGGATAGGATAAGATGAAATTTGATAGAAGTGGTTGCTACATACTGCCTCGCCAACATTAGAATTCTTGTCTTAACATAAAGCAATTAATTGTTGTAGGGGCATCATAGCATAACTACAAGAAAAGGTGTACATGAAAGCTGTTTACCTGCTTGAGTCTTGACAGTGCAGGAAAGGACAGAAAGGGTCACATATGAATGGAGAATGTATTTTAAGATTACCATTCACATTTTTACATTATTTCAAATGCTAAAACCAATGATTAGAACAAGAGTCTAGCTTCCTAACACGTGCCGAGAACATATCTCAGCTCTTTAATCAGAAATAAATGCAACTAGATTCTACTACTGGATATTCAATCATGGGTACCACCTCATTTTCACATAAAGAGCATATATCTCTAACTTGCGGCAAATCCTGAAAAGCATCTTTCTACAAGGAACCACAACAGAATAGATGATACAAACGACTCTTTAGAAGTTTCCAACCCAATCATGACCATTTACTAACTCCGTATCCAACGTACAAGAAGTATAGACGGGTGGTTTCTTTTATTTCTACAAGAATGATGAAATGACAAACAGTTTTCTCGGAGACAATTTCCATTCAACTTACTCCGTCTCTCTTAACCATCCTCCATACCCCTATCTACTTTTCTTCTCTTGTCTTCGTGGTTTAGTACACTAGTAATCTGCATGTGCGATGCACGTTCTAATTAAATTTTTTTTATATAGTAAATAATAAGATGTAATCTACCCTCGAACCAGAGACCTCCATTTACTCATCACATGCTATTTACAAATTACCCCTAGTGGCACAAACTTTTATTTTATATGAGTGACACTTTTGTAAATAATTATGTCGTAAATAAATTTGAACTTTGAGGGTATTATGGTAACTAATAACAACAGCTGCATAAATGAATGGTTAATGTAACTCCCACTTAAAAATGAATAGTTGAGATTAGATGGTTGAATGTCTACAAATGACAACCCCAACTCTCCCATTATAATATTAGAGATACGTGAAGCCAACCTATGTTGATGCTAAGGGCATCAATTTATATTTTCCCACATAATTATATTATTAATGTTGTACAGGGACACTACTTGCATATGTGTCTATCGTCATGAATATCAGATAGCTAGGTAGTGGACCTTATAACAGGGTATAGGCATCTTGCCCGATAAGTCGGTATTGTGCTATATATATGCCGCCTGGAAGGTATCCCGAATATGTAGAGTATTCTGCTTTCAGCAAGATAATAGATATCATCCTTTTGTTCTTGAGCAAAACCCTAATTATGTATTCTAGATCAAACCCTAATTAGGAAATATCATTACATGTTTCATGCAGTCATTCTCCCACAACTAAATAGTCGTAAACGATTTTCTACATTCTTGTAAATGACAAACAAGTACGTGCAAATGAATCTAGTTATCAATAGCTGCAAATCCCAGGCCCTCCCATTCTCCGTAATACAAGCTATACCACTAAGTGTAATAAAAAAAAATTAATTTTTTGAGCATCCACAATGGTTTCTCATTTTTTCATTTTTCTCATAATTTGGCAAAATGAGAGCTGCAACGGTTTCTCATTCTGCAAAATTATGAGAAAGTGGGAACAATAGCTTCTTATATTTATATCTGAGAAAGAATTTGCCGATTCTCAAAATATCGAGAACGGAACATGTTGTTTCTTCTATATATATATATATATATATATATATATATATATATATATATATATAATTCGATCGGACGCAACTAGTTGTCTCGTCCAAGGGTTTTTTGGAATTTTTTTAAAAATCAATTGACGGTACATGTTGTACCATCCAAAGGAATTTATAAAAAAAAATCGGACAAGACATGTTGTCCCGTCCGAAACCAAAAATTTGATAGACAGGATAACATGTCCCGTTCCACATTCTTTCCAGCAAGTCACTTTTTAAGTGTTAATTTAACTTGATTCCTTAATTTAATAAAGTTTTAGTGTTAATTTAATAACTAATTAAATCACTAATGACTATTTAATCCTAATACCATTTTAATTCTTCTAAAAATTACAAAAATACCTCTCCGACGATAAACTTTTTTTTTCCTTTCTCAAATATTGGCAAATGACCACTGCAAAGAACACCACTTTTGCCATTTTGCCAAAAAATAGCAATAACCATTGTGGATGCTCTTAGGGTTTCTTGAACTTTCAATATAATACTTCTTGAATCAGAACAACACAATAATTACAAACCCTAGAAATCGGAAAAAAAGAGAAGAGGGGATTTTTATACCGAAAAAGAGATCGCGCTGGTCGGCGAAGTCGTGGTACTCTTGAGACTGAGGGATCGCCGGTGTCACCACCATTAACACCACGAAGATCACCACTGCTGCTCCCCATCCGTACTGTTTCGCTTTTTCCATGATCTCTCTTCTTCTTCTTTTTTTTTTTGGGTATTAATTTGAGTGTTTTGTTTGATCTTTGTTGGTAAGAGCAGGACAAAACGGAACTGTTTTTGCAGATGGGACCTTGGCTTAATCGTTAAATTACAAAGGCGGTGTTCATTTGGACCCCTGAGAAATTATAATTTATAGATTGAATGGATAAGGATGGACACGGGCTTTAGAAATGGGCTGCGTGGGCTGTGGGTTAGACTCATATAAATAAGTTGGGCTTTCCCACAATAATATAGGTTGTTGGGCTTGTAAATCTTTGAAAATTAAGGTAGAAGATAATTGAAACTTACTATGAAAAAGAAATTACAAGTTCAAATAAAACTGGCCTCGTAATATAATGAACCGATTCTGTGAAGGCACTCTTTTTATCTCTTTAATCTCTACTACTATACTATAATGGGAGAAGATCTTAGTGTAATTTGTCCATCTACTAAATAAACGCACATGCATAATTATTGTAAATAAAGTTTTAGATCAAATCCAGACTACATCTGAATTTTTACTTTTAAAAAAACTATATTTATTAAGACGTGCATCGCACGTATAAACTACTAGTTACAATATGATGGGAGAAGGCCCTAGTGTAATTTGTCCATCTACCAATCCGTGCAACGCACGTGCATAACTATTGTAAATGAGGTTTTAGATCGAATCCAGATTATGTTTGAATTTTTACTTTTAAGAAAACTATATTTATTAAGACGTGCATCGCACGTGTAAATTACTGGTCTCTTTAATTACAATGATCTCTCAATTAGATATCTAGTTTCTTTCTTTTCTATTGAGAATATTTAGATATAATATTTTCTCATGTATTAAGATATTTGTTAGGATTAGTAGTCTTTGACTTAGTGAAATATATATATTCTCTCAAGCTAGTTACAAGAGATTGGAATAAATATTTCAAACATAGAAATATATAAATCTGAAAGAAAATAACCAAAAAAATAATGATTCCAAATCTTAGAGAAATATTTGAGGTATATTTTAAATAAGGATACCTATAGGTAATATTTTAGTGAATGTAGAGGTTAATTTGCAATCTATATGTTGCATATTTGTACTTCTATTTTGACTTTAAAAATAAATTTGGTTAAATTGGGAGTTCAGGTAAATCCTTCGGCCGGTTGATGACGGATAGTGCATGAGGCATTTCATGTCGAGGGTTTGCTATGTATCTTTTAGATTATTATGATGTTACTTATTATTTACTTCTGTTGTTTGTTGTTCGGATTTTGTAGGGCATTGGGTGTACAGTATTCTGGTTTGTAATAGTTGTTTCTTATGTTATGTTTTGTTAAGCCTTCGTCAATAGTAACATTGGTATCGGGTCGGGTCGAATCCTTCACTATCCGGATCCGGATCCGGTCCCTTACTAGTTCAAAATTTGGATCCAGACCTGGATCCGTGAGGATCGGTTCCGGGTCCGGGTCCGGGTCCGGGTCCTATTAAAATATTCCTACCCGTTCGGGTAGGAGCGGGAGTGTGAGCGGCGAGCGGAGGCAGCGAGTGGAGGATTTAGAATAGAGGAGAGAAGAAAAACGCATGAGTTTTGAGTTTGGAAGAGAAAGATTTAGAATTGAGAACGAATTAGGAGAGAGATGAGGATAAAATATTTATTTTTATGTAGATTTTTTGAAAAAATTTTAACGGATCCGGGTCCGGGTCCGGGTCGGATCTCATTTGAGCGGACCCAAACCGGATTCAAAAGTACAACGGGTCCCATTTTCGGACCCGGACCCAGATAGGCCGGGTCGGTTCCGGTCCAACGCTGGGTCCGGATCGGGTCTGGGTTTCAGATATTTATACCAATGCTAGTCAATAGAACCGGTAACCGATTGTCATTTTTATCTTAATTAAAAAAAAATCATGTTCTTGCCTTGACCCTAAGGGGCCGTCTGGTACACGGATTAGAAAATTCCTAGGAATGAAATGATTCTCAGGAATGTGAGGGTGGAAATGAAGATTCCCGGGAATGTTGCATTATCGCGTCTGGTATAGTACATTGCATTTTCAGAAATCCTTTATTATTGTAATTTTTTATTCTAGTTTTTTGAGTTTTTTTTTTATGTTTGTTATGAAAATCACATGAGAATGCTTAAATCTCATGATTTTAAGGAGGAATATATTTTTTTATTTTAGTTTTTTTAGTTATTTTATGGGTTTTTAACATGTGTACCCCTAACAAATAAGCTAATATCATATATACCCCTCATAAATCAATATTATCACATTTGCCACTAACAATCTGAGATCTGCCTTAAGTTGCCACTCCGTTAGAATTCTGCAACTTAATCATAGTTTAAGCCTTACCTCACTTTTAAAATGACTATCTTACCCTTATTACATAATACATAATGCAATGAACTATACCCATTAACCCACTTAACCCTCATTCTCATCTAAACCCCTTCTCCTCTTCATTTCGCTGCCCCAAAAAAACCCTAACTTTTCGAAAACCCCATGATCTGAAAATCGATGGCGAAAAACTTCAGATGTTCTGAAAATCGACAGCGAAAACAGTAATCCCTTGTGTTTCAGTTCAAATTGGTAATCCCTTGTGCTAATCGACAGCGAAAATCGACAACGGAAACTTCTAATTTGTTTGGGTTTCAGTTCAAAATCGGTAATCCCTTGTGCTAATCACCATCTTATTGTCTTTAAATTCCCCCATAAAATATTTGCTTCAAGTTTTGAGGAAAACCCATAAGCATGAAGTTGGTTTTGGCTATGTAGCTCTGATTCTGATATGTATGAATATGTGCATTTGATTGCCAGATCTTTGCTTATTTGCATATTGGTCTTACTTTTTGTATGAATCTTAATGTTTTTTATAGTTGATGATCTTACTAAAATTTGTTGTGTTTATATATACAGGATGGCTATAAATGATAAATTAGATATTAAGTTGCATTATGATGGTCACTGGAGAAGTGTACCCAGGACAAATAGACTACAGTATGAGGGTGGGCATCAGAAAAAGATGACAGTAATTGTAGGTCAGGCATCCTTAAAGCAGTTTGGAGAAACTATAGGGTCTAGTATGCCATGGTTGAAGGGTTGTAGTTTGCCAAATATATATGTATTTCGGTTTTGCTATTTTCAGACAAGTAGAAAACTATTCATCACTGTTAATCCCTTTTTTTTGGGACTAGAACAAATATTGGTCAGAATTAATATGGTTGTATAAGTATCAAAGTGAGATTAAAAACATGAGTTTGGGACTAAGGTATATGAGGAGAAAAAGATTTTGCCAAATATATATGTATTTCGGTTTTGCTATTTTCAGACAAGTAGAAAACTATTCATCACCGTTAATCCCCTTTTTTTTGGGACTAGAACAAATATTGGTCAGAATTAATATGGTTGTATAAGTATTAAAGTGAGATTAAAAACATGAGTTTGGGACTAAGGTATATGAGGAGAAAAAGATTTTGCCAAATATATATGTATTTTGGTTTTACTATTTTCAGACAAGTAGAAAACTATTCATCACTGTTAATCCCTTTTTTTTTGGACTAGAACAAATATTGGTCAGAATATGGTTGTGTAAGTATCTAATGATATTTCTCACAGCTTTTTATATATATAGGGTTTGCACATCATAGGTTGGCTTATGATTTGCTTCAAATAACCTATTAGAATTATAACTGGAAAAGATAAAGATAAGGATACAAAAGGTTCTCATCAAAAGCTTATAAATATTAAATAAGGTTTCAATTTGATCAGTTTCACGTTATGCTTTGTAAGTGTCTGGGAATTTCTATAGCAATAGAAACTGATGCCAATGAACTGTTAGATGTAGTTTCAGTGTCGGAGAGACAAACTGATGCCAATGAACTGTTAGATGTTGCTCATAGCTCTGCCTTTAACCACCATTTAACCAATGAACTGTTAGATGTTGCCAATGAACTGTTAGATGTATGCATTTAACCACCATTTAATCTAATAGATGTTGCTCATAGCTCTTAATGAGAATTGTTCTTCCAATTCTTCCCTCAGGTCAGTACCTAAACAGCATAAATATGGAAAGGGAAAACAAAGAAGACAATACTTCAAGCCACCAAGATCAAGTAGGCATGCTGATGTGTGGTCTCAGCCAACTCAAACATCCTTACATGGAGTATCAGGAGTTCTAGTTGGAGATGGAGGAATAGGAGTCTCAGTTGACAATGTTTCAATTTATTCAAGGCAAGCATTAGCTGAAAATCAGGATATTGGAGCTAGAAATGTTGCAGCTACGCAAGGGAATCATAGAGTATCAGCTTCACCTCAACATGGAGAGGTCATACAAGAAGTAAACATCAATAAAGTGGGATATGGGGGTCTCTCTGAAGATGAGATAAACAGGATTGATTATTTCTATTCCTTTTGTGTAAAGAAGTGAGATATAGAAGGCAAGTATCACCCGCATCCCCGGCTCATTCCGTACCTATCGCGAAATCGAAATCGATAAAGAAAAGATTTGTTACATGTTTCGATTTTGTGTAAATGTGTAGTTGGTTTTCCACTTTTTGTGAACCGTCTATGTTTTATGATCAAGGTGTAAGATCATCTTTATATTTTGTATTAAGAAATATGCTATTTTTGTAATTTTGATTCGATGAAAACATCTTTTATATGTGATTGGCTATCTAAAACTCACTGTGCTTATGTTTATGTTCATATTATTTTAGAACTCTTATTATCAAAATTTATCTTTGATTCTTTAAGGAGATTATCTAATAATTGGAGGATTGATCATATGGGTTTATAGTGTGAAATCTAAAGACAATTTGAAAATAAATTACTAGCTTAAGGAAGAAACAATGAAAGAGAGCTTATGGGTTTTGAATTAAGTGATGGCATACTGCAGCTGTTACTAATGTATCAATGTTTTGTTGTTATGAGATTATGTTACTGCAGCTGTTACGAATGTATCAATGTGTTAAAGGTTATGAGAATTATGAGATTTTGTTACTGCAGCTGTTACGAATGTCTCAATGTGTTGGTGTTATGAGATTTTGTTAACTGCAGCTGTTACTAAAGAAGCTTATGGGTTTTGAATTAAGTGATGGATTCGGGTTGGAATACAAAGAGGGGGAAATTGAAGGGGAAATGATAGAAGGGTATTTTAGTCATATTCCATTAATTCCATTAAGAAAAACAGAATATTCCTTCCCTATTGAATGTCTTGTAACCTGAAGGATATATATGATTAAGATTTACATTGTTAGTGGCAAATGTGATAATATTGATTTGTGAGGGGTATATATGATATTAGCTTATTTGTTAGGGGTACACATGTTAAAAACCCTTATTTTATTGTTTGTTATGAAAATCTCATGGGAATCCTCAAATCCCATGATTTTTGGGATGAATGAAAATCCTTCCCAACAAAGGATTTTGATTCCCTTGGGAATCTATCATTCCTTCCAAAACTATGCTTGCTACATACCAAATAAGGTAATCTAAGACGTAATATGAGATTTCCTTGCACATTCCGACATACAAAACGTTCCGTGGGTATTTATGGGTGAATATGATTAGAAGAAGAAAAAGGTAAAACTTATTTGTTAGAAACACAAGGTGTAGTTTCGATGGTATGGAGAGATCTCTGATTTGATGTGAGGCTACAATGTAGTCCTTTACTAAAAAAACAAAAATTGGATAAGCAAAATATTCGTACATAATCAAAGAGTTTCCTATTTAATTCTATGACAACTGAAGTTCAACATCCTTAGAGCATCTGTAGTTGTCTTGACCCAAATTTTAGGTATTTGACAAATAGAAATAGAAAAAACGGCTCTGCGTTGCAGTCGTTAATTGCCAAAAAATTGGTATTCAAAAATTTCAATTCTCAAACGAAAGACGATTTTTCGTCTGTATATATATATATATATATATATATATATATATATTTGAACGGACGGGAAAAAAGAATTCCCGTCCGTCCAATAAAAAAAAATTTCAAAAATCCCAGGGAAGGGAAACCTTCTCCTATCCAAGAAATGATTTGGTTTTTTTTTGCATTTAATTTTTCGATTAAACGGGAAATCTTTTCCCATCCTCCTATCCAAGAAATGATTTGTTTTTTTTTTTTTTTGCATTTGATTTTTCAATTAGACGGGAAATCTTTTTCCATCCATCGATTTAATTAAACTGATTTTTTTTTTCGACTGAAAATTTATTTTCGTCTGATCCTTTGAGAACAATAAAAAATCTCTCCGACGTTTTTTTTTCGTCCGATGCAAAGACGAAAAACCATCTTCCGATTTCTATATTTTCCAAAATCCCAAATATTCTGCCATATTTGGCAGTCTCCTCTTCACCAAAAATCCAAATTGGCCAACGACTGCAGCGGGTTGTTTCTCATTTTTTGGAAAAAATGCTAAAAATGGCCAATGACTATAGATGTCGTTGGCTATTTTGCGGGTTGTTTCTCATTTTTTGGAAAAAATGCTAAAAATGGCCAATGACTATAGATGTCGTTGGCTATTTTGCAAAAATTTTCAAATTTTGGCAATAATAGTGTTGTAGTCGTTGGCCTACCCAAAATTTGAGTTTCGTATGAACAGTGGTCGGCCAGATTTGGAAGTCGAAATGAAAATTGCCAAAATATAGCTAACAAAAGATGATTTACCGTCTGTTAGATCGGACGAAAAATTATCTTTTGTCGTTTTTTTTCTTCACATCGGACGGGAAAAGAAACATCGTCCAAAAAATTGCAGATTTATCGGACGAGAGATTAATTTCCGTCTTTGATTTTTTTAAAAAAAAATTAAAAAACGGACGAACGTGAGATTAAATCTCGTCCGATCCATTAAAAAAATGAAATGTAGTGGAACAGGAAAAGAAACACCGTCCCATACATTTCATTTGCAAAAATTTCTATGGGACACCCCTATATTGATTTATATGGGTTAAACTTAGGTTTGAGGTTAATTAATTATTAATTAAGAAATAATTAGGATTAATTTAATAAATATTACGGAATTAATTATGATTTAAGGCTTTTTGTTTTTTTAAAATTAAGACGGACGGGAAATCATTCCTCGTCCGGTTGATTTTTTATTTTTTTTGCGTGGGAAGAAAAATAATCTTTCGTCTGAAATTTTAAATAGTGAAAATATCCAAATTTTGGCTTTTGACGACTGCAGCGTAAAGTCATATTTTCCATTTCCATCTGCCAAATACTCAAAATTTGGCTCACAACGACTACAAATGCTCTTAATTGACAGATTTGTCCCAAACTAATATTGGAAATTCTCTTGTATCAATTGTTCCATTGATCTCATGACCTAGAATAATTAAGTACCATTAACATTAATCAGCAACATCTTCGAAAATTTTCAAATGTAAACAACACATAAAGGCACTCTCTAATTAAATTAAAAAACAAAAGCACTCTTTAATTAATTAATTAATTAAGGTGGGTGATCAACTTGTTCTTATTGTAGAATGTAAATTGTAGATCAAGCTAGTAGTTAGTTGGGGTAAAGGTTACTAAAAATTACACTAATTATCAATCAGTTAATCTAAACAAAAGATATAATCATAGTATTAGTGGATGGGTTAGATGAGAATACGAGTTTATTTTTGTATAATTAATATGATCAAGGTAATAATACAAGCTATTGCATCGATCATCTCAGATTCTCAAACAATGAAGAATGAATCATTCAGTGTGTGTATGCTAACTACCAAAGTACTTAATAAGTTCTTCAAAATAATCAATTTGTAATTTTTCACACAAAAAAAATAAATAAAAAAATATATCGTTGAAATGAATGTGGTCGAGATGCAATTTTCTGTTCCTTCTCACAATTGAACGATGGCTACATTTTCCATCACATTCTCTCAGTTTTCTCGTTATCTATACTAGTAGTTTACACGTGCGATGCACGTTTTAATAAATATAGTTTTTTAAAATAAAAATTTAGATGCAGTCTTGATTTGAGCCTAGGACCTCCTTTATAATAGTTATGCACGTGTATTACACGGGTTGGTAGAATGACAAAATATTTACAAATGACACTAAGGCATTCTCCCATTATAATATTAGAGATAATTAAACAAAAAAAAAAATCAACTGACTCATTCAATAGGATTGAAATTAATGGTCCAGATCTAACCTTACAAAACATATTTTCCCGATCAAAAGTTTTCCCCAAAACAACTCCTTTGTTTATTAATTTATTTAGTTATTTCTCTCTCAATAATTCTTTTTCTATTTACTTAGAAATTTATATTTTCAAATTTCAGGTTTGTAAAATTTTAGATTTTTTATACATTTTTTATTGCTCATGTTACATTGAAAATAACAAATATCTAATCAACAGTTAAATTTCATCTTTTTCCACACTCAAAGTTCTGAGAAGTTTGATTTTACACTCCCATTTATAATTATTTTTCAATATATACTAATGGAAACATGGACTTTTATTTACAACTATTGTTTTACTATTCAAACTTGAGCTGCATAATTGTTGTTTTACTGTTTACAAGACTTTCATATGCTGTATCTGTAACACTTTGAATTCCAAATAAGCCTGAATTCGAAGTTCCACAGGATCTTTACACTTACAAGGAATTAAAAACTTTATGTACAACAATGATTACATCATCGCAGCGGAAATATAAATTGCAACATGATATATGAACTAAACAACAACTTGAACATTTCTTTAAGCATCATTCATTATTTAATCTTGTCAATCACTTTATCTTGCATAGAAATTGTGGGCGCGTCAGTTGCATAGGATATAATACATCAATTTCTCTTACTTGGAAAGCACACACTTGTCACAAACAAAGCAAAGAGGACAATCTTATTGATGTCGTGTGTGAAAGTGCACTTAGTCCTTAATGCAGTTATTTATATTTAATGTACTAATGCTCACTTGTTCAGATTCTATGCATCCCATACTACATAGGTCCGAGGGCAAGCCCTTAATCGTTCTTCATCTTGTAGGGTTGATTTCCTTGCTATGAGTTAGACTACTACGGTAACTACGGTAAGTATTCTAGATATTCTATGAGTTACGAACCCATGTCCAAACAGCCTAGAGGGAATCTCACGTCATGACATGACCCATCATATAGACAACCTATGGACAATTCGCCTCCGTCATGGAACAATGGCACTACGTAGTCACAAAACACTCCACAAGCGTCGCCATGGTCCAGATAATTTCGGAGATGTATTCAAGTCATGACATGACGCATTATGTAGACAGCCTGTGAACACTCTCACACTGTAGACCCGATGCCCTCATACTTGTGTTTTTCACTTACTTTCATCACATCTTCACTATGTGTTTAATCTTTAGATAATTGAATCATGAATAAAATTAATATCCTAGAGTTAGCATTACCTCTACATCAGTCTTAAACATCAACTGTTAATCATGACCCAATCCTGGTCTTTATTTATCACATTTCTCTTTTAAAATTTCATTCATGCCGATGTAAGGACTTAGCTAAACTCTAGTGTCAACTCGTTTCATGTTCATCCAAACGAGAGTTCATATTCACAAATTCCTCATTTCATCATGTTTCTTTTACTTCATTTTCCATGCACATTTGCATAGTTTTAAACAACGATCTCATCTTTAATCTTACTCAATTTTTCCATGTCAAGAATCTCATTTTAGATCTCTACACCAAAAATTCTTTAAAAAAGAAATATTCATTTTCTTTAATTAATCAAAATTATATTCTAAGAAATTTTATTAATTTCTTATTCAAAATTACTTCTAATTCCCATTATACTAAGTCAAATATTGTAGAAATAATTCTCATGAAGTCTAGGTATTTTTGGAAGAATTCTAATATTTTTTTCTCATTTTTATATTTCTTAAAATACTCAAAAGAAATCAATAAGTTACAAAAAATCGGAATTTACAAAAAAAAGGCCAAGGCCGGATTCGAACCCAAGTCAAAACCCCCGCTCATGAACAGTAACCGACCTAAATCGCACCTGTTGACCAGTAAGGCCAGAGTGACGAACCGATATAGAACAGGCTAGGGGTATATTTAAAGTATGGTTTTCGGTTTTGAATTAAAAATCAAATTTTAGAAAAACAGAGTCTCTTGAGAGACTCGAACCCAAGACCAAATGTTGCGCTTACAGTAATGCACCCAAAGACCAGTAGGTCTTTGAGTGACTAACCGATATGAAATCTAGTTAAATATTTTTGTATAAACTACACTGAATCTAGTTCTTCTTTTAGCAAACTCGATTTTTCTAAATTAATTTGTACTTATAAAAATATGGATTTTTTCCAGAATATTATTTCTTTGAAAAACAGTAACTTATATTTTCTTAGATTGTCAAAAACTCATTTTTAAACACATAGTAGACTATTTCTCTTTAGTTTTTTGAAAAAGTTGATCATGAATACATTTTCGACATAGAAAAATCTCTTTTTAGATGAATCTCAACACATTCCCCTTTTATTCACAATGTGTTGATACAATTTCTCTTTTAACATAATCAAAGCTCTCAACTTAGTCTTATGTTTACAAACTAATCATTTTCTTATGTTTCAAAGAGACAACGTAGATGATAATCTAGTGAATATAATATTACTCGTATAATGCAATTAGAACTCAATTTTTTACAACTAATCAATTTATTTCATAATCCATGGATACTAGTTTGCATTCTATAATTCATTCATAAGTACATTTTTTCACACATTGCATTCTACAACTCATTCATAAGCACAATTTTCATATAAACATGATTCGTCAACTCATATCTTTTAATTTCTAGCATGCAAATATGTTAACAAACATCGTAACAAACCTTAATTAACACAATCCAATTCATTTTACAAACTTTTCATGTAGGTAAAACTGGAGTTTCTTTTCTTTCTTACTAGTCTCTTCAAGAAAATATATGACAATTTTTCCTACTTGTTTCTAGCATATTCTTAATTTAAAACGCTAGCATGGCATCTACGTTAGAAGTTTGAGAAATCACCCACCTTATTCAAGAACAAAAGAAAATTCCTAAGAACTCCTCGAAAACATGATCGGCTCCCTTCTCCTCCTAGTTTGCCACACAACTCGTGCCTTCTCCTCCTTGCTAGTGTCAACCCGAGCCTCCCTCTCTTGAAGCTTTGGCCGGCCTCCAATGTTGTAAGAGCACACAAACACACACACTCAATCTTGTTTCTCACACAACTATTTCTTTTCCTCACACTTGTTTCTTTTCTTTTCACTTCTCTTTGAAATATTTAATGCAAGTAATGAAGAAGACAAAGGGGGTATTTATACACAACTCAAGCTCAAATGGAGGGTTGAGATGAGTTTAGATGAAAGGCTAGGATGCATTTAGGAGTTAGAAGAACTACCCACCATCACATAACCGCCTCACCACTCTTTCCATCACTCCCACTCCAAGACCAAAGCCGGCCACCCCCTTCTCATCACTTCCACGTGCTTGTGCAATGCAAGTGTCACACTAAGCATACTACAAATTAGTTTGTATATTAAATTGTTAATTTATTTGTTACTTGATCAAGTCTACACTACAAGTTGTATTAATTATTATTAAAATAAACTAGTGGGCCAATTAGGTCGGCTAAAATCCATGGGCTCTTTTAATTAAATTAATTAATTCATTTAAGTGGACTAGAATTAGACTATTAGGCCTCAAGATTAATAATAGGCTTTAATTTAAAAAGGCAAGAAATGTTTATTCTTGATATAAGAATAATTTTTAAAGCTAAAACACATATTAAATTGCACGTGCAAGACATGTGAATAAAAATTATATATTTGAAAAATTCAGGATGTTACAACACTCCCTCCTTAGAATAATTCTGTCCCCGGAACTACGCTCAAAAAGTTAGAAAACAAAACATAAAAGAAGAAAGAAATGCAATACAATCAAACAAAGAGCTCGGGATGATCCTTCAACATCCTCTCCTCAGATTCCCAAGTAGCCTCTTCAACAACTGGTTTCTCTAGACTACTTTGACCATCGGTATCGTCTTGTTCCTCAAGACTTTCTCCCGACGATCCACGATCTCAACCGGTAGCTCAATGTAGCTCAGATCTAGCTGCAAACCCTCTAGCACTTCAGGAAAATGGTGACTTGGATTTGAAATGTAACCTCTCAGTATAGACACATGGAAGACATTGTGCACATGAGACAACTCTTCTGGTAACTCTAACCGGTAAGAAGTTTTCCCAATCCTCTTCAATATCTTATATGGGCCTATAAACCTTGGAGCTAACTTTCCACCTCTGCCAAAACGAATCACACCTTTGCTAGGCAATTCAGAAAGACAAAGTCACCATCCTCGAACTCAAGGTCCCTCCTCTGGTTGTCTGCATAACTCTGTTGCCTACTCTGAGCATCCACCAACCTCTTCCTGATCAAAACGATCTTTTCAGAGGTCTGTTGCACGATCTCGGGCCCAAACATCTGTCACTCCCCCACTTCAAACCAGCAAACAGGTGTTCTGCACCTTCTGCCATACAAAGCTTCATACGGAGCCATCCTGATACTAGTTTGACAACTGTTGTTGTAGGCAAACTCTACCAGAGCTAGATGCCTCTCCCAACTATCTCCAAAATCTAGAACACAACACCGAAGCATATCCTCAAGAACTCGATTGACTCTCTCAGTCTGCCATCAGTATGAGGATGGAAGGCAGTGCTGAAGTCCATCTTAGTACCCAAAGCGGTCTGAAGACTCCTCCAGAAATGCGAAGTAAACCATGCATCTCGATCAAACACAATGGTCAACGGAACACTATGAAGCCTGACAATCTCCCCAACATACAACTCGGCTAACTTGTCCATAGACAAAGTGAGTTTCATTGCCAAAAAGTGAGCTGATTTGGTTAGTTGATCGACTATGATCCAAATCGCATCATTACCCTTCAAACTCTTGGGCAAACCCGTGATGAAATCCATGCTGATGTTCTCCCACTTCCACTCTGGAATGGGTAATGGTTACAATAAACCTCCGGGCTTTTGATTATCGACTTTCACCTGCTGACAAATCTCACTCCTCGCCACAAACCCAGCTACATCCCGCTTCAAACCTGACTACCAGAAATGTTGCTTGATGTCCTTGTACATCTTGGTACTCCCAGGATGTACAGACAAAAGAGTAACATGTACCTCCTGAAGAATACTCTCCTTCAATTCTGATTGATCCGGATCTCTCCAAACCACAACACTTCATCCATGATCTGAAACTTTAACAATCTGCCAGCACCAACCTGCTCCTTCATCCTCTGAATCTCTACATATTCCTTCTGATTTGCTATAATCCTTTCATTCAACATGGGCTGAAGCCTCAACCGAGCCAAAGATACTCCCAAGCCTTGCAAAACTACCTCAATACCATCCCGATCCAACACCTCTGCAAGATGCCTCTGGGTCGTAATCAAACTGTCCAAACTGCTTTTACGGCTAAGTGCATCAGCAAAAATATTAGCCTTCCCCAGATGGTACTTAATCTCTGGAAGAATGTCCTCAAGAACTTCCAGCCATCTCTGTTGCCTCAGATTCAGGTCCTTCTGCTGATAGATGTACTTCAGGCTTTTGTGGTCAGTGTACTTGTTTAGTTTCTCACCGTACACGTAATGTCTCCATTTCTTCAAGGCGAAGATAATCGCAGCCAACTCCAGATCATGAGTCGGATAATTCTTCTCATGCGGTCTTAGTTGCCTAGATCCATAAGCGATTACTTTTCCCTCTTGCATCAAGACACAACCAAGCCCATGATATGAAGCATCGTTGTAAACATCATACTCAAAACCTGCTCTAGGCAAAGCCAAAATGGGAGCAGTAGTCAACTTCTCTTTCAATTCCTGAAAACTTGCCTCGCACAGCTCAGTCCACTTAAAATTCATATTCTTCTTGATCAGACCAGTGAGCGGCATGACTATCTGAGCATAGCCTTGAATAAATCTCCTGTAGTATCCAGTTAATCCAAGAAAACTTCTGATTACCTTCACTGTAGTAGGCATTGCCCAATCCTTCACTGCTTCTATCTTCTGAGGATCAGTAGACACTCCCTTCTTAGAAATGATGTGACCCAGGAATGCCACTTCAGATTTCCAGAAATCGTACTTGGATAACTTGGCATACAACTCATACTCTTGAAGTTTCCTTAGAACCTCAGCCAGATGCTCAGTGTGCTTCTCCTCCGACTTGGATTACACAAGAATTTCGTCGATAGACGAAAGAATCAATAAACGGCCTCAGAACTCTATTCATCATGTCCACAAAGATTGCAGGTGCGTTCGTCACTCCAAATGGCATAACTAAGAATTCGTAATGCCCATATCGAGTTCTGAATGCAGTCTTATGCACTTCTTCTGCTTTCACTCGAACCTGATGGTATCCCGATCGAAGGTCTATCTTGGAGAAAACAATTACTCCTTGTAGACGATCGAACATGTCATCAATTCGTGGAATAGGATATTTATTCTGAACAGTGACCTTATTCAGCTCTCAGTAATCGATGCACATCCTCATCAATCCATCATTCTTCTTCACCAACAAAACCGGTGCTCCCCAAGGTGACGCACTTGGCTGAACAAAGCCTTTCCCCAAAAGTTCCTCAATCTGCCGTTTAACTTCATCCTGCTCCACAGGCGCCATCCTATACAGTGTCTTGAAAATGGGTGCACTCTCTACCTGAATAGTGATGCTGAACTCTACATCACGATGCGGGGGTAACCCAGGCAAATCTTCCAAGAACATAGTCGGGTAATCCCGAACCATTGGAATCTGCTGCACCTCTACAGGAATCTTTTTCTTGCTGAAAGCTGCCACCAAATCTGAACATCTCTTCTTCCTCTGGAAAGTGACTTCAGGACCCCCGGAGCCTTCACTATTACTTTCTTGGTCTTACACTCGATGTTCGCATTGTACACCGACATCCAATCAATGCTAATGATAACATCGAGCCCCAAAATATTCAGCTCGATTAGATCAATCCCGAAAATCCTGTCTCCAACCTCGAGCTCGCAGTTTGCATAATACCGATCAGTGGTTAAAGTCTCCCCTGATGGAGTAGCTACTGCTAATACCTTGTCTGGAACGACCTTCGGTTGGACTCCCAAAACTTTAGCAAAATTAGGAGATACAAAAGTATGAGAGGATCCAGTATCGAACAAAACAAAAGCTTTCTTTCCATTTAATAAAAGTTCTTCTGTAACATAACACACTCTAGTTACATAACAATTCTTACTAAATAAAACAGGAAAAAAAGAACAACGGAAACTTCTAAACATTCGCCCCCGTACCAGTAATGACGTGATCCACTTCATCAGCGTCGCCCTCAGTCAAGGCAAATACTCGCCCCTGCTGGTACGGCTTCTTCCCAACCTGCTGCAGTGATCCACTCCAGGTGACATTCTGCTTCTTGGGACAGTGAGACCTGTAATGACCTGTCTCTCCACAATTGAAACAAGTCGGTACAGGGGGTCTCACCCAACCATTTCTGGGTTTTCCAGCCACATTGACAGCGTTCGCCCCCGTAGGTTTGAACCTTTGAGCTGGTGGCTGCCCTCTGACATTCCCAGAAACTGCAGACTTTTTCCCGACATTCCAATTGTTCCTCATGTTCTGGGCAGCATGAAACTGCTCCATATCTGCCTCTGTAGCTGCAGCTCGCTTGACTAACTTGTCAAACCTTATGATACCAAGGGGTGTCATCCTTGATCTCAGTCTCGGCCTCAATCTGTGCTCGAACTTTCGAGCCTTCTTTGCCTCGTCCATCACAAGTTCGGGTTCATACCTCGAAAGTTGAGTAAACCTTGTCTCCTACTCCCTGACAGATATGTCTCCTTGCTGCAGTGCTTGGACTCCATTGCTTTCTTCTCTTGGAGTTCAGATGGAAAGTAGGTGACCGCAGAACTCTTCCAAGAATTCCTCCCAGCCGAAAACACCATAGTCCGCTTCATGGACTGTCACCATACAGCTGCATCCTTCTCAAGTTGTAGTGTAGCCAGCTTCACCTTGCTACCTTCTGGAGTTTCCAAGACTTCAAAGATAGTCTCGACTTGCTGAATCCAATTGTCAGCTACATCTGGGTCTGCCTTCCCTTCAAACACTGGTGGCTTCATCCTCTTGAATGACTCCACAAGTTTAATCGCCTCAGGAACTGGATTTGCAGGACCCCCCTATAGTTTTGGTTCATGGCTACGGCGTTGAGGGTCTGATAGACTCCAGCCAACTCCATTTCCAAGTCGAGTCCACAACTGGGTCCTTCTCCATTCCTTGATCTTCTTCCAGCCATACTCTAATTCAAAAGATCCATTAAATTCGAAGTAGAAAATATGAATTTAAATCAATTTCTTCATTTCATTGAATTCAAACTTTGTACATTCAAATTTAAAAATATCGTCTGACATCAAGCAAAAAACATTGAGAAAATACAACATTCTAATCCCTACGGTTCCTCTTGCCTTTCCTAAGCTCTTCCTGTAGTCCTGCCACTTCTTCCTTTATTACATCATACATGTTCTTTATCTTCTCGAGTTCCCAAACACGATGACTGAGGGTTGCAATGTTCTCCTTGCACTTCACACACTGGGCCTGCAATAGATCTGCTCTCTCACTCTGAGTCTCCACCTGCCTCTGAAGAGACTCGATGAGACCTCTCGGAACTGGCTCTTCCTCGCTGGATGAAATGTCTGATGAGTCCGGAGGTGGAGTGATCTCTCGGGACTCGGGATTCGGTCCATTCTCCTTCAGACTCATCGGGATCTTCTTCGTCGGAATCTCCTTGTCCAGGGTAGTAGTCATCTTCAATTATGTGCCAATCATCATCGCCAGCTGGGTCGTGGTGGTTCGCCATCTTTAGGGAGGGAGAAGAAGAAGCATCAATCATAGAGTAACACAAATGTAAGTAGCTTACATTTAAATCTCTATACCCAACTCACACTCTAATGTCCACTCTAGGGTGTCGTTCCTTATAAATTTGTACTACTTGGAAGCATGGCTCTTATACCACTCTGTAACACCCCGAATTTCAAATAAGCCTGAATTCAAAGTTTCACAGGATCTTTACACTTCACTTCGTACAATTTTACAAGGAATTAAAACTTTATGTACAACAATGATTACATCAACACAGCGGAAATATAAATTACAACATGATACATGAACTAAACAACAACTTGAACATTTCTTTAAGCAACATTCATTCTTTAGTCTTGTCAATCACTTTATCCTGTATAGAAATTGTGGGCACGTCAGTTGCATACAACTGATGCTAGGAAATAATACATCAATTTTTCTTACTTGGAAACCACACACTTATCACAAACAAAGCTAACAGGACTATCTTATTGATGTCGTGTGTGAAAGTACACTTAGTCCTTAATGCAGTTATTTATATTTAATGACACTAATGTGCACTTATCTGTATTCTATGCATCTCATACTACATAGGTCCGAGGGCAAGCCCTTAATCATTTTTCATCTTGTAGGGTTGATTCCCTCGCTATGAGTTAGACTACTACGGTAACTACGGTAAGTATCCTTGATATTCTATGAGTTACGAGCCAATGTCCAGACAGCCTGGAGGGAATTCCACGTCATAACATGACACATCATGTAGACAGCCTATGGATAATTCGCCTCCGTCATGGGACAGTGGCACTAAGTAGTCACCGAACACCCTACAAGTGTGGCCACGGTCCCGATAATTTCGGAGATGTATTCAAGTCATGAAATGACGCATTATGTTGACAACCTGTGAACACTCTCACACTGTAGACCTGAGGCCCTCATACTTGTATTTTTCTCTTACTTTCATCACATCTTCACTATGTGTCTAATCCTTAGATAATTGAACCATGAATAAAATTAATATCGTGGAGTTAGCATTACCTCTACATCGTTCTTAAACATCAACTGTTAATCACGACCCAATCTTGGTCTTTATTTATCACATTTCTCTCTCAAAATTTCATTCATGCCGATGTAAGGACTTAGCTAAACTCTAGTGTCAACTCGTTTCATGTTCATCCAAACGAGAGTTCATATTCACAAATTCCTTATTTCATCATGTTTCTTTTACTTCATTTTCCATGCACATTTGCATAGTTTTAAACAACGATCTCATCTTTAATCTTACTCAATTTTTCCATGTCAAGAATCTCATTTTAGATCTCTACACCAAAAATTCTTTAAAAAAGAAATATTCATTTTCTTTAATTAATCAAAATTATATTCTAAGAAATTTTATTAATTTCTTATTCAAAATTACTTCTAATTCCCATTATACTAAGTCAAATATTGTAGAAATAATTCTCATGAAGTCTAGGTATTTTTGGAAGAATTCTAATATTTTTTTCTCATTTTTATATTTCTTAAAATACTCAAAAGAAATCAATAAGTTACAAAAAATCGGAATTTACAAAAAAAAGGCCAAGGCCGGATTCGAACCCAAGTCAAAACCCCCGCTCATGAACAGTAACCGACCTAAATCGCACCTGTTGACCAGTAAGGCCAGAGTGACGAACCGATATAGAACAGGCTAGGGGTATATTTAAAGTATGGTTTTCGGTTTTGAATTAAAAATCAAATTTTAGAAAAACAGAGTCTCTTGAGAGACTCGAACCCAAGACCAAATGTTGCGCTCAGCTACAGTAATGCACCCAAAGACCAGTAGGTCTTTGAGTGACTAACCGATATGAAATCTAGTTAAATACTTTTGTATAAACTACACTGAATCTAGTTCTTCTTTTAGCAAACTCGATTTTTCTAAATTAATTTGTACTTATAAAAATATGGATTTTTTCCAGAATATTATTTCTTTGAAAAACAGTAACTTATATTTTCTTAGATTGTCAAAAACTCATTTTTAAACACATAGTAGACTATTTCTCTTTAGTTTTTTGAAAAAGTTGATCATGAATACATTTTCGACATAGAAAAATCTCTTTTTAGATGAATCTCAACACATTCCCCTTTTATTCACAATGTGTTGATACAATTTCTCTTTTAACATAATCAAAGCTCTCAACTTAGTCTTATGTTTGCAAACTAATCATTTTCTTATGTTTCAAAGAGACAACGTAGATGATAATCTAGTGAATATAATATTACTCGTATAATGCAATTAGAACTCAATTTTTTACAACTAATCAATTTATTTCATAATCCATGGATACTAGTTTGCATTCTATAATTCATTCATAAGTACATTTTTTCACACATTGCATTCTACAACTCATTCATAAGCACAATTTTCATATAAACATGATTCGTCAACTCATATGTATTCTAGCATGCAAATATGTTAACAAACATCGTAACAAATCTTAATTAACACAATCCACTTCATTTTACTAACTTTTCATGTAGGTAAAACTAGAGTTTCTTTTCTTTCTTACTAGTCTCTTCAAGCAAATAGATGGCAACTTTTCCTACTTGTTTCTAGCATATTCATAATTTAAAAGCCTAGCAAGGCATCTACGCTAGAAGTTTGAGAAATCGCCCACCTTATTGAAGAACAAAAGAAAACTCCTAAGAACTCCTCAAAAACACGATCGGCTCCTTCTCCTCCTAGTTTGCCACACAACTCGTGCCTTCTCCTCCTTGCTAGTGTGAACCCGAGCCTCCCCCTCTTGAAGCTTTGGCCGGCCTCCAATATTGCAAGAGCACACAAACACACACACTCAATCTTGTTTCTCACACAACTCTTTCTTTTCCTCACATTTGTTTCTTTTCTTTTCTCTTCTCTTTGAAATATTTTTAATGCAAGTAATGAGGAAGACATGGGGGTATTTATACACAACTCAAGCTCAAATGGAGGGTTGAGATGAGTTTACATGGAAAGCTAGGATGCATTTGGAAGTTAGAAGAACTACCCACCATCACATAACCACCTCATCACTCTCTCCATCACTCCCACTCCAAGACCAAAGCCGGCCACCCCTATTTCATCACTTTCACGTGCTTGTGCAATGCACGTGTCACACATAACCACCTCACCACTCTCTCCATCACTCCCACTCCAAGACCAAAGCCGGCCACACCCCCTTCTCATCACTTCCATGTGCTTGTGCAATGCACGTGTCATACTAAGCATACTACAAATTAATTTTGTACATTAAATTGTTAATTTATTTGTTACTTGATCAAGTCTAAACTATAAGTTGTATTAATTATTATTAAAATTAACTAGTGGGTCAATTAGGTGGGCTAAAATCCATGAGCTCTTTTAATTAAATTAATTAATTCATTTAAGTGGGCTAGAATTAGATTATTAGGCCTCAAGATTAATAATAGGCTTTAATTTAAAAAGGGAATAAATGTTTATTCATGATATAAGAATACTTTTTAAAGCTAAAATACATATTAAATTACACGTGCAAAATACGTGAATAAAAATTTTATATTTGAAAATTTCAGGATGTTATATTATCTTTTCGAAGACTGTGCCGTGCTCACGGGCAAATCTAGTATTATATAATATATAACAGTGCAGGTAAAGATGTAGCAATTGCAATTCTCACTCTAATTTTCGTTTATAAAGATGTCGAAAATAATTTCACTTTGACTCTCAATCATGAAAGGACTCATGCCGACAAAATGTTATGTAACTTACCTCGGAATCCATGCATGATCAACCTGAGTTTTGTAGATTAGACCTGAGAGTGTTGGTAGGTAGAAGCAGAACAAAATTCACAGAGCCTGTTCCTATCAATATGATGTCTCATTCTCAACCACATGCAACTGCAGTGGTCCAAAATACAGAGCAAACAGAGAAGTTGGTGATGATCACATCTTAGCATACAAATATAACACTGGCTTTCATTACTTCAATACAACCCTTGCTTCTTTTTGCATATTAATGCCTCCATTTGTAGGTGAGATCGAGGTCAAAATGCATGCTCTCTCTCAGTCAGTCTCTAACTATTTCAACTTCTGCCATGTTTTCACTTGATTCCAGATTTGGCGTAGAGGACCAGTTAGCAGATGCACATTCCCACCCCTCATGTACCCAATTTTGTACCAGCAGTGTGGTAAAGTAACTAGCTGGTGGGGTACAGATGTGTCAAGTATAGAGTTGCCACTCTGGATTCATAAATCATAATAATAGATTGGGGCCGCTATATATGTAGGCATGACATGATGGTTATCTATTTGAGAATATTTTGCTCAGATGCTCTGTAGTCATTGGCCAATTTATCAAATTTTGCAAATTTTGGTAAAGAAGACGCTGTAGTCGTTGGCCAAATACTCAAAATTTGAATTGCGGCGCTACAGTAGCCGGCTATATTTGGTAGCCGAAATGGCAATTGCCAAAATATAGCTAACGGAAGATGATTTTTCGTCGGAGAGATCGGACGGAAGATCATTTTCCGTCGGAGAGTTTTTTTTCACGCGCACTCATCGGACGAGGGATTATTCCCCGTCCGATGAATTAAATTATTACAAAAAAAAAAATTTGAAGGACGGTAGACAATCTACCGTCCAACAAAAATTTTGCTAAAGACAAAAAGCCTTGGACGGGACTTCATCCCTCGTCCCAGGCAAGTGAGCATTTTTTGATTTTTTTTAGTTTTTTTTTTTTGTCCTTTTCTCACTTCCTTCACTGTCATTTCTTTTTTTTAAAATTTTTTTTGTCCTTTGTCCCTCATTTCAATGCATATATATATATATATATATATATATATATATATATATATATTGGTTTAAATTTCTGAGACGAAAGATAATCTTCCGTCTGAGCCAAATTTTGGCTTTTGACGACTACAGCGCAAACCCATTTTTCCCATTTTTATTTGCCAAATACCCAAAATCTGAGTCAAGACGACTACAGATGCTCTCATATGCTCGAAACTTATCTATGTAAAACATCGCAAGTTCAAACCTGATTGCAAATTGTAATACCGAAAAGAAAATTGAGATTCTTTCGGAACACGTATTGTGAATTACAGTGTCCTGTAGAGTCCACATTTGGATTTTGTAGATGATATGGGTAAAATTAGAACCAAATCGGGTACGAACTTAAAGATTTCAGAGGTAAAACAGTACATTTCTCTCGAAATGGGTATGTAAATGGAAAATGGGCCTCTTTCGAGCCCAATAGCCCAGAACGAATCTGTCTAACTGGGTTGTCATAACAGCCCAATAAGAATGAGTCCATATTATTTAAATGTGATTTAAACTCATAATTATCCATTAGAGACGGTTCAAAAACCATATCTTTTATCAAGAGAAGAGTTTTAACTCAATCTCCCCAACCACTGATGTCTTAATGAACAAGAGATAATCATTTCAATTCAAAAACACCAGAAGAAGAGATAATCATTTCAATTCAAAAACACCAGGAAGTAAAGATAAATCATTATATTGAAACTGACCCCCAAAGTGACCATAAATATCCCCTACCTCTACATAAATCAGGTAATCGGTATTTTATCAATAAAATCTCTCTCATATTCTTCTTGAGTTCTGACTTGAGCGTCGGAGGGTCAGTCGGAGGGGTCAACCCCGGTGTTTCAGAATTTTGCAGGTCAATCAGAGCGATCGTCACCATCCAGATAAGATCCAACGGTGTAAACAAGTCAGGTTCATGAGTCAACATCAGTTGAAAATAGTCAACATCGGCAAAAGTAAAAAAATGTCAGCATTTTATTTTTTTAAAGAATTCAAAAGCCAGTGCCGAAAAGTGCCTCAGGAACCCGTCGGAGCAACTTTGGTCCCATCCTTCAATATCATGATTGGGTCGACCAGGCCAGATCATAAGTGAAATATCATGATCGGGTCTGAGAGAGGAGAGACTTTATTTGGTCTCAATCTAGCTCCCGATCTTCTTGCCAACCTGATATCGAAAGCTCTGACGGTGATGTCTATATTCTGTGTGTACGGCTATCCATTTTTCATGATATTATGTATGGATCAGATATATCATGGACAAAATTTGAACTGGGGATAAAGGATTTGCTGTCCCCCGCCTTACCACTTGGCCATGCCGCCAAAACAAAAGCGAATTTCAGTCTTTGACAAAGAAGGTGCCAAGAATTGGCTAGAATATTCCAACAAATTTCATTTTCTAATACTAATAAAAGAAAAAGACACTGTTTGGTCAGTCTTTTATTTTATGAATATCCTCTTTGGACATCCATCCTCCTCTCCTACCTAAAAAACAAACCTGTTCCAGCTCGCTATCGTCAAGAATTCTTGACTATTGCATGGGAACAGATTCGTTTTCGGCCCCTATTCATTCAATCTCTTAGAACATTCTAACCATAATAAATATGTTTCCATTTCGCCCTTTCATCCTTCCTCACCAAGAAGTGAAAAAAAAGGAGCAGACCGAAATTCTAAACTACTGATTATCCAATAAAATCCTAAAATTCCTAAAAATAAACCAAAATCCCCTATACGATTGGTTACAAAAGCTTTTTGGGGCTAATATGCTAATCCCTACCGCTTTGGCTCGCTACTGACCTGACGTTTTCCTGATCAAATAAGTCGTGAACTGGATTTCCCTCGGAGACTGGCCTTCAAAATCGACCAGAATAATACCAATCCAACCCATTTCATGAATAAAATGTGACCAATTAACCAACCAACAAAACTGAGGATTACTATGACTATAGCTCTTGGTAAATTTGCTAGCGGGGGAAGGATTTAGTTTACAGATCCCCCGGCATCCCTACCAACAGGAGCACAACCACTTCCAGATGCATACGGAGTTCCTGGTCAGAGGCATACCTTCTGTACCGGCAACGCTAGTAACAGAGGGAGGCACGCAATATAAAATATAAATTAATTAATATAAATTCTAATTAGAAATATCAAAATAAAAATTTATAGTATAAAATATATAAAGTTTATTTATAGCTAAAGGTTTCACCCACTAACTAGATGGGCCTACGGGATCTTTAGATCTCAAGACCTTTGCACCTGTTGCAAAACTGAACTCCGTCCGGGTTCCTTCTTATCGCTTTTCATTGAACGAACCAAGTTTTTGGATAACAATAAATGAAGGATTGGGCTTTTCTCGCATTAAGAAATGAGTCTGTGTCTTTGACGAATGTGGGAACGCAAACTTGGCTTTGGTGGGGAAGATGCCAAAAGCAAGAATTTCGTTTTTCTAGCGAAGAATTCTTGGACGGCGAACAACCAGAGTCTATTACTCACTACATCAAAAAATTTCCATTAATGAAACCATGGAAATCCATCGGAAAATCAAAAATACGCATGTCTGAATCCTCCTAAGATATCGGTTGTTCAATTAGCCGCAGTTGTTCAAATGCCACTACACAGAAGCATGGAGTCATTCGTAGTGGAGAAGTTGGAAATCCTGGCGACCAACATGATTCTCCTATCCTTATATTCTTTCTATCTTTCTAATAACTAAAAAAATAAGAAGTTTTTGATGAAAGAAAATGAAAGAGTTTATTATCCACTTGTCTTGATTCAGCTAACGAAGAGCGTGGAAACTTGTATAGGCCCCGTATAATCTGTATGGGAATTTCTTATTTCTAGGTATTTTACCAGGAATGAATAAATCTTAAAGAGTCCTAACCGAAAGAATGGAATCCGGATCAGAATAAATAAGATAAGGAGAAATGTCGGCATAACCATTGCGACAAGCTGTAGGTCACATGATTTGCACCGAAAAGGTGGCTGACTGGGCTGATAGTTCATTCTCGAGGATCACTGAACTTGTCCCAATTACCCAGTTACGAATAACCCGAGGAAAGACTACTAGCTCGACCTACCCACACTATATACAGCAGCCCTTCCAGGGTCTTTATTACACGAATAATGGCACAGAAGATTTGTGGCGTTATCTCTTTCTGTATTGGCTTTCTCTTGCGGTTGCGTAAGTTAAAACTCCAAGAGTATAAAATAATGATGTATTTGGTGAATGAAATGCATGGTCTAATAACGAACTTAATTCGTTGATAATAGAGAATATTAGTTGAATCTTTTTTTTAGATTCCAAAAAGACAACACTGTGGTACTAAGAACCTGACAGAACTTTGAAAAATTCAGCTCTACGTAAGATAGCCAAAGTACGGTTGAGCAATCAACATGATATATTTTCTCACATAACATCTGAGACTTCTCGATCATGAAGTCAAGTCGAGCAAGACTCTGAGGAGGATTCAGTCGGTAAAGCAACCGTTGAAGCAGTCACAATATAGATTCATATCTATATTCTGGTGGAATAGCCCTACCTTACCTCGTTGTAGCCAGTAGAAACCAGCCCTCATCAAAATTTTGTCTAGAAATACAAAATGAGAAAATAGACTATCTTCAAGATATTTTTTCGTAGTATTTAGATTTTTATATTAAAAAAAAAAAGCGGATCAATTCAATTATAAACTTGAAAAGGATTGGATTGGGTTGCGCGATGTATATCAAAGAGTATACAATAATGATGTATTTGGTGAATGAAACGCATGGTCTCACGTACGGTTCTGGAACGGAGATTTCATCTGTTTGCTCCCACATAGAAAAAACAGTAACAAATTAGCATCGTCCGTGGAAACAGAAAAAGCAACCCAACCAAACTTCGCCAGTAAAAATAGTTTTCAGTCATGCCTCCAAGAAGGAAAGGGAAGGCGGCGGCCTTAAGCCGACGAGCCAACTCTTTTCCTCCACCTCCTTCTCATGAGGACGTCCCTCCTACCCTTCAACTGGATCAACCTCTTCAGCCAGAACAACCTACTCGACCCCCCTCCAAGGAGGTTCCATCGGGGGGAGGGGGGAGGGGGGCGGGGGGGCAACACCCTGCACAGCACGTTGGAGAGAACAAGGGATCGGTCTACAGCTCCACCCTCCACGGTGCCCCCTGAAGCACCTCAGTCGCAACAAAACCTCTACCATATCATAAACTCCCGACAACAAGAAGCCATTACTTTTGAAGGGACAAAGAAGAACTCCTCCTCGAGGGGGAAGGAACCCTACTCCAACAAGTCAACCAACCCCCACGAGAGGAAGAGAGGAAGAAGTACATGCAACCCGGACAGATTTTCGAGAATTCAAAGATCAAATCCTTAACTCCCTCAATACCACTCTAAGAAGGACTCAACAAACTAGCCATCACCGCTCCACTCCTCTGCAACATGAAGAGTCCCACGAGTCCACTAGATCCGAAAAGTAAGACAATGTCATTCTCCAATGCCTCCAAAAGATGGAAGATCGCCTTGCACTGCTGAAACAAGAAGAAGGAAGACATGAAGGAACATACCGTCCCTCCAACCCCCCCTTCTCCAGAAAAATCATCGAGGCTCCTGGTCCAATCAACTTTAAGATCCCATCCTTTGAGTCATATAACGGGTAGTCCAACCGGATAGACCACATTGAGAGTTTTAAAACCCTCATGATGATCCACTAACCATCTGACTCCCTCCTCTGCAGGATTTTTCCAGCAACCTTGAAGGGATACGCACAGAAGTGGTACTTTCATCTCTCTTCAGGGTCCATCTTCTCCTTCGACCAACTAAAGGAACTCTTCCTCACGCATTTCATCACCAGTCACAAGACAGAGAAGATAAGTGCCTCCCTACTTGACCTGAGGCAAAGAGACGAGCAATCCCTCAAGAGTTATGCTCGGCACTTCACAGCCGAGTCTCATCCCCTTACTCAACTCAGCCATAGCTCAAAGCCTCTCTTATCAAAAGACCTCCCCAGGACTTCTCCAACCTCTTTCAAAGGGTCGAGAAGTACATCCAAGCGGAAGATGTCATCCGACCCCAAGAACAGAAGGTGCCCTCATCTAGGAACAAACGAAAGAGCACCCATAAAGACGAACCCAGTAAGTCCCAGAAGGATGTCACAGGGCAGCGTCGTCCACCCCCAATGCCTTGTTTTGAGAAGTACACTCTACTTAATGTCAGCATCTCTGCAACTCTCATAGAAGCTGATAAGGAATGACTCCTTCAACCTCCTTCTAAGATGAACGTGTCGGAGAAATCTACCCTACTACTCGTAGTGCTAATAGCGGAAACACACCACAAGCAATAGAAACTCCCAAGACTTAGATGAACCAAGAACAAGCCACCACAATATATGGATCTCACAAGAATACAACCAATATGCAGAGATAACCAATACTTCTTATTTCTAAGGAAATACAAAGGTTACAAAAGAGATTACAACTCTCAATCTCTCTCTCACACTTTTGAAACACTCGGCACAATCTCTCTTGAAGTTGGACAATAATAACGGCTCACCAAATCTCTCTCTTTGGATGATCAAGGATTAACTAAACCCTAGAGTTTACGGCCATATATATAGCCCCCAAGTAAACTCTAAAAGATAAACACAAATATAGCAATTGGGTCTTTAAACTCGTAAGACCAAAAACAATCAGTTGCCGATGTCGGTCGACCGCACCCCTAGTGACGGTCGACTGCAACGTGTAGAACCAACCCCGAGAGCTGACCGATCAACTGCACCCCCAAGGCCGGTCGACCATCCCCTCCTCTGTTGGACTCATACACTCGAAGAACTCTTAGTCTAGGGTCGGTCGACCGCAACCCTCCAGGCTACTCTTCTTCTACTTGTTGCTTGTCTTCTATTGCTTCTTTGTCTCCTCCTCTTCTTCTCCAACTTCAAGTACCTCGTGCCTACGTGTATTTGAGGCCACAATTCCTAATAATCTCCCACTTGGACCAAATACACCACGCTTCAAAGTTATTGCAATCTTTCCTTGCATTATCTCTACCGTCTCCCACTTTCATGGAAGATCCAAGTACTCCCCACTCTCATGAAAAGCACCTCTGCCACTCCACCACGTGGAGTGCACCAACCACCCCTCATCGCCTCATGAAGGATGTGCTTTACCAATCGCATAGAACACGAATACCGGAGAAATAACCTCCCGTGTCGGATTCTACGTTATGAGACTCCCCAACTCGCAAAATCTCCATTAACACCAGACATGGTTAAAAGCCTCTCAATGCACCCTCTGCACTAGAAACCTCCGCGGACGATACCTCCACAAACTTCGTAGACTGTTCAACCCCTACAGTCCCAATTCGGTTACCCTCATCGACATCACCCCGCATATCGATACCAGTGCTCTCTATCACACAAGTGCAACTTGAAGATTCAACTACCAATTCACAAAGTACCCTCACTACAGCAACATCTTGCCCACTAGGATCACTTTTATGGCCAGCAGCTCCCACTAAATTAGTAATCTCCCCTCCACAACTGAAAGAACTTGGTTGCACCCCACACAACCTACTACTCGATTCTGGCTGAGAGTCAACTACAGGATAAACGCCCCTCATGTCTCTAAGCAAATACATCATTCCCTCGCGCTTTCCTTTTGCAATTACCCTTGAACATGCAGCTATACACCACTCCCCACTACCAACTGTAGTAGACAACCCCTCTTTGTCTAGCCTTTCAATAGAGATAAGATTTTCTTTCAAGTCTGGAACATACCTTGTATCCCGCAAGACAGCACTTTGATCATCAATGGTGTTCACGCGAACAGTACCAACCCCACATACAGGACACCGGTGACCGTTCCCCATGATCAAAACTCCAAAAGAACCCTCCTCGTAGTCATCAAACATCTCTCTTCTCGGAGTGCAATGAAAAGAAGCTCCCGAATCGATACACCAATCTTGAGTGCCTAACTCCTCCTGAGCTGATAAGCATAACTCCTCAACAAGCCCTTCTTGGACTTCCTTTGGGTTATCTCTCTTCGGTTTTTCCTGCTTCTTTTTCATATAAGCCTTACAACTGCGCATCATGTGACCCTTCTTGTGATAATACCAGCACTCAGGCCCATGTCCCCCATCGCTGTCATCAGACCCACTCTCAGATGAACTACTCTGATCCTTTCTTCTTCGACTGCTCTTAGATCTCCTACATATCTTCTCAACGTACATAGCAGAATCTCTAGAAGATGATGATGGATATCCACCGTTTCTCACCCTTCTCACCTCCTCGTTCAGAATGCTACTCACCACATCCAGTAGATTCATCGAATCTGTCATAGCGCATGTAATAGTCTGTTCTACCGTACCATAACTATCGGATAAAGTAGATAAAAGTAACAATGATTGCCCCCTCTCTGAAAACTTCAAACCTGTAGCTTCCATCTGGTTGTAAACCATACAGTAATTGTTCACATGCTCTGCTACTGAACCCCCTTCCTTCATCTTCATATTAACCAATTTCTTCAGATGAAGAATTTGATTAAATGCCGACAGTTTCTCATACATATCCGTGAGAATTTCCAGAGCCTCCTTTGTGGTCTTTTCCTTCGAGATATGAAATAACACATTCCTACTCAGTCCCAACTGAATTTGTCCCCGTGCCTTCTGATCCAAACGATTCCACTCCACCAAGACCTTCGCATCCTTGTCTGCACCTACCGGCTTCTCATCAAACAACGGTCCATCAAGATCTTTCTGACGAAGATACGCTATCATCTAAATCTTTCACATCGCGAAGTCACTCCCATCGAATCTCTCGATCTTCATCTTGTTATCAGCCATCTCGAACCAACTGCTATGATACCACTTGTCGGAGAAATTTACCCAACAACTTGTAGTGCTAATAGCATAAACAAACCACAAGCAATAGAAACTCCCAAGACTTAGATAAACCAAGAATAAGTCACCACAATATATGGATCTCACAAGAACACAACCAATATGCAAAGATAATCAATACTTCTTATTCCCAAAGAAATACAAAGATTACAAAAGAAATGACAACTCTCAATCTATCTCTCTCACCTTTGAAATACTCGGCACAATCTCTCTTGAAGTTGGACAATGATATCGGCTCACCAAATCTCTCGCTTTGGATGATCAAGGATTAAATAAACTCTAGAGTTTACGGCCATATATATAGCCCCCATTTAAACCCTAAAAGATAAACACAAATATAGCAATTGGGCCTTTAAACTCATAAGCCCAAAAATAATCAGCCGCCGATGTCGGTCGACCGCACTCCTAGTGACAGTTGATTGCAACGTGTAGAACCAACCCCGAGAGCTGATCGATCGACTGCACCCCCAAGGCCGGTCGACCGTCCTCTCCTTTGTTGGACTTATACACTCAAAGAACTCTCAGTCTAGGGTCGGTCGACCGCAACCCTCCAGGCTACTTTTCTTCTACTTGTTGCTTATCTTCTCTTGCTTCTTTGTCTCATCCTCTTCTTCTCCAACTTCAAGTACCCCGTACCTACGTGTATTTGAGGCCACAATTCCTAACAGAATGCCTCAAGTAAAAGAAGATATATGAACAAGTGGTGTGAGTTTCACAAAGATTATGGGCATCTCACTGATGACTGTCGAGCCCTCAAAGATGAGCTAGAAGCCCTGCTCCGACGGGGGTACCTCACCAAGTTTGGCCAAAGGAACAACACCGAACCCCCTCCTGCGAGAGGAGCCACCAAAAAACTACAGAGGCCTTCCGAGCCTTAAGACTCAGGTCGCATGGAAGTATTTCACTCCATCCACGGGGGACCTATTGGGGGATTGTCTAACTCCTCAAGGAAATCATTTGTCCGTGAAGTGAACTCAGTGCAAAACATCCCCCCTCCTAAGAACTCAGGGCTCCATTCACATTCTCAGACCAAGACCTTGAAGGCGTTCGAACACCTCACTGCGACGCACTTGTAATCAATATATGTATGGCCAATCATGAAGTGCGTCGCGACCTGGTAGATAACGGCAACTCGATAAATATCTTCTTCCTAAACATATTCGAGGGCCTCAAGCTCATGTAAGACAGTCTCAAGCTCATGTAAGACAGTCTCAAGCCCGCTGGGTACACCCTCTATGGATTCTCCGGAGCCCCAGTTCTTAACGAAAGAATAGTCACCCTCAACGTGACTGTAGGGAAAGCTCTGACTACCCGCATAGAAGCACTTGATTTCATGGTTGTCAACATGAAGTCAGCCTACAATGCCATTTTTGGTCGCCCAAGGCTAGCAGTCCTTTACGCGGTTGCCTCAGCCTACCACATGAAGATGAAGTTCCGTACAACAGCAGTGGTACAGGAAGCCAAAGGAAGTTAAGAAGCTGCTCGGACGTGTTACACTGCCACAATAGGGGCTCAGTCCTCCCCCTTCGATGCTATGGAACTCCCCTAAGATAGGGGACTAGCCAGCTATGAACCCATAAACGAATCAGCAGAAATCTCATTCTCTAAAGAGAATCAAGCTAAGTGTTTTTGGGTGAGCAAGATACTCCCCCATCAAGTCAAGGAGCAACTCATCACTTGCATTGGGAGAACCGAGATCTCTTCACTTGGAACACTGAGCACCCGATGAAGTACAATGAGGGCGCTTAACGCTCTCCCCTAGTAGTTAGCTTCAAACATGTAATAAAGGCCGGCACTTATAATGGTCATAATATGTAATAAAGACTAGCATCAAATTAGTCTCTTAGTTTTACTTTTTTTAAAAAAATTTAGTCTTTTCTTTTGCAAAATTCTTGTACAACTCCAACGGATGCAAACAATTAGTTAGACACATGGTTCGCCGCCGAGCAACACCATCCACTCACTAAGAACCCTAACAGATGAGTGCAGAGTCAATTCATAGTTTATAGGGTCGCTCTAGCCACTTGCCCATGAGCAAGTGTGCAGGGCACGACTCGCTATTCAAATGCTCCCAAAATTTGTCATCACCCTGTTAGAAGTCCATTCATGGTTATAGGGTGCTCTAGCTACTTGGACCCGAGCAAGTGTGCGTGGCATGGCTCATCATTCAAGTTCTCCCAAAATAACCCCAGACAAGTGCAGAGCCCATTCATGGTTCATGGGGTCGCTCTAGCCACTTGCCCCTGAGCAAGTGTGTAGGACACGACTCGCCATTCGAGTGCTCCAAAAACTCGTTGTCACCATATTCGGAGTTCATTCATGGTTCTGGGGTCGCTCTAGCTAATTTCACCTGAACAAATGTGCGGGGCATGGCTCGCCATACGAATGCTCCCAAAACAATCCCGAATAAGTGCAGAGTCCATTTATGGTTCACATGGACACTCTAGTCACTTGCCCCCAAGCGAGTGTGCGGGACACGACTCGCCATTCGAGTGCTCCTAAAACTTGTCGCCAACCTGTTCGGACTCCACTCATGGTTCTTAGAGTTGCTTTAGCTACTTGCCCCCGAGCAAGTGTGCGGGACATGACTCCCCATTCGAGTGCTCCAAAACTATCCCAAACACAGAGATATACCATCAAAGAGACAAAACTTGAACACTCAGAAGACTTTTTTTTTGCTTCATTTCACATCAAAATCTCAATACAAGTTCAAAAGAAGTGGTAAACAAGATTACGAGTCTCTACAGGTTCATAAATCTCCCTCAAAGTCACCTTTACTCCTTCATGGTAGATGTGCATTCCTATTAAGAGACACGCGTGGCCTGAGGCTCCCTCGGGAGACCAAAGCACCACCTCGATCTCTCGATTGATTGGAAGGGAAGACCAAACCCGTAGACTGAGTTCGAGCCGCATGGCCATTAACATGTGTCACCCTTCCAATAGAGACAACACTTGAAAAACCAACCACCCCGCTTTGGGCATCTCCTGGGTTCCTCGAGACCCCGTGCGGGCGCAAAGACAACACATGAAACGACCTCCCCTGATTTTTCTCATCACGAGAATTAAAAGTAATTCTGGTCTTAGCCCCATCGAGAAGCAACTTCAACCGATGAATCTCCACCTCTTGTTCAATAAGCCTCTCCTTGAGGTGGGCGTCCTTCACTCTAATCTTACAACGGATCGTACTAGCACATGCTGAACCATCCGGATGAGTCTCCCTCAGAGATTCAAGAACAACTTTCCTCAGTTGAGCTACCACTAAGTTCTTCTCAAGCATTACGTTCTTCAACTCATCCTTCTCGGTGGTAGCCGCAAGCAAAGAACGAAGAAGGGATTTAACCTCCGTGGTCCTCCCAATCGTCACCTTAGCAAGGGAAGCCCCGCTATCGCGAGAGTAACCCCCACATAAATCGAAGGCTTCTCCTGAAGACCTTCATCACGTCGCTTTGCTTCAGTATCCCTCCGGGTCAACACTCTCCTTAAGTGGTCGAGCTCCACTTCCACCTTGGAAAGCTTTTCCCGCAAGCAAGTAAGCCCTAACTCCACAACTCGGAGCTTGGTACGGAGGCGTGCAATTTTGTCATCATGAGAGTCACACCCAACATACACAACAATCTGCTGATGGGAAAGAGCAGGGGTTACGACAACATTAGCAAATACAAAGGACTTTACAATTCAACAAGCCACGACAATGAGTCTGGTTCTCAACTTTTCTCCCCCCCCCCAAACAACTCATTGCTCCATACAATGAGTTTGGGGCTCTGTTCCCTTCTCAAGCTCCTCCAATAACTCATTCTCCCCATATAATGAGTTTGGTGTTCTGCTCGCTTACCGAGCTGCAAACGAGTTGGGAGCTCAATTCACTCCTAGAGCTGCTCTCTAAATTTGCCTCCTGAACGGCTCTCCTCTAGAGCCTGGTAATGCTCTTCATCCCACTCGCCTCCCGAGCTGTACTCTTCTTCTAAAACGAGTTCGGAGCTCAAATCACCCCTAGAGCTGCTTCCTAAACTCACCTACTAAACGGCTCTATCAAAGAACCCGGTGATGCTCTTCATCTCGCTCGCCTCCCGAGTGGCTTCTTCACCAACAATGTATTCGGAGCCAACTCGTCTAGCGGTGCTCCCCAAACTCGCCATACTGAACGACTCTTCCTAGAGACTGACGATGCTCTCTATCTCGCTTGCCTCCAGAGCGACCATCTTCTTCTACAACGAGTTCGGAGCTCAACTCATCCCAAGAGATACTCTTTAGACTTGCCTACCGAACAGCTCTATCCTAGAGCCCATACTCTTCATCTTGCTCGCCTCCCGAGCGACCTTCTTCCACAATGAGTTTGGAGCTCAACTCACCCCTAGAGTTGCTCCCCAAACTCGCCTCCCGAACGAATCTCTCCTAAAGCCTGAAGATGCTCTTCACCTCACTCGCCTCCTGAACGGCTATCTCCTAGAGCCTGGCAATGCTCTTCACATCGCTTACCTCTCGAGCGGCCTTTTTCGAAGCTCAACTCACCCCTAGGGCTGCACCCTAAACTCGCCTACTGAACAGCTCACTCCTAGAGCCCGGCGATACTCTTCATCTTGCTTGCCTCCTGAGCGACCTTCTTCCACAACGAAGTCGGAGCTCAACTCACCTCTAAAGTGGCTCCCCAAACTTGCCTCCCAAACGGCCCTTTCCTAGAGCCCGGCGATACTCTTCATCTTGCTTGCTTCCTGAGCAACCTTCTTCCACGAGTTCGGAGCTCAACTCATCCATAGAGTTGCTCCCCAAACTTGTCTTCCGGATGGCTCTCTCCTGGAGCTTGACGGTGCTCTTTATCTCGCTCGCCACCCGAGTGACCCTCTTCGTCTGCAGCGAGTTTGAAGCCCAACTCACCCTCAGAGCTGCTCCCTAAACTCGCCTCCTAAATAGCTCTCCCCAAGAGCCTGCGAAGCTCTTCTTCGTAGTTCACCCGTGGTGAAGCTCCTTTTTTTAGCCCACAGGAACGTAGCTCCTCTTCATAACTCCCCGGGGCGAAACTCTTCTTCATAGATCCCCGACAGTGAAGCTCTACTCAACTTTACGGAGGCAAAGATATTGCGGGCCTCTTTTGACCCTAAAGACGAATAATTCTTCAGCTAGCTCCTGAAGAGGAATTGAAGATCTTTGAGTCATCTTTGAAACGAGTGGTCATATGCCCCGATCGGACCTCTGTAGCATCGAAAAAGTTAATTACAATGTACTTGCGCCAAGAAGAAGAGGAGAAAAAAAAGGTGGGCCCAAGGTCAATGGTCAACGCCATGTGGCGCCACTATGAAGGGGGCACTTCTGCTCAGCAAAAAATCAAGCAAAAGCTCAACCGACCATAACGAGGAAATAAACGGCCCATATCTCCTCCTGATCCGCGCTCGTGTGATCAACGGCTGAGATTCAATCAGGTAATTTCTTTTTTAATTAATTCCTTTATTTAATTATTTAAAATTTTCAAAAAAATAATTAAAATTCGAATAATTAATTTAAAAATTCTAAAAAATAATTATTATTTCAAAAAAAAATAAATATTCTAAAAAATAATTATTAATTTAGAATAACTCATTAAATTTTTTAAAAAATAATTATTGAAATTCGGAAGTTGGATAAAAAATTCGTAAAATGATTAAAAAGTTGGAAAAAATTCAAAGAAAGAAAGCAGAAAAAAAAAAGATTGGGTCAACAATGACTAGGTCAATGCCACGTGGCACCACGTGGGATGCCACATCAGCGACACGAGGGGTCGGGACACTTATGCTCGGCAAAAAATCGTGGCTGATGTGATCATCGGGGGAGCTCCTGCTCGATTTTTACTCCTTAACGACGACCAGGATCTCCTCCTTAATTGTGCTGATGTGATCATCGTTCCAGATCGGCCAGAGTTAATTAAATAATTTATTTAATTAACTTTTTGAATTAATTATTTAAAAATTTCAAAAAAAAAATTAAAATTTGGAAAAAATAATTAAAAATTCTAAAAGTAATTATTATTTTGGAAAAATATTTTTATATTCTAAAAAAATATTATATTAGAATAATTAGTTAAAATTTTGAAACTTAATTATTAAAAATCAGGAAATTGAATAAAAATTCGAAATATTGATTAAAAATTGGAAGAAAAAAATTCAGAATAATATTGAAAAGTCACAAAAAATCAAGAAAATTCTAAAAATAATTATGGGTATTTTACAAACACAGAATAACACTGTTATACCTTGAGCAAGTATCAAACGTTCCCGAAAACGTCGATAAGTTCCGTAAACCATTAAAAACGGGTGAACTATTCTTCAACGGCTGTGAAACTTAGTTTTTGGGAGTGGGAGGCCTGTGATATGGGTAAAAATATTACCAAACTACGACCGTTCAAATTGGGCACAAATCTTAAAGCTCGCAGGGGTAAAACGATAAATTTCTCTAAAAACGGGTATGTAGACGAGAATCGGGCCTCTTTCAAGCCCGATAGCCCAGAACGGATCTGTCTAACTTGGTTATCATAACAGCCCAATAAGAATGATTCCATATTATTTAAATATAATTTAAACTCATAATTATCCATAATAGACGGTTCAAAAACCATATGTCTTATCAAGAGAAGAGCTTTAACTCAATCTCTCCAACCACGCTTATCTCTTCATGAAGAAGAGATAATCAATTCAATCCAAAAACACTGGGAAGTAAAGATAAATCATTATCTTGAGAATGACCCCCAACGCGACTATAAATACCCCCTACCTCTGCAGATCTCAGCTAATCAGTATTTTGTCAACAAAAGCTCTCTCATATTCTTCTTGAGTTCTGACTTGAGTGTCGGAGAGTCCATCGCCGGGGTCAACTTCGGTGTTTCAGATTTTTGCAAGTCAATCGGAGCGATCTTCACCATTCAGACAAGATCGAACAGTGCAAATAAGTCAGATTCAGGAGTCAATATCAGTTAGAAACAATCAACATCGATAAAAGTAAAAAATATCAATTTTTTATTGTTTTTAAAAGAAGTCACATTATTTGTTTGCGCCCACATTGAAAAAAGCAACAACAATTTTTTGAAGAACATATTCAAATTTCTTGCTTTATCAACCAGAGAAATTGGACTACATTGCTTTGTTGCTTTGTCTGTTTAGATTTCAGTTGATTTTCTTGTGGGGCATCAAGACAGCAAAATGAGTGTGTTGAGCATCTACTTCTAGAAGGAAGCATATCGTTGATTTGATCGAGTTAATAACCCTAAATAAAAAAAGAAAGATACCGTAATCTTGGCTCTCTATCATCGACCTTTTAGATTGTTGTACTTGACGGGATTTGCCCTTAAATTTGATGACAGTTAAAGAAAATTACAGCAATGATAATTTTGACGTGTAAAGAACAGTAATTAATCACTTTACTTTTTACTATTTACCGTATAAAGTTTACCTTAATTTAACTATTGTAATGTGAAATTAGCAGGTATACGTTTTAACAACAGATTCATTATGAAATTAGCAGGTATAGGACTTAACAATAGATTCATTATAGCTCTTTTCACTGTTGAGAATCTTGTGATACCCTCACATGAATAACCTGAGATTAGCTGATTATTTGCAAAAATATAAGTGAACAAAACCTTACTCTCATAAAAAATTAACATTATTATTTTATATATATATTAAAACAGTGGGTAAGAAGTCTCCGGTGTTTCGTTAATAGGAAATTAATAAACCATATAACCAGAGTACAAGATAAAACCGTACAAGCAAGTAAACCCCAAACCAATAAGTGATATGTAGCAATACCCAAGTATACTCTACCAAGAATTGACGCACTAAATGATGCTCCAAAATAGTCTGCTGTCATCTGGAAAACGAAAGCCCCGCTAAAAATCAAAGTTTTCTTATGGTTGGTACTAAATAATGCGATCCTAACTAGAGAAAACCTCGCTAAGCGCTAACCGACTGTGGATCAAACCTCGCTAAGCGCCAACCGACTGTGGATCCCCAATGCGGGTTCTGCCACAATGCCCTGGAGTCTAGGGATCATCTTCTTCTTCAGTGTCCCAGGAGCAAAGCGGTACTTGTAGAGGTACTCAGCGCCCTAGGGACATCTCAATACCTAGTACATACGAGGACCTATGGGTAGGTCTTATGTTCGCAACAAAGAAGGGTGCTATGAGAGAAGCGTGGTATATCGCGATCGCCGCAATGACCTGGGTTCTCTGGCTAGACAAAAATAATCTTTACTTTCATAGAACCTGCAATAGTATTTCTAGAAATTTGACTCACATTATGCATTTTATCTCTTTTTGGGCTAATGTGGCAGCAGCAGGTCCCAGGGAAAGGATCGAGAGTGTCTTCCAGGTACAGGACTTTGATGACGAGGAGATTGAGATCGGACCGATGATCGAGTGATAGCCAGCAGGCTCTTCGATGGTGATTGATACCCACCACCCCAGGGTTTGTTGGGGGGTAAGATGTATTTCCTTTTGGCTACTCTATGTTTTTTCTTTTGTCCCACCCCCCATGTTCGGGGTGGAGTTTATGTTCTGTTGTTTTGTTTGTAGGATTTTGTGTAGGCTCAGTACTCTGAGTTTGTTTTATTAATCACTTATTAATGAAACAGGGTGGCCAGACTCCCACCTTTTTCTAAAAAAAAAAAAAAAAAAGAATTAACGCACAATCCTCCTTAGTTATGCCAACACCTTCATAAATCACAACCCCAAACTTTGAAGGACCGAATACTCTAATCAAAGAAAAGCTTGAACAATGAGGAGGTGAATAGGTCATTTCATACTCAACCAAGACTCACAAAGCAACTCAACTCTTTCGCTAGCAATGTTTGCAGTCTTCATGCCGCTCCTAAACCTCAAAGAAAATTGCTACAACCACCATGAATAAGCTGATAATCACAAAAATACCAATTGTCGTGTTGTAGCACGAACAACCGCCTTCAAAAACCATAGTTGAACTCAAAATGTGATCCATGATGACATCCCCAATGCTGAATGAAAAATATTACACTAACCATATCCAATATACATTGATTCAACACCCATACCATTTAGTTGTGTCGACAATAAGGGACACAGATACACCCTTATCTTCGGAGAGACTAATGCTCTACCCGAAGAAACAATTGAAGGAGGAGGTGAGTGAAGCCTTTCCAACTCTACGAGAACGACCGAGACCCCAACACCATCTGTTACTATTGCTTGTCATCTCCTTGCCACTCCTACAAGCAAAAGGTGTAAATTATCATACTGATCGGCCTCGAGTCACTCATCATTTCGAGTTTGAGCTTAAGGTTAGTCCTAAAGCTTTCCATTCCAAAGAATAGAAACACCTTCCAGATTCGACCAGGATAGGTCGAGATCGATCATCTTCAACTCAAGGCTGTTAGGAATGTGTCTTGAATAGTCGTGGTTTAAATTAGAAGAAGGTAAGATGAAGCACGGAGGTCGAAGCGTCGAAGAGAGTAGAATAAAACAGAGCATCAATAGTGCAGACCGAGTTGCGGTCGACTGTCCAAAGTTGCGGTCGACCGCACCCCCGACCGCACACCCGACCGTAGTTGCACAGGATTTGGCTGAGAGGAGGACGGTCGACCAGTCTTGTTGGATGGTCAACCGACCACGATGTTGTGTTCGTTTTGGGTCTCGATTTGTTAGGTCGTTTCAACCCATTCTTCAACTCCAAGTTAGATCGTACGGCTCTCATTTAATTACTTCTTTTCCAGGTTATATCGGACGACCAAGAATCAAGATTAAACCTAAGGTTCTCTCTATTCTTCTATATATATATTGTAAACTCCTCCAATATGAGAGTAGAGTACTTCATAGATTATTTTCTCCATTGCAAAGAGAGGCTCGAGAGAGAGATAGTTCTTGATGAGTGAGTTTAATTCCTTGTATTGAGTGAATCAGTAATTCCTTGTAATCTCTTCTAGTTGAATATCGAATCTCCCTATATTTCTCCCCGGGATTAAGCAAAAGCTAACTGGGATAAATCCTCATTGTGTTTGTGTTGGATTGGTGGATCTACTTGCTTGCTCAATTGATTTATCTCATCTACTTCGACTTCCTCATTGCTCTATTTAGTTCCGCTGCGACAATGGGCATTCGTTGACGCCCCAATCCCAACAACTGGTATCAGAGCTTCAGGTTGCCGAGTCCCTTGGTTAAGATGACTGGCCATAGTATTTTGAAGATCAAGCAGTTCGATGGAAAGATCAATTTCAATCTTTGGAAGGTTGACATGTATGATGTCCTTATTTAAGAACGTTTGCAGTTAGCTGTTAAGAAGAAAGAAAAGTTATTTGATGTGAAGGAGGATGTTTGGGAAGATATTCGTGAAAGAGCCATAAATCTGATCCGACTATCATTGGTGGACGAAGTCAAGTGCAGATTTCTTGAAGAAACTGATGCGGCGAGTTTATGGAAAAAACTCATAGTTGACTACTCTGGTTTGTCGTTATTAGATCGGATGCATTGGAAGAGGAAGTTATTCTGTTTATCTATGAAGGAAGGTACCGATCTCCAAGGCCACATTACAGAATTCAATAAGGTATTATCTGAACTTTGGGCGATTAACGCGGATGTGTGTGAGGAAGATAAAGCTTTTAACCTGATATGTTCACTGCCAGATTCGTACGAGCCTTTCATCACTACCATGCTACACGGTAGATCTGCCAAGAAAAGTATTTCGGTAGATGGTGTAATCAAAGCATTGAAGGAAAATCAACTTAGGAAGGAGACTCAGAAATCATCGTCTATTCCCACAAATTGTCTAGCAGTGGATGGTCCTTCAGGGGAAAGACAAAGTGCTATGCAAAATGATTCGATCCGTTGTCGATATTGCAAGAGGTCAGGACATACCAAGAAAGACTGTTAGAAATTACAGAATCATGAGAGCGCTAAGAATAGGAATTCAGCCGCTAATGTGGTCAGTACCTTTAATTCAGGTGATTCGTGTCTTCTTGTTTCAAATTCTTTAGAAGTGGATTCTAGTTGGTTTCTTGACTCAGGGAGTTCTTCTCATATTTGCTCCGAGGGAGAGTTGTTTTCTACTTATAAGTCTACTACAGGGCGTTGTGTGAGAACATGAACTGGAGAGATTTGTAAAGTAGTAGGTGAGGGAACAATTGAGTTGAAGATGCCAAGTCTAAATATGTTCACTTTAACGGATGTTTTGCATATTCCTCTGCTAAAATGGAATCTGATTTCCTTAGAAACTCTTGATGCACGGGGTTGTAGGTAATTAGAAGTATGAAAGTGGTTGGGCCAAGCCAAAACAATCTCTACAAGCTTTGGAAAATCCAAAATACTTGCGTAAGTGTTGCTCTTTTTTTTGTTATTCCCGCAAGCTCATCTAGTATGCCGCAACTAGCATTATCGAAGCGAGACTACGACGTTCGAATATCGTCCTGAGGTGGAGAATGCCTAAGGGTATGTTGAGTTCGTGCAAAGGTTGGCAGCTCCGTGAGTAAATTTACGGAGGTGTACCCTTGAAGGGGTATACTGGATCGGTAAGATTAAGTAGAGCTCAGTTCAACTAGAAGAAGAAGCTATTGTTCTAAGTGTTTTTGCAAGTGGAGTTCATTAGAGTTTGGAGATGAATAATTACATCATGTGATAGCACTCGTATGCAATCCAATGTGGAGTTTGTTAGGAATGTGTCTTGAATACTCGTGGTTCAGATTAGAAGAATGTAAGATGAAGCACAGAGGTCGAAGCATTAAAGAGAGTAGAAGAAAACGAGCAGCAATAGTGTAGGCAGAGTTGCAGTCGACTGTCCAAAGTTGCGGTCGACCGCTTACCCAACTGCAGTTGCACAAGGTTTGGCTGAGAAGAGGACAGTCGACCGGTCTTGTTGGACAGTCGACCGACTGCAGTGCTGTGTTCGTTTTGGGCCTCGATTTGTTAGGTCATTTCAGTCCAATCTTCAACTCCAAGTTAGATCGTACGGCTCCTATTCAGTTACTTCTTTTCCATGTTATATCGGACGACTGAGAATCAAGATTAAACCTAGGGTTCTCTCTATTCTTCTATATATATATATTATAAACTCATCCAATATGAAAGTAGGGTACTTCATAGATTATTTTCTCCATTGCAAAGAGAGACTCGAGATAGAGATAGTTGTTGATGAGTGAGTTTAATTCCTTGTATTGAGTGAATCAGTAACTCCTTGTAATCTATTCTAGTTGAATAAATCTCCCTATATTTCTCCCCAGATTAAGCAAAAGCTAACCGGAATAAATCCTCGTTGTGTTTGTATTGGATCGGTAGATCTACTTGCTTACCCAATTAATTTGTCTCATCTACTTCGACTTCCTCATTGCTCTATTTAGTTCCGTTGCGACAATGGGCGTTCGTTGACACCCCAATCCCAACAAAGACACCCACTGAGTGACTTGAACACCCATTGCATCATCAATTGATGATTGCAAGCTGAACCAACTGGCCTCCATCAATCGGACTCCATTGAACCCACCACCGGATGTCGTCGAGTACAACTTTGATCCAACCAACTCCGCTCCGATCCATACAACAGTAAGCAAAATCTCCTGATTTTGGACCACATCTGTTGAGCTCCACCGAGATCCGTACAACAACCGAGATCCGTAGACAACTTGCACCAACTGTGCACACACCATATCTGAGCTGAAGGGCAGATCAGATAAGGAGATGAGAGGAGATCTGGGGAGGAGGAGGAGATCTGGATGAGGAGAGGAGAGGTGAGGAGAGGAAAGGATAGGAGAAGTGAGGAGAGGAGATCTGGGAAGGAGCAGGAGTGCTGACGTGGACTGAAAGCTATTTCGAAAGAGTTAATTAAATTTAACATTATTTCATTTTCTTAAACTGAAGAAAACTGTAATTTTCCTAGGGGGCGTTTGGTACGCGGTAATATACAAGAAAATCTAGGATTACCTGGTTTGGTAAGATATGGGTATAGTTTTGGAAGGATTCTCAAATTCCCATGGAAATCAAAATTTTTTGTTGGGAAAGATATACATTCATCTTTAAAAGAGTGGGATTTGTGAATTCTTCCATATAAAAAATAATTGAGATTATCACGTTACCAAAACACCCTCCAGATTTTTGATAATCTTTCTATCTTATCATATTGTCGCTCTATGTTCCCTCCAACAAATTTGTTACTTTGCCTTTTCAGGGTGGGATTTGTGCATATTTATATATAAAGAGGAACGTCCAATTAGAGACCGAACATAATTAAATAAGTATGATATATGTTTCAGTATAATGTATCAATTTTAACAATAGTACCCATCATTATTCATTAAAAAACTGCAGGGGAATCCCTTTGTCTACTAAATCATAAATAATATATTTCATTGATAATTATAATCCACATATGTCTAAGATCATGTGTTCGTACTGTGTGCATTTCATTTTTTCTTTTTGTTATATTTTTTATCTACCTAGTTGAAATATATTAGAATCATAATGTAACTTTTGAGTCAGCTATTTGTTACTGTACTTAGGTTTTATAAGATATATATTAATATTGGTTTTGCACGTGTCACGCATATGCATCGATTACTGAAGTAGCTACTAATTATATTGTTTTTTCAAAAAATAAAGCCAAAATGGTATTTTCGATAATGTCTACTATAACAAAGGATTGATATAAATGAATTGATCTATACCAAACACATTAATAAAATATTCTCAGGAAAACAATGTCTTGTACCAAACGCAGTATTTCAACATTCCTGATAATCATAATTCCTAACCTCATATTCTCGAGTCCGCTCATTCCAAAGAATTCTCCAATCAGCGTACCAAACACCCCCTTAAATGTTGACGCCGCGTGTAACAAGTCAGATACCTATAGGTATCTTTCAATAAGGTACATATATACAAGCTACAAACAACTTTATGTATACATATTAAATTGAGATACATATAGTTAGAGCATTCGGTTCTGGAGGTAAGATAACCATATGTATCTCAACTTTTCGAACCCAAAAAGTTGAGATATGTAATAATCATCCAGGGACTCCACATGAGCCCTCTTGGGTGATCGCTGCAAAATTCGACAACGGAGTTGCTGCCACAGGAGTGAGAGGGAGGATTGCCCGAGTCTTCCAGGTGGAGGATTTTGATGACGAGGAGGTTGAGTTTGGGCCGGCACTGGACTGAGTGGTTGACGCCACCCATACCCGTCAGAACCTCACCAGCTGCATTCTCTGCTATCTTGTATTTTGCCTAGTGTACTTTTGTTGTTTTCATGTATGGAGGATTAGACCCAACCCCCAGGGTTTTGTTGCGGGATTATGTTTTATTTCCTGCACTGTACTTTATTTTCTGCATTATTCTTCTTGTATCTCTCCCGGTACACCGGGATGTTTTGTTAATTTCTTATTAATGAAATAGGGTAGCGTTATTCCACCTTTTACTTCAAAAAAAAAAAAAAAAAAAAAACTTTTCGAACCCAAAAAGTTAAGATAGCTATAGTTATGAGTACGATAATTATAGGTATCTTAGATATATCCCTGTACCTGACCTAACCTTCCAGACCCACCAGTGGCAATTCTGTAAGAAATACAATTTCCGGGTCTTGTTTCTATCAACAGAAATTTAAACCGTTATCTACAAGATAACGATATTGACAAGAAACCAAACTTCTTTCTTTCTTCCCATCTTTTTCTCTTTCACTTTATCTTTATTCTTCTTTAATCAACTTCCACAATCCACATTGATTTCTTCTCCATCTTATCTAATCTTACACACAAAATTCATCTTGGAAGAACTACAGCATTGTTTTTTTTTTTGATCAACTACAGCATTGTTCACAAACTTGGTTTCTCTCTTTTTCTTGCCAACTCCACCCCTCTCTGTCTCTCTCTCTCTCTCTCTCTCTCAATCTCTCTCAAATCTCAACATTCTTTTGTATATAAAACCATACTAGTATCCACTTCACAAAACCAACCACTCTAATCATTCTCTTCATCCAACAACGAAATGGGTCTCTTCAGAGCCACAGGAAAGGTCTATAAATCCGTACCTGATATTGATCTGGGTCCGACTAGCAAAGAACCCTACACCACTGCCGATGTGAAAGGTCGGTTGCCGGTACATGATCAATACAATCTGTTATGTGTCTTTTTAATGTTGAAATACTGAATTTCGTGTGTTTTCAGCTCCTAGAGTGGCAGGGCTTCTTGTAAAGATTTTTGTGTGGATTTTGGAGTCGAGATTCTTGGGTCCGATTGCTCTGTATATACTGAAGAAGGATAATCGCATTCACAAGGTATCTGGAGTTTCGGTTTGTTTGAATTCTGATTTTGTGTTACTGTTTCCTGAATTTCGAAGTTTAGGATCTAGATATGATCAGAATCTAATACCCAATTAGCCAAAACTATAATGTATCAAAGAACAGGGGAAAAACTTGCAGTGTTGTGGTTGAGAATTTGGATAAATTCTGATAATTTTGTGGGTGACTTTGTGTGCAGTTTGTTTCGTTGGCAGAGTTAGAGGAACCACCTGTTTTCACTCCAATCCAAAATCCCACAGGTTCAGTTTCTTAGAAAGTTGGCATACTTCAACTGATCTTGGATTCATGCACTTTAAATGCCTTCATTATTTAGATAACTTATTTTCAAAAACTTCCAGATTACAAAGAGCAAGAAGTTAATCTCATAAAGCCTGACTTAACTCCGATTGAACGAGTTCAAGATGTCATGGATTGCCTTCCTCGTGATATGGAAGCTACCTTAAGCAATGATCAAACCGGTAAATTTAGACGTTGGAAGATAAGGGACTACTCTAGAGCTTACAAGTCAGGAGAAACAACTCCACTTGCGGTATTCCATCTCATTTCTGCATTCTGAATGCCATTTATCGACGATATTCACTGTTAAAGATTTTTGAAATAGTAACTATAAAATTGAGGTCTAATTATGTCGAAATATAGGTTGCAAAGCGATTCTTAGCTGCAGTTGAGGAGTCGACAGATCCTAGGCTCAAGATGGGATTCTTCATCAACTATGATGCAGATGACATCCTAAGGCAAGCTACAGAGTCATCCCTACGACATTTAAATGGTAGGTGTATATTCTAAGGCTTTTATATGTTTTTATTCATGATCAATTTCCTCAAGCTTTATGCATGAACAGCAGAGAGTAATAAGATACTGACATACAACTTGTAAAAAGGTTGTTGTTAACCTACTTCTTGGTTGTTTATTTTTCTGATTGAATAACAGATAGCAGCAAACACCTGTTATAAACCAAACAAAAACTGGTATAGTAAATAAGTAGCAATTAATAGAACAAAAATTATGAGGTACTCATAGGAAACAAGCAAACAACAGAACATGTAGCAGAAAATGTCGAAGAATAAAAGAACCATAATACAACTTTAATGATGTGAAACTATATTAGATATGACCATGAAACTATATATATAATATATAGCAAAACTCAGTGAAAGAAAAGAGAATTTTTGTAACGTAATGCTATAAATTTTCTACCAATCTTCCAGCTACTTGCGTTGATTAATCTGACATAATATGAAGTGTTGAAGGCCTTAACCCAATCCATAAGGGAAAATCATAAGAAGAAAAAGACATATTTTCTTGACAAAAATAGCACCATTTATTCAAATCAATAATGGAAATTAGAGGATTAAACTCAATAAAAAAAATGGAACTGTGTGTCCTTTGATTTTAGGTGTAATGCACAATGCAAATCATGCTTCTTACATATTTTCTTATGAATTGATCCTATCAGGCAACCCGATTTCAGTTCTTGATGGAGTACTAATTGCAGTTAAAGACGAGATGGATTGCTTGCCATACCCTACTACAGGTACAAACTATAGACCGTACGTATATATTAGTTATTGCTCTCTATTTGCCTTATCATTATTTTTTCATAGCAATCAGTTTTCTTCGACAGGAGGAACTAAATGGTTACACAAAGTGAGACCATGTACCGACGATGCAAGCTGTGTCAAGCAATTGAGGTCATGTGGTGCTATTCTTGTTGGGAAAACTAACATGCATGAGCTTGGTGCCGGTACAAGTGGGATAAATCCTCACTATGGGTAAAATCTTTTCTTGCGATAATTAAAGAAGAAATCACACTTCCCTGATATTTATATTCAAATAAAAACAGGGCTTGTAGAAATCCATATGATATCAATAGAATTGCTGGAGGTTCCTCGAGTGGTTCTGCTGCTGTTGTGTCTGCAGGGCTGTGCCCTGTTGCTCTTGGTGTTGATGGAGGAGGTATGTGTGGAGTATTTTAGCTAATTTAGTAGTATGTTTTAAACACTTGAAGTGAGTTCATTAGTTTATAACTTTTTATACACAAACTAGAGATCTTTTTGGTGAACATCGCATGTATAAGTTTCACGGTAGCCATAAAATTCTAGGTATGCAATTGTCTTATTACTTTCCCGTGTTTAGGGTCTGTCCGGATGCCTGCTGCTCTATGTGGTGTGGTAGGGTTGAAACCAACTGCTGGTCGCTTGTCAAGTTCAGGGTATACATATCAAAGACTTTACTCCAGTTCTTCATTTGTATGACATTTACTACATGGCTAATAGATGCTTCATCATTTCAGTGTACTTCCACTAAACTGGACTGTGGGCATACCAGGAATCCTAGCAGCGACGGTAGAAGACACACTAATTACGTTAGTCTACTTGCCACTTATCGCAAAAGTTTTCTTCTATTCAATAGTGATTTATAATAAATTTGTAAGAAAGTCAATTAAATATATGTTTCTTACAGTTTTGCAGCTATATGCAATCCCATCCCTCTGAATCAGTCAAAATCTACGCAGGCGAGATTGTCATATCCATATAATTCTACATTTGTACATTTATATATAACAATGTAGTCTGTATGACTGCATGCCTTTGTGGAAAGTATTATTCCTAACTGAGATTTTTTCTTTTCCAAAATTTGCAGCCTGAATTGAATTTTCCTTTGCTATCATCCTCACAGTCACTCACAAACATCAAGTTTGCTAAATATGGGAAGGTTAGCAATGAAAAATTAGCAAACATTTTGATCCCCAAATCCGTACGTTAAATAATGATGCTAATATTCTTGTCTTTTGGGGTAAGCAGTGGTTTGATGACTGCTCAGACGATATTAGAAGCTGTTGCGACAATGCGCTGGTGATGCTATCTAAAAGTTATGGATGGAAGGTATTATTATTCATTCTACAAATGCAATTTTCTCTACGCGTTTATTAATTCAAATATTACCTTTTAATTTAATAATGGAACCTTGCTATGTGCAAGACCGTGGATGTGACTATACCCGAAATAGAAGAGATGCGCCTAGCTCACTACGTGACAATTGGATCCGAATGCACTGCTTCATTGAGTCACCATCTAGACAAACTGTATGTAGATTTCTCATAAATTGCTTTTCACTTGATTCAATTATGAAATTCCAAGTAGCTAACATTATATACTTCCATGATGTTAGGGATTATGCTGAGATAGGGTGGGATGCAAGAATCGGGCTTTGTGTCTATGGCTCTTTCAGCAGCCAAGAGTATCTCAATGCACAACGGATTAGGTTATCTATACATGTTATTCTTAGTTAATTTCGGTTCAATGCCTAAACATGAATTACAGTAATAGTTCATTTAGGACATAAAATAATCCTTTTATCCTTTTGAGATTATGAAGAAGAAAAATTTATGAGTGGCTCTGTAAGTAAATCAAATGATATTTCTTTTCCATAATGTTTGCAGGAACCGCCAGATGCAATTTCATCAGGAAATTTTTAAAATGGCAGATGTGATTGTCACACCTACAGTCGGGTATTAATATTATACTTCAATCACCTCTCCTAAGAAACATAGACGCATATTATGAGCATACATACATTACAAACCATATAGTTTTTAACATTCACTTAAGGAAACAAGCATTTCACCTACTTCCAAAAAAAAAAAAAAAATTACTTTGACATCTTAATTTTTTTGTTTTTTATACTGCTTATAAGAGTGATTCAGATATCATTTGGTTATTATTGTGCCTACGAGATCACTATAATGAAGAATTTCGGACTGACAGGTAAGATGAAGAGTAAAGCATCATAGTTGTTTGTTGTCTTATCCAAAGATAAGGAAAGATTTTTGGACCACAAACGATATGATGTTCTTTATCTCATCAAATTGGTGTCCAACTAAAAGCGGTTGCCCTACATTAATGCTATGCATCAAGATGTGATTTATTTGTTAACATGTCTGCAAACACAGTACATCCTACATAATAGACTGGTTCTGCTATTTCCCGTTAACACGCCTGCAAAGAAAGATATAGCTATCAATTTCTAAATGTTAACTATTCCCATTTCTTCAACTTACTCAGTGTTACAGCATATCCCCTAAAGGATGATGCGTTAAGTACTGGCGAACTTGACTACATAAACGGAGGTGAGTAGAAGCTAGGTTTTTGTGTTATTACCTACTTATAATTGCATTTAGGAACTTTTTTGTGTGAACCTTGTTTTAGCTGCACTTGTGAGGTTCTCAATATCAGGAAACTTTCTAGGCTTGCCCGCAGTGACTGTTATGGTAATTATTCTTCCTCTTCTCTACATCATAAATTTATCGACTTTCATTTAGTACAAAATACTTTGTTCTTGCTCTGAAGTCAATCGATACTTCATAGGTTGGATGCGACAAGGGAGGACTGCCGATTGGGCTTCAATTTATAGGGAGACCTTGGTCTGAAGCAACCTTGCTTCATTTGGCTTTTGCATTGCAGGTACATTATATATAATAGTATGATATTGACTGGATGTTTTTAATTTACTTTTGACGGTGTCTTCCATCTTCCATCGGTCCCTATCACTAAAGCAATAAAGGGAATTCTTTTACTTATTATTGAATTGGTTTTCTATATAAATCATGTTTTCTAAATAAGCTAAGATGTTGAAATTTTCTAAATTTTTGTAACTTATATCGGACGAAGCAACCTGTTCTTTTGGTTGCATCTAAAATTTGCAAGGTTGTGATATTGACATGTTAGCTGATAATAAGTATATAAACTAATTAAGGTAGTTTAAGTTTACTTGATTATCATCAATCTTTGATATTCATAGGGTTTCCAAAAAAAATTCCCCGTTACAAACAAACTGACTGATGAAATCTTTTTGGAATAATAGTATAGATTAATAACCAATTCCTATACGAACATTCCTCATGTAGTATGTCATGAAAAAGAGCAAATGCAATACCGTTAATTAGTGCTTAATTATAACACAAAAGGGTGCTTTAAAAAATAACATCAGATGCCCTGCTTTCATATACATGCCACTTCCTTATACTAGTCCTCTGATATGATCAGTTGTGTTCAAGTTGCATCTTTGATTATGTGTGTCAACTATTTATTTGTGCAGACTACTAATTCATTTCACGGTTAAGATATTTGAAATTAATCATCTATGAAACTGGCATGTTATGGCAGGATCTGTGCATTAAAAGCTATCCAAAGCCAAAGGTGTTCTATAATCTCCTTGAGAAGAAATAGAGGCAACAGACTATATAGAATTAAGATACAAAACGTAGTTACTTGTACGAACACTTTGAAAGTTCAGCAAGCCTTTTCAGGCAAGACGGAAAAAAGAAGAAGAATAAGATTGGATGCTTGGCTTCAGCAGAAAAGAGGAAATTAGCTTGATTACTCGTAGTGTAATTTCCGTGCCCAACATTGTAAACTATATTTGGACAAGTGAAATCTGTAAAGGAAAATTATTCAATGGCTCTTCATCATCATTTTCTTTATCAATGTTTTTGTGCCCTATTTATCTCTACTTTATTCCTTTAGAGGTGCACAAAAGTGCAGGAGTGGGTGATCGATAGGAACTCTGTACATGATACTGCAGAAAGTGATGCTTGTATACGCGTAACAGGTTACATCAAGTCTGCAAAAACATAAAAACAGATCTATACTAAAGCTTATCTATACTTGCATTAGAACTATCAAAACACATCAAGCACACTTCAAAACATCCATGTTAACGTGTACAGAATTGAGCGATCACAAACTGAAATGTCATAGGCATTGACTTAATTTCAATATCTCTTGTATACTGTCGAAGGAAACTGTTGAAGGGGGCTTATTGATATAACAGCTAATAGACCCAAATACTCGAAGTTGATACATTAGCATTTACTATAGGAACCAACTACTTTGGTTGATAACATCTAGTCATAGACGACAATGAAACTTCTAGCAGTAACCTACACAATAAAAACAACTTGACACATTCAAATTCTATTAGAAAAGAACCAAGATAGCCATGCTTGCCTCAACGCGTTGTTTTTTGCAATGAACGCCCTTCCACGACTCTCGTGTTCATGGAGAAAATCGAAGGCTTTCCCAAGCCACACCTCATCATAGTTCTCACACTTCATCACCTCCCCATAAAATGTCGAAGAAAACTCCTCCCTACTCCGAATGGCCTCAATCACTTCCCCAATTTGAGCGCTCAGGTGGTCAATCTCCTTCTCCAGAACTCGGGTTCCTCCAGTCGAACCAGAGGATGCAGATGAGGAGTAATTTGCCGAACTGGAGGATGTTAAATTCAGCACGTGCACAACTGTAGCAATGCAGGCAATGCTGGCTGCCATCGCTGCTACAGCTGAAGTCAGCATTATGTCCTTGTCTTCGGTACTGCTTTTTTCGGCCATCTGTTAAGGAAGTCAGAAGGAATTGTAAAGACTAAGTCGACTAATCCTTCATCAGTCGACTAGTCTACCAATAAGTCGACTGTAGCTCATCAGCAGTCGACTGGATATGACTGCAACCATTTGCAACAAAACTCTCGGCACAGTCGACTGGTAGTACCCAACAGTCGACTGTACCCAATCCGTTACAATCCCTAAAGATCTGCAAATATGCAACCGTGTCAACAACCGATCTCCAGAAGAATAGGTCTGCAACAGCAATTGTTTGTAATATAGGCATGAAGAAAGAAGAGAGAACTAGCGAGAGAGTGGTTAGAGGGAAGCTTGGAGAAGAGAGTAGCCTCCGCGCCTCTGCTCACGCGCGTTCCATGGCGAAGAGAGGTAGGGAGGAGGAAGAAGCTCACTACAGGAGGCAACCGGCGCGACACGAAGCTGGCGCGAAGGACGCGACCAGAGGCCGTCGTCGTTCGCCCTCTCGAGAGCCACGCCAAGGCCATAGAGGCCAGGCACTTGAGATAGCGGCTAACCAGGAGCATAGAGCTTCCGGGAGAGGGGATCCTCGTGGGTCGCCGGAGAGGAAGAGAACTGGGAGGGACCTGGCTTCGACCTATAGAAGGTCCTACGCTGAGGTAGCTAAGAGCTCGCTAGGAAGGTCCGATAGGGGTTCTCAACGAAGGGGTGTTAGATCACCGGAGAGAGAAGCTCCGATCAAGAAAGTGGATGACGATGGGGAATGGATCCTCGTCAAGCCTAAGAGAGTGAGAAAGGAAGAGATGCGTGCTGCGAAATCAGCATCCTCCTCTAGCGAAGCTCCGGCGAACGCTAAAAAGTTGGCACTTTGCCACAAGTGCGCGGAGAGGGGACACACCATTCACGAATGCACAAACGATTGGTTTTGCTACGCGTGCAAGAAGTACGGCCACATCTCCAAGAGTTGCCCTCATGGAGTGGCGTCGGGGAGTGCCCAGTCCAAAGCCAGCCCGGAAGTGCATTTGGCCGGTGGATGTAGCAAACCGGTGGGATCGGAAGAGAGCTTTGATGGTAGGCGGAAGGTGATTAGGGAGGTGATTGTGCCAATGCCGATCATGGCTGAATTTGAGCGTCGGTTCTCCAACTCCATTCTTCTCAAGATACATACTGGATATCCATCCATTGAGTCTATCAAAGAGCTTCTTTCCGATTGTGTGCGTCCTATTTCGAGGCTAGAGTGGGATGTGCAAAAGCTCAAGGACGACGTTCTTATGGTGTTCTGCAAGACGGACGAGATCACGAAAGAGCTCTTGTCTATCGGGAGCCTAGAGGGGGAAGACTTCTACATCACGATGAGTAGATGGTCTAGAGCTTTTGGAGCGCTTAAGACAGACGTGCGGTCGGCTATTTGGGTGAGGCTTTTCAACCTCCCGTTACAGTGCTGGGTTCGCTCGGCCTTTCAAAACTTGGTTCAGAGCTTCGGATCCCTCATCACTATAGACAAGAATACAAATCTCTTCCTCAGACGCGAGTATGCGAGGATCCAAGTTGGGGTTGATGATGTGAGTCTCATTCCATCGGTGATCATGGCTCTTTTCGAAGATGTAAAATATGAAATAAAGGTGATAGTGGAGAGGAAGAAGAAGGTGTCGTTTAGGAGTTCGCCGGAATACTCGGGGTCCAACTCGGAGGGAGGTTTTTATCACAAGGGGAAGGAAGATAGTGGCGGCCCTCCCTCCGACCAGTCGAGAGCTAAGAATGCGGCTCTTCACCCTCCGTCTCACTGTGCTGCACACTTCGGGGACAATCAGTCCAATCCTTCCTCCAAACAGCATTCAGCTGTGAGCAAAACAGGGGATCTCAAAGGAAAGTCCATCCTCACTTTACAGCAAGAAGAGGCTATAGCTTCTCAGGGCAATCACAAAGGGGGTAATTTCGAAATACGAGGTTCAGATTTTGACAGGGGGCATGTGAGGTGGGACGGGGGGTTGACCGAGGTCCTTACCCATCGGATTCGAAGAAAGCTGGGGCTAGTCAGGGGGTCCAAAAGCTGCTCACGTCTTCATCAAAAGGAGGGGCTAGCACGGAGCGCGAGGTGGGCAAAGCTGAAATTGTAGCTACTTCTGGGGGACCCACTCATAGAGAGGCAGTACTCATGGGGCTCTCATCTGCCGATTTCAAATCAGCTTTGGATTTAGCCGTTAAATCCATTACCCAGTCTCTTTTGCTCAATGGGCCTGGCCCATGGGCCAACCCTTCGGTTGTGGGGAATGTTGACAGGGTGGCCCCGGTATGTGAGACCCAATTGGAGCCCACTGTTAATAACGTGGCACCGAATGATCCTAACTTACCTGGGGTGGACGGGGGCGATCTGGATGGGGAAGAATCGGAGCACGGGCTAGGGGACAGAGGAGAGGAGGCCTTCGGGGATCCTTCTCGGGGGTTATCGGAGGAGTCCTTAATCGGAGACGGTCGAATTGGCGCTTTAGATGATGTGGGCAAGGAGACTATTGACTCTGATGAGGACTTTGAGAAGTGGGAGAAGGAGGTTAAGGCTCTTACTCCAGTGATACAGAACAGTGCTGAGACAGATGGAGGGGAAACAGTCAAAGTAGTTGAGGATTCTAAGCGAAAGAGCAAGAGGCAAATTGATAGGTGGGGTGCTAAGGGCCCGAGTGAGGGGGATCTGATTAGGTCTGCAGCTAAGGCCAAGGAACCAATGTCAGCTTGCGGAGGTTCGTTTTCAATTCTCAATTTTATTTCTGATGATTTACTGCTTTATTATTCTACAATGTTTGGTCTTGATATGGGTACGTCAGGTACTGAACAACAAAGTAGGCTTAGAATTCTTACGGAGGAGGCCTATAGGTTATGCCTATAAAGGTCCTTTGCCTTGAGATAGGTTAGATGCTCTTTTTATTAGTTTCCCAATGAGTTACATCTTCTGGAATGTGAGAGGGATGCGTTCGAAGGTTAAGAGTAGATTGGTCAACGACACGGTTGCTAGGGTTAAACCGGTCTTGTGCGCGTTCCAAGAGACTAGGATCGAGGAACAACAGGGAACTGGCTTTGTGGGACTTAGGTCTTTAAGAGATTTCGATTGGCGTGCTAAGACGGCTAGGGGTTTCTCGGGGGGTATCGCGATAGGAGTTAACTCTAACGAGTTTGACATTATTGATTACGTCGTCCACGAGTTCTCGGTGACCATTGTCATCAAGCGTAAGGGGGATGGATGGGAGCACATGGTCACCTCGGTTTACGGCCCATACAACCCATCGATGAGGCATAGATTTTGGGATGAGCTTCTTAGTATTAGGGATAGATGGGGGGGACCATGGGTCATTGGGGGAGATTTCAATATCACTAGATTCGCATTTGAACACAAAGGCAAGGGGCCTAACGAGAGGGATAGACAAAATTTCAATCGACTTATCAACAACCTGGGTCTCATTGAAATTCAAGCGATGGATCGGAAGTTCTCTTGGACTAACATGCAGGCTAACCCGACACTTGCCAAATTAGATAGAATCTTAGTGTCTTCTGAGTGGGAAGATTTATTCCCTCTAGCTTCGGTTAGAACTATCCCTAGGTTTACGTCCGACCATGTTCCATTAGTACTGGAATGGGGGAACAACAGGAGTACTAGGCTCCGCCAATTTATGTTCGAGAAGGCCTGGATGATGAGTCCTAACATTGTTAACGTCATTAAAGAATCCTGGGTAGCCACGACATCGGCGTCAGACGCAATATCTAGATGGACCAACAAGCTACGACGACTGAGAAGGCGCTTGAAGAGATGGGCTAAAGAGGAATTTGGAGAAATCAAAGAAAAGAAAGAGAGTCTAGGAAGACGAGTTCAGGAATTAGAAAAAACTGAAGAGGATAGAGACCTACTAGAGGGAGAATTTGAGGAATTGGTAGCCAGTAGGGCAGAAATCCATAGGATCGGTGAAATGGAAGAATGCTACTGGAGACAGAGATCGAGGGTCCAATGGCTTAAGGAAGGAGATTCTAACACAGCATTCTTCCACAGGGTGACTAATGGTCGAAGACGACACAATCAAATGAGAGGTCTACTGGTGGATGACATCTGGACTGAGGATGAGTCCGTGATGAGGAACCATATTGACGAGTCCTTCAGAGACCTTTTTGGAAAAAAGAGAGTGCTGAGAAGGGCACTGGATTCGGACATGTGGAGAGAGGGGGCATTGGAGGGTAGCGAGAGTTTAGAAGAACCTTTCACGGAGGAAGAGGTGCTTAAGGCCATAAAGATGTTGGGCCAAGACAAGGCTCCAGGTCCAGATGGGTTCCCAATTTTCTTTTACACCAGATTTTGGGACATCATCAAGAGTGACTTCCTAGACATCTTCTACGAGTTTTACACGGGGGAAGCACAGATAGAAAAACTAAATTACGCGAATGTAGTCCTCATCCCGAAGAAGGCAGAGATTCTCAGCTTCAAAGACCTTAGGCCCATTAGCTTGCTGAACGGGTCTTTCAAGATCATCACAAAGACACTGGCCAACAGACTGACCCCAGTATTAAATGATATCGTAGGGGAGCCCCAAAGCGGGTTTGTAAAAGGTAGAGACATCCTGGACAGCATCGCGTCAGCACATGAAATGGTGTTTAGAGGCCACAAAGATAAAGTAGACGGTTTCTTGTTAAAGCTAGACTTCCAAAAGGCGTACGACACGGTAGAATGGGATTGTGTGGAGGAAGCGTTGAACCTAAAAGGATTCGGGGGAAGATGGAAGGGTTGGATTAAGATGTGTATTAGGAATGGGAAATCCTTCGTCCTCTTCAATGGAGCGGCAGGTAGGGAAATTAGATGCAAGAGAGGCCTCAGACAGGGAGACCCGCTATCTCCTCTGCTTTTTGCTATTATTGCGGATGGACTGGCTGAAATGTGTAGGAGAGGAAGGGAGGCGGGACTGATTAAAGGCATCGCAGTTAAAGGGATTTCCGAGCCACTATCTATCCTTCAATACGCGGACGATACCTTACTGTTCGGTCTGGCTAAGGTTGAGGAATTGCTGGCAGTGCGTGTGCTATTGAGATGCTTCGAATTTTGGTCCGGGCTTGCGGTCAATCTTCAAAAGAGTTACGCTACCCCTCTTCACAACAACGGGACTTCCTCAGTACTCACGTCCACATTGCTTCAATGTGAAACGAAGGAATTCCCGCTCAATTACTTAGGAACGCCTATCAGACCCGGGAAATTGCTCAAGGAGGACTGGATCCCATTGGTGGAAAAGATTGAGAGGAAGTTGGCAGGATGGAAAGGCAGATCACTGTCCCTGGGTGGAAGGGTTACGCTTATCAATGCGGTGCTCAGTAGCATTCCGACCTACCTTATGTCAATCTATGAGATCCCTGGCTGGGCTATTGAAAGGATTGACAAATGTAGACGAAGGTTCCTGTGGAAAGGTATGCGAGAGGACAACAAGGGCATTAATCTTATCAGATGGGATAGGGTTTGCAAGAAGAAAGAGTTTGGGGGCCTAGGGATTCTAAACCTCAGAGATATGAACAAAGCCCTTCTTTCCAAATGGTGGTGGAAAATGCATAAAAAACGTAAAGTTTGGTGGAGTAATTCGTTTTTGAGATACAGACGAAGGAAAATCGTCAGATTCGGGGGAAAATGTAAGTATGGAAAGGTGTCTCAAATTTGGAAGGGTGTCGCGAAGACTGGAGATATCTTTCACACAAACACTAAGTGTAAACTGGGGACTGGAGACAACATTAGGTTTTGGAAAGATAAATGGTGCGGAGATAATACCCTACTATCGCTTTTTCCTGATCTTGCCTCGTCAGTTAAGAGGGTGGATGCTATGGTGGCAGATGTGTGGAAAAACAGGCAGTTGAGTTTGGAGTGGACAAACACCATATCGAACGAGGCTCAGGGTCAACTCTTGAGGTTAAACGAAATGCTGCTACAGAATGGCTCCCAGGAGAGGGATATGGAGGACGAGAGAGTATGGACCTTAGGTCAGAAGTACTCGGTCTCCTCCGTATACGGATTCCTCAACGATGGAGGAACCAGGAATGCAAACGCTAAAATCATCTGGAAGACTAAAGCACCACCTAAAGTCAAAACCTTCATGTGGTTGGTCCTGAACGATGCAATTCTATCCAAGACGAATCTTAAGAAACGCAACATTTTGCTTGACGCTACGTGCCAACGTTGCAACTTAGGGGATGAGGACGTCAGTCACATCTTCTTCGAGTGCCAGAGAGCGAGACTAGCCTGGGAGGTTATGGGACTGAATTTTCATATCACCGAGATCCCGAGTCACACCGACCACCTCTGGGGAGGGTGGAGATCCTTTCACATTAAAACAGAACATAGGGGGCAATGGGATAGCATGGTTGGGGCTATTTTGTGGGGATTATGGATAGATAGGAATGACTTTTGCTTCCGTAATTATAGATGTTCTTTTAATATGTTAATTCATAAAATGCAATGTCTGATAGAAGCTTGGACAGGTCAAACAGGTAGCTGGAAGAAGCCAAGGTTGGAGGGCGCTTAGTACTGGCTCGAGAGGCAGGGACCGCTTCAATCATGGCTCAAAAGGAAAGTTATCTATGTATGATCGGTTGGTGGGGGCATCGCAGTGGATTTTATGTTGTATTTTCGTGATGTTGTATTTTCTTTCAGTTAGGGAGAACTCTTTGATGTAATAGACTAGATTATGGATATTTTGTAGTAGTGCATCTTGTTGTTTCGTTAACCTATCATTAATGAAACAGGTGACCAATTACGGTCACTTTATTTTCAAAAAAAAAAACAGCAATTGTTTGTATCCCTAAAGGATAGGATCTGTAACCAATAAAGATCTGATTTGATCTGATTTGATTTGTAAAAACTCTATATATAAATCATTAGCATCACCTGTTTAAGGTGTGCAAGCCATTCAATAAAACTCACTTGGTATCAGAGCAGATCTGATCCTAAACCCAGCTTAACTTCTTCCAATCATGGCCACCCCTCAATCCGCTCAACATTGTATCTACAACACCATCTACACTCCCACCAATTCAAGTTCACCATCTAATCTCCGTTAAGCTCGACATCAACAACTATCTTTTCTGGCTCACCCAATTTCGACCTCTTCTAAAGGGATACGACCTCGAAGGATACGTCGATGGGAGCTTCCCTTGCCCCACACGTCTTCTCCCCCAATCCACAGTGATTAATCCAGCTTATACTACCTGGAAGAAACAAGATCAAATTCTCCTAGGATGGTTATTATCATCCCTCTCCGAGTCAGTGCTGGCTCAAGTAGTTGGCCTTAGCACGTCTCAAGATGTCTGGGAATCACTCCGCAAACACTTCTCCTCCCAATCTCAGTCCAGGGTCTTGTATCTCAAACGTGAACTACAAAATATGCGTAAGGGAAACAAGACAATGGCTGAATATTACCTCCATGCGAAACAACTTGCTGACAATCTTGCCGCTTCTGGCAATGCCATCTCAAACACTGATCTCCAGCACATGATGCTAAGTGGTCTTGACTCATCCTATGATCCCATTGTGACGGTGCTTACTGCAACCGCAGCCGATCTACATATTGATGACTTCTACTCAAATCTGTTAGCCTATGAGATGCGCTGGGAAGCTCAACATGCAACCTCCCCTCAGCCCATGGCAAACATTGCCCATCATGGCCCTTCACGTCCTAACAATCGCTTCAACAACTCAAGGTTCGGCTCTCAGGGTCAGAAGAATCGACCTGAAAGTACGTTGATGTCTTTGCATGGAGTTATGAGGATATGCCCGGTCTAGATTGAGCCTCGTTGAACATCGTCTAGTACTAGAGCAAAAAATGACCAACAGAGCCCAAGGCCGCCCTCAACCAAATCGCAATCCCCAAGGACCATGCCAGCTCTGTGGCAGGAAGAACCACACTGCTATGGAATGTTGGTATCGCTTTGATCGCAATTTCACTGCCGCCTCTTCATCCGCCCTCCCAGCTGCATATGTTGCTGCCCCTGGATCACTCCTTGATGGTAATTGGTGCCCAGATAGTGGTGCTACACACCACTTAACCCCTGATCTGAACAATCTTCACATCCAGTCACAATATGGTGGTCCTGATCAAATCAAAGTTGGCAATGGTAATACACTTTCATTAAACATGTTGGTAAATCATCCTTTTGCCTTAATAATCGAACTTTCCTTTTCAATCAGATTTACCACGTACCATCTATCTCTACTAATCTATTATCTGTATCCAAATTTTGCATTGACAACAACGTATTTTTTGAATTTCACCCATTCTCTTTTGTTGTGAAGGATCAGGAAACGGGGACACCGCTGTTGCACGACACGAATAGAGGAGGATTGTATCACTTTGTCGACAAGCCAGCTTGTTCTCCTTTTGCTTTTCAATCCGTGTCATTTTCATTGTGGCATCACCGGCTTGGCCATCCGATGCTAAAAACTGTCAATAAAATTGTGTCAAACTACTCATTGCCAGTAGATAATAAATCCTTTTTGTTCTGTCATGCTTGTCGTGTTAGCAAGAGTCATAAATTGCCTTTTTCATCGAGTTCCACAATTTATAAAGAACCATTACAACTGATTGTATCAGATTTGTGGGGCCCTGCTCCAATGCTTTCTAGAAATGGTTCTCGATATTATTTATTGTTAATGGATGCATTCAGTAGGTACACATGGGTCTATCCCCTATCTCACAAAAGTGATGCTTTTACTGTCTTCAAACAGTTTAAGTTACAAATTGAAAATCTCACTGGCAAACAGATAAAAAAATTTCAAACTGAGTTCAAGAAATTCACTCCCTTTCTTCTCCAAAGTGGTGTTGTCCATCGCTTTACATGTCCACACACCTCAGCTCAAAATGGATTAGCAGAGAGACGCCATAGACATGTTGTTGAGTATGGTCTCTCTCTCTTAAACCATGCATCCATGCCCTTAACATTTTGGGCTGATGCCTTTGTCACCAGTTGCTACCTTATAATTCGCCTACCATCCTCCCCACTAAAAGGTCAAACTCCCCTTGAACTGTTTTTTGGTTCCACTCCAGACTACAAAGCCTTAAAATCCTTTGGGTGTCTTTGCTACCCATATCTCAGACCCTATGCATCGAATAAATTAGATAAAAGATCCCTTGACTGTATTTTTATTGGCTATTCCAGCACTCAAAAAGGATACATATGCTATCATCGACCATCCCAAAGGATATACATCTCTCGTCACGTCGACTTTGAAGAAACAATCTTTCCCTATTCGGCAGTGCAAAGCAACCCCACCAATGTAAGTATTACTTCTGCATCCTCCGCACCTTTACAAACCACATCAATTTTACCCACTCTACAAGCATCTCACATACCCCCTATACCAAATAACCCCCCTACCATTAACCCACTTCAACCTGCCCCTCAACCTTCCTCGGTACAGTCGACTGATAGCACAATACAGTCGACTGCACCTACTGCTCCACCACTCTCGGTACAGTCGACTGGTAGTACCCTACAGTCGACTGTACCTACTGCTACACCCCTTACACAAGAACCCTTACCCCAACACCATATGATTACTAGGGCAAAAGGTGGTATACGTAAACCTGTTAATAGATTATGTTTGCATGCCACTAAACACCCTTTGCAGGATGCAGAATTAGAGGAACCAACCTGCTTCACACAAGCACAGAGCCATCCCCAATAGCGTAGTGCTATGGATGATGAGATCAATGCCCTACTACAGAATGGCACATGGACCCTCACCCCTGCTCAAAGCAATCAGAACATTGTGGGATGCAAATGGGTCTTTCGTATCAAACGAAAATCCGATGGCACTATCGAACGCTACAAAGCTCGTATTGTCGCAAAAGGATTTCATCAACAAGCAGGTATTGATTATGGAGAAACTTTCAGCCCTGTGATTAAACCCTGCACAATTAGGCTTGTCATTACCATCGCACTAATGAACAAATGGGCACTCCGTCAATTAGATGTTCAAAATGCCTTTCTTCATGGCCATCTCACAGAAGAAGTTTACATGAAACAACCACCAGGGTATGTAGATTCTGTTGTGCGCGGAATACGAATCAATCCAACAATCAAACGAACTAATGCGGAAACAAAGAGAGAACCAGCGAGAAAACACAGAAAAGCAAGCAACACAAGAACACAAGATTTACGTGGTTCGGCAAAACGATGCCTACATCCACAAGGGGCGGTTGGGGTTTCTTTACTATGATCTCCAATGGGCAAACAAAGCCTTTACAAGAGATGACGGCTGCAAAATCCGAATAAGGTGTTACTTTTTACAAAACCCTAACGGGTGTATTTATAGGGAAACTATTGGGCCTTTCGAATTGGGCCGAATCTGGATCCAAAACCCGTCGACAGTCGACTGGTCCAATTACCAGTCGACTGATAATCCTTCTGCCCAGTCGACTGACTCCCACATACAGTCGACTGCTGCTGCTGTATTCTCAGTCTTCGAAAACCTCCTCTGGACAGTCGCCTGATCCTCCAACCCAGTCGACTGAAGCTCTGAAACTTTCGAACACTGCAGATACCAAATACCAGAATCGAGCCATTATCCTACAATCTCCACCTTGGCGAGATCTTCTAAGTCAAGTATCCAACAATCTCCACCTTGGTGAAATCTTCCAAGTAGCCCAAGCAATCTCCACAAATACTTCAAAACAACTGCTCATCATCAAATGCAACAAACGAACCCAAACTCTACCTTAGTATGATATCACATACTAAACAAACCAATAGCAAAGTACTATCCCAACTCGCCCATGCCAAATTATCAAACATGCAAAATATTAGCCAGGTTCATGCAATGCTTGAACTTGGCTGCCCCAACAACTTTGGTCAACATATCAGCAGGATTATCCGCTGTCCCAATCTTCACCAAATGAATATCACCATCCTTTATCAAATCACGCACAAAATGATAACGGACATCAATATGTTTGGTCCTCGAATGATGAACTTGGTTCTTCGCTAAATGAATAGCACTCTGACTGTCACAGTGTACCTCCACCTTCTCCCGATGAATTCCCAAGCTCTTCAAAAGTCCATGTATCCAAATGGCTTCCTTCATGGCCTCCGCAACCGCCATGTATTCAGCCTCAGTAGTAGACAACGCTACAGTGGACTGCAAATTTGACCTCCAACTTATAGGTGCCCTAGCCATAGTAAACAAATAGCCTGTAGTAGACCGCCTCTTATCTAGATCACCTGCATAGTCAGAATCAACATATCCAACCAATAACCTGCTAATATTGTCATCCCTTTCAAATTTCAAACCCACATCTGTGGTGCCACTTATGTACCTTAGAATCCATTTAGCTGCTTGCCAATGCTCTTTGCCTGGATCATGCATATATCGACTAACCATACTCACCGCCTGAGAGATGTCTGGTCGAGTACAAACCATAGCATACATCAAACTGCCAACCACACTAGTGTAAGGTACATTTGCCATATACTGTCTCTCCTCATCTGAACTTGGAGACTGAGAAGCACTAATTCTGAAATGAGTGGCTAAGGGTGTACTGACTGGCTTAGTCTTCTCATCTATACCAAACCGTTTCAGCACCTTCAAAAGATATTGCTTCTGTGTCAAACTCACTGTGCCCTTTGCCCTGTCTCTAGCTATCTCCATCCCAAGTATCTTCTTGGCTTCACCAAGATCCTTCATCTCGAATTCAGAACTCAACTGATTCTTCAAATTTTGAATCTCCTTAGCATTCTTAGAGGCAATCAACATGTCATCCACATATAATAACAGATATATGAAAGAACCATCCTGCAATTTCCTGAAGTAGACACAATGATCAAACTCACTTCTGGAATATCTCTGCACCTTCATAAACTGGTCAAACCTCAAATACCACTGCCTTGGAGATTGCTTCAACCCATAGAGAGACTTCTTCAACCTGCAAACACAATTTTCCTTCCCAGCAATTTTGAACCCATCTGGCTGCGACATATAAATTTCTTCATCTAGATCCCCATGTAAGAACGCAGTCTTCACATCCATTTGTGTCAACTCAAGATCAAACTGTGCTACCAATGCCAACAAAATCCGAATAGAAGGATGCTTCACAACCGGAGAGAACACTTCATTGTAGTCAATTCCTTCCTTTTGAGCATACCCCTTTGCAACTAGTCTAGCCTTGAACCGAACACTGCCTTTTGGACCCTCTTTCTTCGTATACACCCACTTGCAACCAATTGCTTTCTTCCCCTTTGGTAGTTGCACTAGATTCCAAGTCTTATTCTTATGAAGAGAGTTCATCTCTTCATCCATAGCAACTTTCCAATCTGCATTTTCTGAACTTCTAGTAGCTTCTTTGAAGTTGGAGGGAACTTCATCATCCACAATGGGAAGAGCAAATGCAACTGTATCTGTAAAACGAGACGGTCGTTTGATATCTCTTCTTTGCCTTCTTACTGCAATTGATTCTTCCTGCTGGATAGGAACTTCTTCATCATTCTCAGTATCAACCACATCATCTTCATCTTGGACAGGAACAGGATTTTCAACTGACAAATTTTCTAACTCCACCTGTTGGAAAACTCTCCTACCAGTCGACTGGTTATTGCCAACAGTCGACTGTCCCGAGCTCCCACAATTCTGCTGTTCTGGACCACCAGTCGACTGCTCCTGTACATCAGTCGACTGTCCCGAGCTTCTTCTACTCACCTGTTGAAGAACTGTCCCACTCTTCTGCTGCTCACCAGTCGACTGTCCTATACCACCAGTCGACTGTCCCGAGCTAATCATGCTGGTCTCATCAAAAGTCACATCTCTGCTGATTACTAACTTCTTCTGTTCTGGACACCACAATCTGTAACCTTTGACACCAGTACTAAAACCAACAAATATAGCCTTCTTGGCTCTTGCATCAAGTTTAGTTTCAGTTACATGAAAATAAGCAGGACAACCAAATATATGCAAAAAACTATAATCAGATGCAGGTTTACCACTCCATACCTCAATAGGCGTCTTGCCTTCAAGTGCTGCTGATGGTAAACGGTTGACGATGTGGCTTGCATATATAACAGCTTCTGCCCAAAATGTCTTCTTCAATCCAGACTGTGCTAACATACATCTCACCTTCTCAAGTAAGGTTCTGTTCATCCTTTCTGCAACCCCATTTTGCTGTGGAGTCTTCCTAACTGTGAAGTGCCTTTGGATCCCTTCATCTTCACACAACTTCAGAAACGGATCATTCTTGTATTCCCCTCCATTATCTGACCTCAGAACCTTAATCTTCCTACCAGTCTGATTTTCAACTTTCTTCTTCCAACTTGTGAACAATGTCAAAACTTCATCTTTGTGCTTCATGGTATATACCCAAACTCGTCTGGAGTAATCATCAACAAAAGTAACAAACCAGTGTCTACCACTCATAGAAGGTGTCTGAGTAGGGCCCCAAACATCTGTGTGCACATAATCGAGGATACCCTCTGTCTGATGTACAGCTGTACCAAATTTCACCCTAGTTTGCTTACCCAAAACACAATGTTCACAAAATTCCAACTTGCACCCTTTAGCATCTTTAAGCAACCCTTGCTTCACAAGCCCCTGCAAGGCCTTTTCTCCTGCATGCCCGAGTCGCATATGCCACAACCTAGTAGAGTCGGGAACAACCTGTTTAGGCCTTTCAGTTACACTGGCAGCCTCACCCAAATATGTTTTTCCCTGCAAGAAAAACAAGTTCCTTTTTCTTTGCCCTTTCATCACCACGAGTGATCCGCTAGTCACCTTCAGAATGCCACCTTCACTAGCAAATTTCAATCCACTGGCCTCCAAAGCACCTAGTGAAATCAGATTCTTTTTCAAATCTGGAACATACCATACATCTGTAAGCTCCCTAATAAGACCATCGTGCATTAGCAATTCAATCTTCCCGATTCCTACCTTCTTACAAGGTGCATCATTTCCCATCAAAACTACACCACCATCCATATACTCCAAAGAAGTAAACCACTTCTTTTTCCAAGACATATGATAGGAGGCTGCTGTATCAAGAAACCATACTTCTTGATAAAGTGAGGGACTAGAAGCAAGTGCAAAAGAAAAATCCTCGCCACTTTCTAAATTATCAACAGTCACATTTGCAGTCGAATTTCCCTTATTTCGTAGCTTTGGACAATCCTTTTTCCAATGCCCCCTTTCATGACAGAAAGCACATTCATCTTTGGCCGGTATTTTTCTGTCCTTCGAAACTCCTCTCGATTTGGAACGAGATTTGTTTCCCTTTTTCCCAGATTTGGACTCAGATCTGGTCTCAGTCCTGCCCCTTACAATCAACGCTTCAGAAGTTTCTCTATCAACCATCTTATCCCTTCTCCTAGTTTCATTATTCAACAAAGCATTTGCAACATCTTCATATTTCACAGTATCTTTTCCATATAATAAAGTAGTTGCTAAATGATCATAACTTTCAGGTAATGAATTCAATAGAATTAGGGCTTTATCTTCATCCTTAATTTGCTCATCCAAATTTAACAAATCAGCCAATAATTTATTAAATGATTCAACATGAGCATTCATAGACATACCTTCCGTATAGGTGAAGCGAAAAAGCCTCTTCTTCAAATACAGCCGATTCTCCAAACTTTTCCTCATGTATTTGTCTTCGAGTTTCTTCCACAACACCGCAGCAATGGTATCCCTCATCAAATCGTACTTCTGAGCCTTCTCAATAAAGAGCCGAATAGTCCCACATGCAACTCGATTCAACTTCTTCCAATCTGCTTCGGACATATCCTTAGGTTTTTCTACCTCCAAAGCAACATCTTGTTCTTGTTGAACAAGAACATCCAACACCTCACATTGCCACATCCCGAAATTGTTTGTCCCATCAAATTTTTCAACTTCAAATTTTGCGTTGTGAATCGTTGTTCTTGACGAACTTGATCCCACAACATCCTTGGTTGCATCTGCATCACCCGCCATCTCCCTCTAGGTTGAACCAACAGCTCTGATACCACTTGTTGTGCGCGGAATACGAATCAATCCAACAATCAAACGAACTAATGCGGAAACAAAGAGAGAACCAGCGAGAAAACACAGAAAAGCAAGCAACACAAGAACACAAGATTTACGTGGTTCGGCAAAACGATGCCTACATCCACAAGGGGCGGTTGGGGTTTCTTTACTATGATCTCCAATGGGCAAACAAAGCCTTTACAAGAGATGACGGCTGCAAAATCCGAATAAGGTGTTACTTTTTACAAAACCCTAACGGGTGTATTTATAGAGAAACTATTGGGCCTTTCGAATTGGGCCGAATCTGGATCCAAAACCCGTCGACAGTCGACTGGTCCAATTACCAGTCGACTGATAATCCTTCTGCCCAGTCGACTGACTCCCACATACAGTCGACTGCTGCTGCTGTATTCTCAGTCTTCGAAAACCTCCTCTGGACAGTCGCCTGATCCTCCAACCCAGTCGACTGAAGCTCTGAAACTTTCGAACACTGCAGATACCAAATACCAGAATCGAGCCATTATCCTACAGATTCTAGATTTCCAAAGCATGTTTGTCGCCTACGGAAATCTCTCTATGGGCTCAAGCAAGCCCCTAGAGCTTGGTACTCGAGACTCACTGGGTATCTTTGCTCTCTTGGTTTTGTCAGTTCCAAGGCCGACTCATCTCTGCTCATAAGACAAACTGGTGACTCTACTCTATTTATTTTAATATATGTTGATGACATTATTATCTCAGGCACACCGAGGAATCATATCAATACACTCATATCCCAGCTCCAATCTGCATTTGCAATCAAGGACCTGGGCCCATTAAGTTACTTTTTGGGCATCGAAGTTCTTCCAAATCACAATGGCCTTTTTCTATCTCAGCGCAAATATATTCTGGATCTATTACTAAGCTCTAAATTCGATGGTGTCAAGCCTATCACCACACCCCTGGCAGCCAATACTCCACTCTCTAAACATGATGGGCCGACTCACAATGATCTTACCCAATATAGGAGTATTGTGGGATCTTTGCAGTATCTATCTTTCACTAGACCTGATATTGCAGTCGCTGTCAACAAAGTATGTCAGTTCATGCATAACCCTCGAGATGTCCATTGGTCTACTGTCAAGCGAATTCTTCGTTATCTCAAACACACCATCAACTTTGGCTTGCAGTTGTCTACACCAACAACTTTCACAATTCATGCATATTCAGACTCGGACTGGGCAGGATGTCCTGATGATCGCAGGTCTACAAGCGGCTATTGTATCTTCTTTGGTGGCAACCTCATCTCATGGAGTGCGAGGAAGCAAAAGACAGTTTCCCGTTCAAGCACGGAAGCTGAATACAGGGGCATCGCAATTGCTACCGCAGAAGTTATGTGGATTCAATCTCTCCTAAAGGAGCTTGGTTACTCCACACCTCTGCCGCCAACTCTCTGGTGTGACAACTTAGGAGCTACGTATCTCACGGTAAATCCTATCTTCCATGCTCGCACAAAGCATATCGAAATAGATTACCATTTTGTCCGTGAACGTGTTGCTTCCAAACAACTCAGTGTTCGATTTATCTCCACCAAAGATCAGCTGGCCGACATCTTCACCAAAGGTCTCAGCAGTAACAGGTTTCAGGAGCTAAGAAACAAGTTGTCCATCCAACCTTGGCCGTTCAACCTGCAGGGGAGTGTAAAGACTAAGTCGACTAATCCTTCATCAGTCGACTAGTCTACCAATAAGTCGACTGTAGCTCATCAGCAGTTGACTGGATATGACTGCAACCATTTGCAACAAAACTCTCGGCACAATCGACTGGTAGTACCCAACAGTCGACTGTACCCAATCCATTACAATCCCTAAAAATCTGCAAATATGCAACCGTGTCAACAACCGATCTCCAGAAGAATAGGTCTGCAACAGCAATTGTTTGTATCCCTAAAGGATAGGATCTGTAACCAATAAAGATCTGATTTGATCTGATTTGATTTGTAAAAACTCTATATATAAATCATTAGCATCACCTGTTTAAGGTGTGCAAGCCATTCAATAAAACTCACTGGAATGCTATGACTTATGAGAAATCCATGATGTTAAAGAGTTTTTTTTTCTTATGAGCATTTTGACAAACAGTTGGTGGGCAATTGCAGTCAATTAGAGAAACATGGTACCTTTTTGCCAAGTCCGGTTATACCAATTAGATTTCAGATTCTCTTTTACTAGTAATTTACACGTGCGTTGCACGGCTTAATAAATACATATTTTTTTAAAAGTAAAAATTCAGGCACGTGTGTTGCACGGGTTGGTAGAAGGACAAATTACACTAAGGCCTTTTCCCATTATAGTAGTAGAGATGTATGTGCTCTAAATGGGGCGGGTTGGGAATAGTAATGCATACTTGGGATCCGAATCCGAATTTTTTTTGGAAGTTTGGATAGTCAAACGGATCCGACCCGTTCCTACGCCGTTTGGGCCTTTGCTCGTGGGCCGTGTTTCACGTGATCTAAAAGCTGGGGACTTATCTGCATATAGTCCCTATAATATTTCTTTCTACCCCTCTAATCTTCAATATTGTATTTAAGCTCATGGTTCTATCAAAATAAAATAATATTTACCTACTGGTTATTATAACGCAGCTCATATGAACATCTTCCAAATTTACTCTGGATATCCTATTCAAAAAAATAAAATTATATTTGATTTTTAATTTTTTTGGAACTATGATTTTTGATATTTGATCGATATATCCAGTGTTAACAGAAACAAAACAATAAAATTGTGAGTGGGTCTCTCAAAATTTTATTGTTTTCCAAAACATCTCTTACAAATCCATTTATCTAACAATTGGCATCCACTTGTGAAACAATCTCTCTACTAAGTTTCTAAAATGAGTAATGCTACACCAACTTTGGGCTGTAAAATAGACCGGATGGGATCGGACACATATGTTCAAGTTGGTACCAAAATTTTATTCAGACGGACTTATGTCCGGCTCGGTCCATATCGGACAAAATTTTTATAGTCCGGACTCGGTTCGGTAAAGCATCGGACCACAATAATACTCGGACGGACTTATGTCCGGCTCGAGCTCGGTAAAACATCAGACCTAATAATTTGTTCGTCTGCGGTTCATATAACAGTTCGGACAGTCAACGGTCAGGCCATTTCTCGAGGCAGACTCGGACAGACGACAGACCGTCCTGTTCATTTTACACCCCTACACCCACTACCAATTTACTACATTTTTTATCACTACCTTAAGTGACACACTTCAATAGGTGGGGGGAGAGAGTATGTGAATGAACTTTCTAATAGAAGTATACCACCTAAGGTAGTGAAGAAAATGATAGTGAGATTCGTAGTGAATGAAACGTTACTTATGGATTTATAAGAGATGTTTTGGAAATAATTATGTCGTAACTCGAAATTTGAACTTTGAATGGAAATTATAATTATGTTGTAAATAAATTCAAACTTTGAAGGTATTATGGTAACTAACAGCAGTTGAGTAAATGAATGATTAATATAAGTCTCACTTAAAAGTGAATGATTGAGATTAGATTGTTAAATGTCTTCAAATGACAATCCTAACTCTTCCATTATAATATTACTAGTAACTGCATATGTGATGCACATTTTTTATTTTATTTTATTTTATATAATAAATAATAAGACTTTCATTTACTCATGAGATACTCTTTACACACGATTCCTAGTATTACAAACTTTTATTTCATATAAGTGACACTTTTGTAAATAATTATGTCGTAAATAAATTTTAACTTTGAGGGTATTATGGTATCTAACAATAGTTGAGTAAATGAATAGTTAATATAACTCCCACTTAAAAATAAAAGGTTGAGATTAGATGGTTGAATGAATGTCTACAAATTACAGGTCATCTACAAATGACAATCCCTTTCATTATAATATTAGAGATTAGAGACTAGAGATTATAATATTAGAGGTAGAGATATTTTGGAGATTATTTATTTAGAAACAAAAAAAGAGAGTTGTGATCATAGCAGTCAATATAGTGACCTCCAACTCCTCCTCCATCTTCCATTCCACTTCTCCTTCCTTCCACTAAATTCAGGTAACAATTCGTCCTCTATTTCTCTTTATTTATTTTTATTAATTTTCCATCCTTTTGCTTTGCTTGATTTATTTAAAAAAACCTAGCCAAAATTGAATCTTTCTTCGCATTTCAGTTGTAGTTCTACTGATGTAGAAAACCCATGTTCCCAAAATCGAATCTTGTTATAGTTTGTTTATGAACTGGCGTATTATGGGTATATTCAGAAGTTTGGTTTGGATTTTTGTTCTGCAATGAATGTGATGTCTGTTTACATAAGGACTGATCCAGCTAAAATTAGTTGTCAATCTTGTTGCATAAAGTGGTTGTTTGATGTGTATATTGACATTAGATTATCAAACTTGAAGCTTGGATTTGTAATTATACATTTGTAGGCATCTCTTCAAATTTCAACTAGTTAATTGTCAAATTTGAAGCATAGAGTGGTTGTTTTATGTGAATATTCACATTAGATTGTCAAATTTGAAGCTTGTATCTCTCCAAATTCAACTGTTTGGTGGATATTCAGGAAGTGCCCTTTTCTTGATTGAATATAGGGTTTTGGGTTGACTTATAACATCCCAATTAATTCTGCTTCAGGCGGGAATCAAACCTAGGTCGCCCATGTAGAAGCGGAAAGATATGTTGATGTCTTGTGCTTGGTTACTTAGAAGCATATATTTGCTGTAATTGTAGTATAATTTTGATGACAATTGCTCTAATAAGAGCATCCACAGTCGTTTGCTATATATCGCATTTTTCCATATTATAGCAAACGAATAGCAAACGAGCGCTGCAATCGTTTCTCATTTTCCCATTTTTTGACAAACCTCCTATTCTCATTTCTCAAATATGAGAAACGAAATGAACTTTCTCAAATTATAAAGGACGGGGTATGATACCCCGTCTCTCCGATTTAATAATTTTTTAATCGATTCAGACGGACGATCATATCCCGTCTCAATAATTTTCTTAATTTTTTTTTAAATAGGTCGGACGGGGATACATACCCCGGACGGGGTATGATACCCCGTCTGTAAATGGATTATTTTTTTTTATTTAATGAATGAACGGCCATGATTGGCCGATTAGAAAAAAAAAAAAAATTAATTGGTGGGACGGGGATACATACCCCGGCCGGGGTATGATACCCCGTCCGTGAAAGTAGGAATCCAATTAATGCTGATTAGGTTTAATAGGTATAATTAGGAGTAGTTATTAGGTTTAAGGTAGTATATTAATTAGGTTTAGTTTTATTATATTATTTAATTTAGTTAATTAATTTAGTTTAATAGTTAATTAGTAATTCTGTTTTTTTTAATTTATTTTAAACGATTAGACGGTATATCATATACCGTCGCTCGCTTTTTTCTAAAAAATGAGAAACAATATAGCAAACGACGACTGCAGCGAACGATCGTATTTGCTATTACTGTAGCTGCTATTTTATAGCAAATGAGAAAAACGACTGTGATGCTCTAAGGAATAATATTTTGTAACGGAATGTTCCCTTAAAATTTTCAACAATGTCATTTTTGTCATGCATTTCCTTCATGAAAATTATAATACATGTGTTGATACAAACAGAAAAGTGTATTACTTGTTGATTGTGAGTCATATCTGGTATTGTAATGATCATTGATATATCATATATGTAACTTTTCATCTCCTTTCATGACATATATAAATCTTTGGTCCCATTATTTCCTTGTACCTATTGAACTTTTACCTATGTATAAACCCAATTGCAGTTGGATTGTAGGAGCTATTAATGGAGAAGAGGAATGACTCCAAGGGTCCCATTCTCAAATATGTATGGATGTTTTTCCGGAAATGCTTCTTTTCCGTTCTCTCCTATGGTCCGATGCCGAACCACATAGCATTTATAATGGATGGAAATCGTAGATTTGCCAAGAAGAGAGGCATAAACCAAGGTGGGGGTCACACTGTTGGCTTCACAGCTCTCCTGTCTAATCTACAATACTGTTATGAAATGGGGGTGAAGTATGTAACCGTATATGCTTTCAGTCTCGACAACTTCAAAAGAAAACCGGACGAGGTTCAATCCTTGATGAATCTAATGAAGGAGAAGATAGATGAATTGCTCAAGGAGGAGAGCATAGTTAACAAGTACGAAATCAGAATTAATTTTTGGGGAAATTTGAAACTCTTGAGCGAGCCAGTGAGGCTGTCAGCTGAGAAGGCAATGGCCATTACTGCTAAGAATAAAGGGCCAGTTCTCTCAGTGTGTGTGGCCTATACATCCACTGACGAAATCGTGCATGCTATTGAAGAATCATGTACAAAGAGGAGAGAAAATTCGAAGGATGGCGATGATATAGATGTTATGGTTTCAGTGGAAGATTTGGAACGACACTTGTTTACAGTTGGTTTCCCTGATCCAGATATTGTGATTAGGACTTCAGGAGAGACTAGGTTGAGTAACTTTCTTTTGTGGCAAACTACTTTCACCCACTTGCAAAATCCAGTCCCTTTATGGCCTGAGTTCTCTTTTAGGCACTTGGTGTGGACTATATTGCAGTATCAGAAGGTCTACCCTTATTTAAGGGAGACACGATGGAAGAGTAAAAAAACAAGTTGAGTGGTGCTGAGGTTACCCAGCAAGCATAGAAAGAAGATGAACAGACACATAGAGAAAGGACAAGCGGATCAGACATGGAGATAAAAGATAGGGCAAAATTGGGGGACAAGAAGACCAGCAACATACCAGCATGTTTGACGCAACTGGATTTCCCCCCGAAGCTTTCAACTCAGTAGATCGAAGCATGCTTTTGAATTCTTCAATGCTCTTGTGTTTGTAACTTACCATTTGGAATGTACACAACGAATGCAAAATGCTAACTGCAGTTGTAAGTTTATCTTAACAGAATATATGGAACTGAGATTACTTTTTGTTAAATATAAGAATCATACAGAAAAATCGATATAAGGAGGAGATGTAACTCATTGTTGTGAAGATTCCTGGTTCTGAAATTAAGTGCATCTTCTCCTGGAACACTGGGAAAAGTAATAAGGTGAGCTGCCATGAACCCTTCATGAAGTTTCTTTCACAGTTTCACTCTAACTAGGAAGATGCTTTGATCCTTGGTTTTATTTGCTTCGGTCATAAATGGTGGTGTTATCATTTGGTTAATTCTTGTAGTGCCTATGCTTCCACTTATTATGAGTAGATAGTCTTCGACTTGAAACTGCACATGGTTTCTAGATCTATCTGTTTAAAGATTTTGACAATATTATATATCGTTGATTTTGAGACTATAGCATGCAGTTATGTTTGTAAAGGTTTGTGGTATTTTCAGTGTAAATCTCCTAGTTTTTTATAGGTGAAAGGAGGAAAAAATAGAGGACAGATAACTTGTTCAAGGAAATTCGAGACTCATGAGGTAAATTGTTGTGTTGGGGAGTTATAAAACTCCAGATACATTTTGTGTGGTTAGGATTGGAACTTTCCCCCTCTCCTAAAGTTCCTTAACTGATGGTTCAGCTAAAACCATCTATGTTGAGCTCTTACCTATTGATACTGCGTCCAGTCGTAGAATTTCTGAGTTTGAGAAACAAACATCAAATTGTACTAGACCATATGGGCATGAGGTTAACGTGTATATATGCATCATCAAGGGTTCTTCAATTTATTTGTTCAATTTTGGTGATCAATTAGGCTGTCTGAAAGATATACGTTATTCGCTAATGATGCTCATCCAGTTTGGCCTAGAGGACAGTAATGATGTTAAATTTTTTGAAGATAGCTATATAGTTGTTGCTATGATGATGCCAGTACTGATGAAGATGTTTGGATGACAAACTTTGGAGATGAAGGGGTGTGTGTCATTGTCCTCCAAACCGCTCTTTTTTTTTATGAAAAGGATAGAGTCGAGTGACTCTAGCCCAAACAATAGTATATATAATAAGAGAAAACAGTACAACGCATTGACGAGTAATACAAGTAGTAGTACAGTAATAAAAGGAAAACGAAGAGTCCTGCGGACATGCCAGGAAGTAAATAAGACATTTACAACAGAAAACAATCTGCAGCTAAAACCAATAGACTCCGAAACTAACACCAAAAAAAGCCCCCAAAACGAACATCGCTGCATCGGCCCAGGCAGAGGACGACAGACGCTACCAGCGAGGAAAAGCCCTCAACGGACTTGACTTCCACCTGGCCAGCAAGGCAAGGAGCAAGAGACCATCGGCCTGAAAAAGCGGAAACTCCGAACCCAGCACTACAGACGCGCTAAACAAAAACTGCCCTGAAGCAAAATTGCAAAACACCCATACAACAAATGACCCAGAAAATTCGCACACAGGTGACAGCATCACCCTGGGCCACCAAGGGCAACCCCACCAACCAAAGAAAACAAGAGGCTACCAAAGCCGAAATAAAGGAATAGGGGCCAAACAGTGGCCCTAAGCTAACCCAAAGATACTGCTAAAGAACCAACCAAAAAAGAAACAAATAGGAGTGCGCATATATAGTCCCCAGAGAGGGAAAGAACCAAGCAGTGGCGCAAAGCCAAACCAAAGACAGGAAATAAGAAACAGCACAATAAACAACAAGTAAAGAAGTGCAAATTAAGTCTCAAAATAAACCCCTGCAAAAGGAAGATACATGCATATAACCACCGAAAAGGCGCAAGGTCCCATGGAAGGGACAATACCAAAATCAGAGAAAAGAGGAGCTAGCAAAACAGTCGCCCAAAAGTAGAGTCGGGTCGCACAGAAAAGGGAGGGGCACCTCCCGAGAGCTTACTGCTGCAACAGGAAAGCAAGAAAAATCACATTAGCACTAAACAGAAATGTGCAAAGGCAAAATATCAGAAGAAAATAGAAAGCCATTAGAGCAAACAGAAACCCATCATAGTAATAAATACATAAGTGAAAAAGTAAGGGGAATAGGCTAAGAGCAGACCAAAACCGACACACTACGGAGGAAGGAAGTTGAACTGATAGAATAAAGAAGCCGCGGTATCAATTCTTAGTAGGTTTAAGGAGACACACATTTGCGGAGACAAGGTAGAGGCCCAGTGTTTGGGAAAGAAGAGGAGGTCGTCGACCAGACTCGAGATCGGACGCTTGGAGTTGGAAAAGATGCGTTGATTTCTTTCCTTCCAAATGATCGAAATATGGGCCATCATCGTGGCATCTCAGGGCGGACGGAAGCGATTTGGGACGGTGGTAGAGCGCCAAGACGTGAACCAAGAGTCCATAGAATCAGGAAAACCAATCACCCCCCAAGCCCGTTGGGCAATCCACCATAACGGCCGGGAAAAAGGGCAATCAATGAATACATGAAAAGCGTTTTCCGGAGACAGGTTGCATAACACACAATTTTGACCAACCGCAATGTTTTTTTAATAAGGATATCAACCGTAAGTAATTTTTCTTGAATAGCGAGCCAAGTCAAGATTTTGATTTTGAGGGGGGCAAAAGACTTCCAAATGGCGTTAGCAAAAGGAGAGGAGACACCTCCCGAGTTGATAAATTGATAGAAAGACTTACCCGTGAAGATACCCGAACTGTTCCATCTCCAGCGGTAAGCATCCTGGGGTTGCCAGGAGTAAGCTTGAAGCTCCGCCAAAAGACAGGTAAGTCTGGGGATTAAGGGGGGAGGCAGATTGCAAACGAAAGGAATGAGCCAAGACCTGGAGCCATTGTGGTAATTGGTGTACTCTCCTACGGTAACTGCCTGGTTGGTAACCAACTGGAATAACTCAGGAAACGAAGAAGCAATAGAGCGGTTGTCTAACCACAGGCCCGTCCAGAACAGAACACCTGTTCCAGGCCCGCACACTTTAAGCAGACCACATTTAAAAGGTGCTACCGATTTCCACACACCTTTCCAGAACGATGAGGTCGAAATAGGGAGAGAAGAGTGGAGTTCCCAAATTTTATGACGAGAGAAATATTTAAGACAAATCAGGCGAGCCCAAGAAGAGCCTCCGTTGTTGAGGATCCTCCAAATCCATTTACCCAATAACGCAAGATTCTGATTTCTGAGGTTTATCACTCCAAGACCACCTTCCCGTTTCTATTTGCAAATCATACCCCAATTGCAAAGATGTTTGGCAGGTCTGAAGGCGGAAGAGCCGGACCAAAAGAAGTTCCGTCTAATTCGGTCGATCTTGGCGATCACCCAGGAAGGAACGAAGGACATCATGTATAAAGGGATGGACGAGAGAACCGAATTTACAAGGATAAGACGTCCTCCCTTCGAAAGAAGTTTACCAGCCCACACATTTAGTCTGGACCCCACTTTATCAATCAGCGGAGTCTAGTCAGATTTGTGCGGTTAGTCTGGACTCCTAACCGCTCTTTTATTATTCATTTATTTTATCACTTAAAAGTAAATACATGGTAAGTGGTGGACATCATAAACACATTAGTTACATAATATTGGATTTGGGAGAGAAGGCACGCGTGGCCTGTGCAAATAGATCGAACAGTAAGTGATGGCAATCTTTGGACTTCTGGGTTCTAAATGTTTGATCGCCTACATCCTTGAGATTTTGAAATACACTAGTTATTCAGTCATTTGGGGCAGGAGATATGTTATGCAGTGGAGCTAGTCAAGCCCCAGAATGTGAAAGATACACCATCCGTATTCTTGTAATTTGAATTCTCCAGCTAACTGTGATTTTGTAGATTTCCCTACAATAAGAATATGCCAGGTCCAATGCAGTCAGTTATATCACCAAAAAGAAAACAGTACAGGAAGAGGCTGTAGAGTGCTATAAGAGTTGTCTGCCTTGCTGTGGATACAAGCTATGCTGACGGAACCATGTTTAAATCTGTTGTCTTTCATTCTACTTCATATTTTCTCTTTAGTGTTATTTATTCAACAAGACTGTTACAAATCCTTCAGTATGTTGCATTGTTACTGAAATATGTTAAAGTTACTGCTTTGCGTTTTCTTTGTTAAAATCATCAAAAGTATTCATCAAACATATAATATTAATAAATTTCTTCCACCTTATTGTTGATTGTGCAGCTCAATGTTTTCGTATACACCTCTGCCCGAGTCTTATGCAGGCTGGCTGGGATGGTTGAAATCCGGTGGAGGTGTCCTACATGATAAAAGCAGGTGTTTGATTGCATATGTGAGTTAAATGCTTTTGGGGCATAGGAATGCAGCCTCATCAGAAACTAAGCAATGGTTGGAATGGTGGGGACTGGGAAGTACTTGTTCAGGTATTAGCAGGAGGGGAGCGACATAGCAGGTCATCTCATGAGATGAAGTGGATAATACTGGAAAGGGGATGTCTCAAGTTTCAATTTGATGGCTCGATGGAAGTTGGTATGTTCTTAGTAAGTTCCTTTCCAGGATGAATGGTGTGAATGAGATGAACTTAGGGTGTGTGGGAGGGGCTTAAAGTGGTCGGTGGTTTCTCTCATAATTCTCTTGCCATGTGGATAGAAGGCAACTGACTCGTTCCACGTTATTGATGAGTTTAAAGATATTTCTGAGGCTACACACAACTTGCTTGCGAACACTAGGTGGTTGAAGCGTCAAACGCCCTTCATGAAGGTAACTCTGTAGCAAATTGGTTGCCAATTTTGCAGATTGAAGTAGAAAGATTTTATAACTTTAGAAGGATCAACTGAGGCGATGCATATGGCATCACTTACGTAACACAATAATGTCGCTCTAATCTATTTCTCGCTCATCGGATAAAAATAATAATAGGATTTCTAATTAATTCCAACAAGCATTTCATGCTGTTCCTTGCTTGCTGTAGTTACTAGTTACCTCCTGCAATTCTAAAATACGGATATACTGTTCATTTGCTCTCTCAATCTGCTGGCTTCCTACCTCTAGTAATTTTTATTTATTCTACTTGAAGAAATTGAAATTGGAGATACGAATTATGAAATGATTTTTTTTCTCTGAAAAAAAAAAGAAAACGAAAAAAGAAATCAAGTTCAGAAACGTTCGCAATCATTTGGCAAATACACAAAAAAGCTGACTAGATTCATTTGTGATCCAAAATTTCAAAAAGCGTATTCCAGTTGTCTAATTGTCTGTAATTGGATATTGCATACACATGTGCAGTGCACGTGCTGAATATCTCATATAATTCCTCAGCTTTTGCCTCCATTCTTGATTATTCCCTTTTCCTTCAAAGAAGAAAAAAAACCAACTCACAGTCACTTCTCATCTCTCTCATTATCATCAACTTCCAATCTGAAAACAACCCAGAACCCTCTAAAAACTCAGACAGCTAACAAAAGCCATCAACCCTCTTCCTTCAATCTCAGTCTCCAAACTCACAATCAAGTTCCCCTCTTTTTCAAGAACTCAATCCCAACTCAACCTTCTCCACAAAGACCGCATCTACTTTCTTGAAAATTATCAAAATGAGTGATATTGAGGAAGAATCAATCTGGGTTATTCCCTATAGAACCCCAAAGGTCACAGACCATTACACAATTCGACATGTACTTGGCAGAGGCTATTTTGGCACCACTTACCTCTGCATTGACAAAACAGATGGTAAAAAATTTGCTTGCAAGTCAATCTTCAAAGACCAGTTCGGGGAAGATAATTACGACTCCGAATGTGTTCGGCGCGAGATACAGGTAATGCACCACCTTTCGGAGCTCCCGAATGTGGTAAGGATTGAAGGGGTTTATGAGGATGAACTCTATGTGCATTTGGTGATGGAGCTATGCAATGGCGGGGAGTTGTTTGAAAGGATCAATGACAGGAAGCATTATCCGGAGAGGGAGGCGGCAAAGTTGATGAGAACTATTGTTGGGGTGGTGGAGGCTTGTCAGTCGCTCAGGGTGATACATAGGGACCTTAAGCCGGAAAACTTCTTGTTTGTGGGGAGTGAAAAGAATGCGGCGCTCAAGGCTATTGATTTCGGGCTGTCTGTGTTTTACGGGCCTGGTCAGTATATGATTTTTCTTGATTCTTGATTATTCTTTGGTATAGATTGTAGTTGCCTTGAAGTTCTTGGTAATATTGTGTAATTTAGTAGGAGAAGAAAATCTTGAGTTGAGGAACAGTGAGAATGAAATCTTGAATTGATCTTAAAGTTAGATTTGATGAAGTTATAGCTCTGTTAGGAATTTTAAAGCTTCATAAGAATCATCTTAGTGTTAGTTTGGAGAGATTTCTTATTTCTTTTTCTTTTTCTTTTTTTAAATCATAATTTGGAGAGATTTCTTGATTTATGCTTATTTGTAGGTTGTTGATATCTAAGAAGCCTAGACTAGACACAAGACACAGACACAATGCGACACAATGCGACATGGCACACCGACATAGAAACAATTTTGAAAACCACACTACTTCAGATAATATCGTGTTGGATTCGTGTGTCTCATACAATTGTCGACTTGGGGTTTGACACGACACGGGTACTAAAGAAAATAGCCTGTGCTTCATAGGTTGATATGTTTATCCAAATCAATCATAGTCATATGATTGATTTGTTTTGTTTTGTTGTCTTTTATTAAATGAATTAATATCTCTGGTAGGGTATGTGACAGATTTTGCTGACCACCTAAGCTGTTGATAGTTATCATGTTATGTTTTATGATGCTATACTGCAACGAAATTCCCGTGCTAGAATATTTATAATTATTTTCCAGAAATGCTGGAGTATCTAATTTTGCTCACCTTTGTTTTTGCAATTCTTTCCTTTTCTTTTTGGTTACGTAATAATATTACCAGAGGTTTTGGTCATCTTAATCTTGTTCCTGTCAATTTTTTATTTCGCCCTTTGCATGCTTAATAGCGATAAAAGGTGCATTTACAATATTTTCTTACATCCATATCTATCATTTTTTGGAGCGATAACATGTTGAACCTTGTGAACTTTAACTAATCATGTCCAATGATTCAGATGAGACATTCTCTGATGAAGTTGGGACTGACTTATATGTTGCACCAGAGGTTTTGAGTAAATGTCATGGTCCAGAGGCAGATGTATGGAGTGCCGGAGTAATCTTGTATGCTCTATTGACTGGCAAAACTCCTATTGGGGAAAGTACGTTTCTAGTCTTTCTATTACTCAATAGTATTTTCATCTGATGTTCAATCTTGAAGTTTCATCTTTGTTCTATTTTAGTAACTGAAGACAACTTAAGAGAGGTTCCCATTTCCGGTAGTGCTAAAGATTTGATAGCAAAAATGCTAAATCGCGATGTAAGCAAAAGACTTACAGCTCATCAAGTTCTCTGTGAGTAAACTTTAATCCCTATGAATTTTAACGTACGAACGAAAGAGCTTCTTTCAGATTCTCAACAGCGAACCAAAGCATTGTTCATTTTGACAAATGGCAGGTCACCCATGGATTGTTGATGATGGATTGGCCCCTGATAAGCCTTTGGACTCTGCCATTCTATCACGCCTGAAACGATTCTCAGCAATGAACAAGCTAAAGAAGATTGCTTTGCTGGTAAGTTCCCTCCGCCCCTCTCCCTTCCATGTATCTCACATGCATGAATTACCAAAATATGATTAATGCTTATGGTTGATTAACTTAAATCTCTATCCATTTGCCTTTCGAGAATAATGTTACCTCGGCCTAGTGTTGACTATCTATTGGAAAGGGATTTTATATAGGTGTTCTGTTCATGTTAAGATTTTGTGCACGTCCTTCAGTGGATCTTTTCGCTGTAATATGTGTGGGCACTTTTATTATCATCGTTAAACCCCGTATACTGGGATGAGTTCTAAATTACTATAGCAAGTTTAAATCATGCTCAATTAATAGTAGATTTTAATTTCATAACTGTTATGTTTGTTCGGCCCATTCTTAATTTCCATGTTCTTTCCCCATAATATGGGGCGCATCACGCATGCATTAGTTTCCCCTCAGGAAATCACATTTCAAAATTGAGGATTGCTAATTCGTAGGCCCTACACTGTCAAGGATGACTTTCAAAATAATGTCTTGTGATCGATGAATATGTTACTATACAATTTGTTAGGAAAGAATATGTTGAAATGTATGTGTTTTGTTTATGTCATCCTCAATTCAAATTCACATGTTTATGCACGCCATGTTTTTATTATTTCTAATGAGTAATGGACGAACTTGTTGGTGATTGATGATAAAACAACTAAGTTTAAGGGGTATTTATGTTTAAGCAACAATGATTTGTATCTTGAGGGTATATTATTAAATAATAGAATTGTTAGTGATTGATGAACTGGTTAAAGTTAGATTGCCAAAAACAGAGATTTGTTTAATAGATATAATAGCATGAAGCATGAATATCTCAGAGAGTTTTTAAATTAACAAACAATTTTCTTAAAAGTTTGGAGTTGAATGAGCAAAAGAAAGGTAATCTCTTTAAAGAACAATGCACGTCTCCGATAAACAACACAGGACAGAAACATATTTAACTCTATCAACAGATTTCTACTCTGTTATAATTGATTCGGCAAAAAGCTACTAATCAGCAGAACTCGCTCCTCCACTTTTAAGCAATGCAGCTATTTGCTGTTCATGTGTACAATTTTAAGCTTCTATTTCATTTTGTGTAGAGTTATTTTAAATCTTCTTCTTGTCTGTTCTTAATGGCAGGTTATAGCGGAAAGACTATTAGAAGAAGAGATATATGGGCTAAAGAAGCTGTTCAAAATGATCGACACGGACAATAGTGACACAATAACATTTGATGAACTAAAAGATGGGTTGAGAAGATTGGATTGTGATCTGATGGATTCGGAGGTCCAGGCTCTTATGGATGCGGTATGTAAAAAGGACCAAAATCACTTTTACAGAAATACATGGTAATAAGTTGACAATAATTAGTGAAGTTATTGTTCTAAACTTGGGTGACAGGCTGATATAAACCAGAATGGCACCATAGACTACCCTGAATTCCTTGCGGCTACTCTGCACATGAACAAGTGGGGAAAAAAGGAAAACCTGAGAACTGCTTTCAACTTCTTTGACAAAGATAGAAATGGTTATATCACCATTGATGATCTCTCGCAAGCTTGTCAAGAACTTTTCATCGATGGCGTTCATCCTGACAAGATGATCACAGAAATTGACCAAAACAATGTAATGTTTTCTCAGCTTTATATAATTGGACCAAATTTTTAATCTTAAACTTTATGTTGCAGGATGGGAAGATAGACTACGACGAGTTTGCAGCAATGATGAGGGAGGGAACTGGAGGGAATTGAGCAACTGGAAGAAGAACCATGAGAAACACTATTAACACATCGAAATGCTGTATATATATATATATATAAATTGATGGATTAATTTGGTTTTGGGCCTCTTCAGTGCCTGTACCAAACTTCAATAGTAACAGACTTAGATGAACTGATTATGAAATGCTACAGTTGCTAATATTAATGAATATTTCTTGATAGTACTTTGGATGTTAGTCTGCAGTATTTGTGCATGCAACCTCTATTCTGTTTTCTTCTTTTTTTTTATCATAAACGGCGGGTCCTAAGACTCCCCGTGCTTTATTAAAAAGGTTTTTAATAAAACAAACAACCAAATAAAGGAAGATGATGTTCATGAGTCCCCACACGTGGGCCATGAGCCTCATTCCCCATCAAAAGAGAGAACCCATCTCATACAAGATAGTTACCGTCCCAAAACTAAGGGCGTACAAGTATTTATACAGTTTGTTATTCTGCCCCAACAACAAAAAGAGCCCCCAAAAAATGGCACCGCCACCGGCCCACACAAAAGGCGTCCCCCATCCCGCTTCCGCATGCCAATCACTCTTCCTCAGTGGTTCCCTCCCTTTCTTCAGTCTCTGCCTCGTAGGTTGTCGTGTTTGCCTCGATTTACAACTCCTTGACTCTTTTTGTTGATTCCCCACCTGCCGTAATAGACCAGAAGATAATATTAGCAATAATCTTGAGCAGCAGTTGCTGGTGCATGATGTGTCTGTGAAGAGGTCTAAAAATTCTACAATTTCTCTCTAACCATATTCCCCAGCAAATTGCCATGACCCCAACACCTCAAATGTCAAAGTCACCTTTGTGGAGGTGTAGTTGATGCCAATTACCCCACAGATCATGCACCATCTCCGGGCACGCTCCAGTGATACCTAATCTGTTCAACAAGTCCCTCCATATAGGTTTAGCAAACTGACACATAACGAACAGGTGATCCACCGTTTCGTTACCTAGGTTGCACATAATACAGTCTTCCGGGCCTAGCCACTTTGCGTCTAGCCAAGTTGTCCCTGGTAAGTACAGTATTTTTTCAGACAAGCCAATTGAATGCCCTAATCTTAAGAGGCACCTTGACCTTCCATACGTGATCATTTGTCCGAATACCCCCATCATTTAACCACCTATATACCGAACTAACCGAGAAAACCCCTCCTGTCAGGGACGCCGATAGTTCCACCGTCGCCGGAGTCTACAGCCTTCGTCTCTACTGGTGTCTGTGTGTTGTTGTCTGTTTGTTTGTTGTTTTGTTTGTGTCTGTTTGTTTGTTTTACGTGCAGTGTGCACTTTGTTGAATTTGTAGTCATAGTGTGCTTTGCACGTGTCTTGTAATTGGGATATTCTATAAATCCCCTCCAACAATACGTTGTTGGTATTATGAATGAAAGAAATTGTCCTAATCTTCTCTCCAGATCCGCTTCTTCTACCTTATCTTCTTCTTCTTCCCCCAATCTCAGATCTAATCTCCTCTCTCAATCCCTAATCCTTTCTTCTTCTTCCCAAATCTCAGTCTCTCTCAAACCCTTACTCCCTACTTTCACCATTGCTGGCCGGAATAGAGCGGGTCGGAATCTGAAGGATCCTGACATTTGGTATCAGAGCAGCGATCCACCAGCTGCTTCCTCTCCTCCTCTCATTTCTCGAATCAACTCTCGCCGGTGATCCTCCAGCAACCCTCTGGCGAACCTCCAGCAACCCTCCGGCGATCCTCCAGCACATCCCTCGCTTCCCCCTCATCCAGTCACCGCACTCCACCAACAACCAGCAACTAGATCCAGTTCCACCTCCGATCTTCAACCTCGACTTCAAAAAAAATCCTACCGCTCCCTTCTTCCATCGAAAGCACTGATCTCCACCTCGAAATCGCTGCTAACTATGATCTGAGTCTTCACCACTGATTTAGAAGTCAGATCTGAGTTGCCAGTCGCTGGAATCTGTGTCAGGAATCGATTAATCTTTCTCAAAACATCATTAATGGAGAAGCAACTTGATTCACTCCAAGAAAGATTTGAGGCATCGGCGACCAGAATGGAAGAGAAACTTGAGGCATCGGCGACCAGAATGGAAGAGAAACTTGAGGTATTGTTAACAAGAATGGAGGTGATGTTGTTCTCAAAGCAGCAGCCAAACTCGCAGCAAATTCAGCAGTCAATTCCTCAATCAACTCCTCATCTAATCCCATCAATCGAAGTAACTAACCCTAATCTCACCTCTACTAGTTTGAAAAGAACTCCAGTTAAGCGGAAGTTTCCTAAGTTTCCCTTTTTTAAAGAAGGTGATCCAAGGAAATGGATTTGTGAAATAGAGGAATATTTCGATTTTTATGAGATCCCTGGCGTTCATAAAATTTCTGAGTCCCAAAAACTGAACTGTGCTACGCTACATCTAAGAGGGAGAGCCTCACAATGGTTTCATAGGCACATCAAACCACAAATCCATGAAATATCTTGGTCCCTGTTCTTAGAGAAATTGATAGATCAATTTGACTCTACTGAGTTGGAAGATTCTAACAAATCGATGGTTGTAGATGAAGTAAATGTGATTGATGTTGTTTCTTGTGAAAAGAATAGGGATGGAGTAGTTTTTGATAGTTTGGAGAATCTTGAAATGGAGAATTATAGAAGTGATAAGTCATCGAAAGTGTTTGATGAATTGGAAAATCAAGGAAAGGAGAAATTGATTGATCAATTTGGTATTCTTGAAATTGAAGTTGATGATGCTGAGCTTGGAAGAAAAATTCAAGAAGATGTTGTAGTCGAAGATTGTGATGTTGTTGAAGGTGAAAATCAAAAAGATGATAAAGCAGCAGTAGCTTTAGATGAGAAACCTAGCATAGTTGCAATCAGTATTGATGGAGGAGCACTCAAGGGATTGTTTTCTTCTACTCTGTTGCCTTTGAGTAACTTAGTCAGTGTTGTAGGTGGACATTTCAGCCTTGATAATGAAATTGTCATGAAGGCGTTTGGGGTTCCAAAGAGTTATATGAAGCTTCTATTCCTAATGCAGACCGTTGCAAAGTCAACGGTAGAGAGGAGGCTCTGTTTTGATCCTGGTGGAAAGGTAGAGTTTAGCAAGAACCTAGAAGATGGCCTTGAGTTTTTATCATTGTCTGTGGGAGAAGACTTAAATGATTGGTTACTTGAAGCTCGCGGTATGATCAAGTCAATGAACGAGACTCTAATGAGTTTTATCCAAGAGAAGCTTGAGCAAGAAAGTTTGGATTTTCCTGAAGGATTAAGGGATGTTGGCTTTCTTCCAGATGAAAAGGTGGCTCTTTTTGCTGACAATTCATGCAGGTGGTTAAT